>LKNJ01000139.1:0-200476 GCA_002120245.1 Maccullochella peelii | reverse complement strand
GGGCAGACTGAAGTTGAACAAAGGATCTGTTGTGTTAGCAAAGAGAAAATAGTGCATTAATTAGCTCACTCGCTAACTGGAAATCCATTCTGAATCCTGCGAGACTTAAAGGCAAATCAACTAGTCTAATTCAGAATTTCTTTTACTGAGACACGAAGACAACTGCCTTTTTATTTGATCTTTTACTCTATTTCTATCAACTTATTTTTGTATTTTGGTTTTAATGCTGTCTGTAAAGCACCTGGAGCAGAATTTATGCATGAATGGTTTTATACAAATAAAGTCACTACAACTACTACTACTCGAGGAGGATCGTGGGAATACATCACATTCCACAGGAGTTGAGGAACCACAATGAAAGAATAAAATGAACACTGAACACTCTTTAACGATACAGACTTCTCTCCTGTATTACTATCGTTTTAAGCCCTTTGGTTGAAACAAATCACATACAAGATGAGGTGGTGAATATCAGCGTGCTGTGAGAAGTTGTGTTCTATAATCATCTCATATTAAGGGATGTGGAACACGCTTAAAAATTAGACTAAATGATGAATTGTGCTTGAGCTATACCTAAAAACGAATTACTCTGTTTTACACAATTAAACATACATACTACCAGATAACCAGATAAGGATTTGGAAACATGAAGTAAGTAATAACTGCTACTGTGCGATTGAATGAGACATTCAATGGCGAGGTCATTTTTCTCAGGCTGCAGTCATCATCAGATACTGTAGCCAAGTAGTCATTATCTATTTCAAGTGACTAAGCAGATTTCGGGGCTTTCAAATTATGTTTTAAGGGGGCTTATTTTCAAATTGTATAGTGATGTAATAAAACCCCATAGAACTAGTTGGTTTAAATATATAAACACACATTTTAGAGACTGACTTAGAAGACAAATAATAAACTGTAGAAAATGAGATAAAGTGTAGCTAATCAAAACAACCACATGTCCTCTGGTAATTCTGACCATTAAAAGCTTTTTGGACTTGGACCCACAGTCAAAATTTGAGTCTATAGTTTTAACATTTGAATCAACAGCTACGAAACACCTCATTCCAAACAGTCAACGCTCGAAGTTGACTGACGCACCATGAAGTACGGCTGCAGTCAAACAAAGAAAATCTTGGACAACTGAAATTCTACCTACTCTTTAACCAATCAATTGGTCGATGGGGGAAAAAAAAAAAAAAGATTCTGCACGTTATCTCTAGATTACGTAAATGGGCCACAGTTCACTGAGTGCACTCTAACTGGTAGCCTTAATGAGTTCTAAATAAACATAAATATAATATAAAATATATTTGAATATTATTTGTACTCATAATCAATGTTATTTCTACCACGATATAGCCTATCACTCAAAAATAAAATACATCAGGTCGGCATATGTCGCTCCCACCCTCTAAAATAATGGATTAATAATCACTTTTCTTCTTATGAAAGTAACACCAGCAATTGTCCGACCAATGAGAATTTGGAAGTCAAAGTAGCAGGACTCTTGGGAATGGAAGTCCTATAGATTTAGACAGGATTATCCTGTCCATCTCAAGCAGCAATACAGATATCAAGTGGTCTTTGAACAGGTAATAGTCCATTTTGAATTATGTTTTTTATATATGGGTATATTTGTGATTTACTACAGAAAACAAAATCCAATGAATAGCAAAACAAGCTCCGCACTTCACGGTGTGTGTGTGTGTGTGTGTGTGTGTGTGTGTGTGTGTGTGTGTGTGTGTGTTGGGAGCAGAAATAGGTAGAGACCCGCAAATATAGTGATGCCAACAATCTGTTTAAAATTACATCTGCCAAAGGATATAACAGTAAAATACAGTATGTGTAGTTAAGTATTAATGCTAATTTATAGTCTGAGGGGTGTCACCAGTTAAGCCAGGCTTACTTCAGTCAGCCAGACAAGGTTTGGTTTCATAAAGGAGGGTTAAATGGTATAACTGGTAAGTTCCCATGGAAATGTATCCATCAGGTCTGTTTCAAAGTCAGTTGTTGGCTTTATGAAACAGCTTTATCCTGGTTCAGTTTGTTAAATATAAATAATAATATTAAATAAGAACCATAATAAAACTGTATATGATATGTTTTTTTTAAAGAAAAATCCAGCCAGGTTTCTCTTGTAATAGTTGATGCACTGTTCAGCAAGTCACAACTTAACTTGCTGATTAATGACCTGTCAATCACACAGCAAAGTTGACACCCATTGAAGAGCAATATAGAGAGGCGAAGTCCCCGCCCCTTCTGGTGGACTTATTTTGGAAAACATATGTACAGTAGTTAATGGCGAGAGACAAAGAATTTTTTGATCCAGTTTGAATTGTGCCATGAATTACACACATGATGTTTGGCAATTTAAAAAAGTGTCGTCGTGACTTTCTCTCTCCACAAGCTAGCCATAGCCACTGAAAGTTATGATGCCTGTGTGTTTTGTACTGGGATGTAGTCACACGAGCAACGGGTTTTGGGTTGGTTAAAAAAGGTCCAGGAGTCGCTGGATAAAACACCCCAGGTAAGATAACGTTACACTGACGGCCATGTCGGTGGTGGTGATGTATATTGTGCGAGACGACAGATGTAGTTCACTGAGCGGTTCCCCACAAAACTAAATGCTAGTACCGTAACCACAAACTGCTACTTTCTTGACTTGCAAAATGATCTTTAAATTGACAAACATCATGTGTGTAACTCATGACAATCCAGGAAATTCTGTCTCTTGTCGTTGACTACCGTAAATATTTTTCCTGAAATAAGGTCCCATGGGGGACACCGGAAGGGAAGGAACTTCGCCTCTCTAATATCCAAACTGTCATGTCTGTGATGACACGTTTCACAACAATTCAGGACCAAGTGCTTTCAAATGGGAAATATAGAGGATAAACAATGGGGAAGCCATTAAATGACTTCCTAGGGACTGATGGCAACAACTCCAAAACTGTTCAGTTCCTGTAGCTGTAAGATAGAGCAGCTGGGCAGGGGGAATCTTCATAGTGTCAAGATCAGCAGCTGACACTGACAAACATAAAGACAACGTGTGTCGTCTCTCCCAGTGAGCTTCACAGTAACTATTCAAATGATGACACTGCCTGTGATTGGTCAAAATCAGTAGGTGCGGCTGGCTACATCATGATGCTAAAAGGGGAGGGTCCTAACGGCGGTATCAGGCTGCACCTTTGGAATGTCGAAAGTCCCCTGACACCAAACTAATGAAACCCAGCCTGTGTGACTGAATAAGGTGGCACCATGTGTAAACTACAGTATAAAAGAGAGAGTGTAGCCTGGCAGGCGAGTGTTTGACCTTCTTATCAGGTGGACTAGTCCATGTTCTTATGGGGTTTTGATAAAACACAGCTTCTCTTTCAAATGTAGTCCTGATGAAAGAAAAGTACAATAAGTCAATATTAGTTACTTTATTCAGCTACAAAATGTTGTTACGCCAACTTACTTCTAGTGAAGAGCATTGATTGTCGATAAAATCTTGCCCAGAAACGCTGTCCTTGCAGTGGCTTCTAGTTCCAGCGGGACAACTCTGCAGCACAGCGATTACAGCACTCCTGTTAAATATACAAAACAGACAAGCACATAAAACAGGAGGACACAAAGTCATCTTCCTTCTTCGTGATGGGCTTCACCCTGAAAACGTGCCGAGTAGTAAGCTCAGTTTATTAGATAAGGTTTTAGTGGGTGCCATTTTCTTGAATTGTAGCACAGATCCTATTTAACAAGAGACCATTGACATAAATACCACCAAGTTGTTAGAGCATTAAAAATGCGTTAATTACCTCACATGCAAACTGAGGAAGCAACTCTGCATTTAGCTTTTAAATAAATTAGTATAGCTTTCTAACAGCTAACAACCCTCTGCCTGGTCAGCTTTGGTTCAGTCCAACTGGTTTGACAAGTCTTGAGCTATAATGTACACACAGCACAGGCTCAACAGCTGCAATCAGGACTACATGACTGTGCTGTACACCACTTCAAATGATCCATTTAAAAAGGCACTACTCCAGCATGTATGTTAGTGCTACATATCAGCCTCAGGTTGTCCACAGGATAGTGGACATGATTCAGAGAAGTGCCTACAAGATGTACAATGACCGTTAGAAATGTATGTGTTGAATACTGTAACTGAGCGCTGACAAAATAGCAGACTACACCACAGAGAAATCTAACCCAGAAAAACACAAAACATGCATGCTCATCAGCCAGTAATCATTCATTTACTGGTTTTACCTGGCAATCAGAAACTTTGGTGCAATAAATAGGCTGATCCTGTAAATGACTTATTTTGTGTTTATTTCCCATAAATACAAGGGCTGCTGGACTTTACTACTCGATTAATGTGCCAATTATTTTCTCAATTAATCGATTAACTGATAATTAATCTATAAAACATCAGAAAATAGTGAAAAATGCCCTGTATCAAGGTGACGTCTTCAAATGTCTTGTTTTGTCTTACCAGTAGTCCAAATATCCAAAGCTATTCAGTTTACTATCCTGTGTGACAAACAAAAGCACCAAATTCTCACATTTAAAAAGCTGGAAACAGCAAATGTTTGTTTTAAAAAAAGTGACTAACGATTATTCGATTATCAAAATAGTTGCCAATCTGTCAATCGATTAATCGTTGCAACTCTAATAAATACACACATAATATAGTCAATAATAACAGGGCATGTGTAAAAGACAAACTGATGGAAGTACAGTTACTGCATGCTGAACACAAACCACTCTAATGCACAACATATCCACTTTCTTACCATTTAAAAAAAGAATTAATCCATCCAATCTAGTTTCCAACCTGCCCATAAAGAGAGAGAAGTCGATACACACTTGAACTCACAAATAATTCACTAGATAAAGTTCAGCACTACTGTCTGCAACCCAATTCTGTTCTCAAATATCCTCATGGTGGACTGTGCCCAGGCTAGCTCCTGCTCTGAGATGCAACAGCTAGCTAGTGTAGGCTGGCAGCAAAGCAAACACAGAGCAGAGGTGAGTTCATGTGCACCGGCTTTGCGAGCATACGAACCGGTAAACTAGAGCAGCTGAGCCAGTAGACTCCCGCACTCTGTAATGCTGAAGCCCTCAGGACACCACATGAACATGTACAAACACACCAAGTCACACCCAGTCCTGTCATCATTCTACAGGGTCCACAGGTTGACGAGGAGATGGCCCGAGTTACCTTATGTCCAGTTTCGAGTCATTGCTTCCATGCTGTCTTTGTGAATCAAGCCCACATGGACCATATCAGCAGTTGAAAGCACACGCAGAGTACACCAAGTACAATTTAAAGAACATTAGGCAAAATAACTTTCTTGATTTTCAGGTTTGGTAACAGGATCCAACCGAGGTATTTCAGCACCTTCACATGAGTTCAAGTGCACGCCTTTCTGTGTTTTATATGGAGGTGAGCCCTCATACCTTTTTACATAAGCTGCAATGCCTTGTAGTGCATGTGTGATCTATCAAGGACAATTTTTGACGGACATTTCTGTATGAATAACTGCAAAAATGTCAATACAATGCAATACATCAAATATGACAATACAATATACAACAGTGTCTACTAAATCAGGTTGATATTAAACAGCAGGCCAACAATTATGTTTTGCATGTTTGCACATAATGCTAATGCATACGTGCATAAGTGCGTTCACACTGACAATTATGGCAAAATGCAGAGCACTGTGAATACCTGAATGGTGTACTCATAACAGTCAAAAAGTTGAGTGTGGAACACTGGACACTTCTCACCCTCAATGGTCGCCATCTTGGCTACGTAGTGGAAGGGGAGGGGCCACCAACCTATGAAAATGGCGGTCGCGGTTGTGATTGTTACAGTGAACACCACACTAAAAGTAAAAGCACATTAATTTTAAAACAAATTAAGTCAAGTGAGCAAACAAGCAGGCAGATATTTTGGTGGGAAACAATCGAGGTCAAATGTTGGCGATAATGCTCTGAGAGAAATGAGAGGCATTTCACACTATTGCTATTCCTTTTGAATGGCAATGTTTAAAATCAGCTGTGCTCTGTTTGCACTGCCCTGCACAATCAATCCTGTTTGTTCACCATGAGCTCCCAGTTCATCAGATAAAGCTCTGCAGAGCTGAGAGTACAATCAGCCATTGGGCCCAAGTTCACTCTGCAGACTTGGCATTCACTAAAGGGAGAACCAAGCTGGAGTCTGTTTGGGAGCGAGCTGCATGGACCTCAATGAGCCACTGTCAACAGCTAGCTGACAATGACACACACATCTGATTATGCAAGTCCCACAATATCCAAATGCTCAAACAACTTCTGAACACTCATCTGAAAATTGACTAGAAAGCACAGAGCCTAACTCTGCCAAGGCTGCAGAATGCGGCTTGTTATAAATTAACAAGAAAAAGTTTTAGAAATATTTAATTTGTATGTTGTGTCAGATATTTTTTCTGAATGTGCAGTAGTGCAAGAGAAAATAGCACAAATGATGAATGATTCCCATCCTACAAGGCACCAAAAACTTGCATTAAAAAAAAGGCCTACCATAGGTCCACCAAATGTTTATTTAAAAATGTTAAGTTTCTGAGACCAAGTTCTTGAGACATACTCCTATCACTTAAATTGGACCGACCACATGACTTCTTTGGCTGAGCTAAAAATGACCTCCAGACAACAGTGGGATACCTGCCAAAGAAGGTGTTATTGTGAACAAGATTACAGTTAAGAGCCAGTGTAAGCGTCCACTTCCCACCATTTGAATCCCCTGAAAATCAATGCCAATCCCCTGCAACGTGCCCCATCACCATCAATCTCATTCCAAAAGAGCTCCCCACCTTTATGGATTTAGATTCAGATGAAATTTACCAACGCCTGTTCTGCTCAATAAGCGAGGTGCAATCCCTGTCAGATGCAACGAATCTGAATACAGAGAACAATAACACGACTGTCCTAATTACAATGCTGCCTATCTAGAACAAATACAATAAGCTGCAGCTCCTTTTGTCTTCCCTCTTTCTGTGCGAGCCTGTGTTGCCCTATAGGGCGTATTGCTGCTTTCAGTCAGTACTAAAAGCACTGGGTGCTTGTTGGAACAAGTAGACGGACCTGTGAATGGAATGCAGTGGAATGCTTCACAGAGAGCCAAGCTGCTTCCCTGAAAGCCGAATAGTTTATACCTGAACTACAGCTGCAACGCAAAGGTCCGAGTGCAAATGTACTAAGTAGTAAGAATTACAAAACAATAATAAAAAAATAAAATAAAATAAAACGTAGGTTTTAACATTCTCGCAGAGGTAAAGTGCCCTGAAAAAAACAGACAGCCAACTAACGGCCATAATAAGTCATTACTATGGCATATTCAGTTATTCAGCATCGCCCTAGCTAACATTACATGTACATTAGCAAGCTAACATCAGACAGGTAACCCATCAGACAGGTAACGTTATAGGAAGCGGATAAGAGGCTAATTGGGGGAAGTTGTACATACTGTAACACAGTCTGAACACAGTCCTTTAAACTGTTTTCCGGTCTCCCTGTGCATCTCTCCTTTCTAATTTGACCAACCAAAACTAGGTGTCTGAGCTAAAGATAGAAACGTATTACAAAGAGTACTGCCATAATGCTAATCCCTACCTGCTGTTAGCTACAGGAGTTAAAGCCAGCAACAGGTGGCATTAGCTTTGTTAGCTAACTTAAATTAGCTCTCACTAGTCGGTCTAGCTCAAAAAGACCAAATGTATTACGGTGCACAGAGGCTACTCACCTTTTCTAGTAACCGGTCAACTTGTGTGGAAATGTATCCAAAAGGCAGGAGACGTGTTTTCCCTGTATCTCGTTGACCTCTGATTACTTTAGACACTTGTCGCTGCTGTCCATCACAGAGAGAAACCAAGGCGGAACTAGCTTCTCTAACTACCGTTTGACCAAAATAAAGTCATAAAAGTTACTTTCTGGAGCAGCCGAAAGAAATAAAGCACACAAGCATCGCCCGCATTTTACACCAAATGCCTAGAAAGCAGTTAAATGTTGTATTTAAAACTTCTTTGTTAACACTTTGCTGTCAAAAGGTGTTGCGCGTTAACTCGGTAGGAAGATTAAATAATGTCGCGCATGCGCACTTCTTGGCAGGGTGGCTGCTCCCCACCTGGAGAAAAAAAACACGCCACAGACAAACCGCAGGAACCACGTGACCAACTGCGTATTGAATGACATTTCGTGGTTAAGATTTGGTAAAGATTGTGGCCATGGCAAAAATAATCATAGATGGTTAAGATGTTGTTAAGGTTTGGCAACTAAAACACTTTGGTTAGAGGTATATGCTTACAGCCAAGGCGGTTCCATAAGGTTTGTCCCCTCTCACCTGAAACGCTAAATTATATAGGATTTTTTTTAAAGTTAATTTGGCTTATTCAATCGAATAAAAAGAAACATATTTCTTTTTTCTACAGAAATGTTTTTACACTAGTCTTTTAGCACAGCCTTAATGAGTATACATAATGCTTCTGTATGTGACAAATAAAACCCTTGAATCTTGAATATTCAATACAAAAAACAAAACTAAAGACATTTAGTCTCTTTCTAAATTTGACTTGCCAGTTATGCCAGGGTGTAATGAAATCCCTGAACAGTCCAATTTATCTTATTATATTTATCTTATTATTATTAATATTACCTGACTCTGTTAAGATGCTGAACATGTTTAATTATGTATACTAGCTATATACTATACATATGCTACGAAACACTAATTAATCTTGTAAAAGTAGACCAGCTGAGGGGTGGGAGGGTTTTCTTTTCTTTTTTTTAAATTTTATTTTGTTTCCGTCTTCCTTTGTTTATCTGTATGTATCTCTGTGTCTGTTTGAACAAATATAAAACCAGACATGTTTGTACTTTCAGATGCCGTGTAAAGATGATGTGATCTCCCAATAAAACAAATTTGTAAAAAAAAAAAAACAGTCCAATTTTTTTGCATTTGATCGTAGCAAATCCTCAGGGGATGTTGACATTATTAACTATTAATTATTAACTATTCACTATTGACTGAATAGTGAGAAATATTAAATAGTGAGATTAAGATTCAATAGTGAGATTGTAGTAACTAAGATAAGTTCCTTTTAGCATTGTACACTGAATATATGCAGTAAAACATGTGCTAGAGAGGTTAAGGTAACATTTGAAATATTCCTGTGATTACTGTGCATTAAAAAATATTTTCCATATTTTCTTTCACTTTACGTGCACAGACTATTTCTGATTGATGTGTAACATTGTAATAGATAGAGCTATTTTTCTTTTGCAAACACTGACATGGACACAGGGTTTGTCTTCTTCCTACAGTTGTTAAAATTTGAAATTTTGAGTTGCATTTCACTGAAATCTGTCTAATTCAACTCTGCTCTCTTTGAAACATGCATAGTCATACAGCTTTTTTTTTTTTCCTGTAGAAGGTGCAGCAATCAAAAGTTTGAATACTGTGATCTCTTCTGGTCATTTGTTGAACTACATGAACACAGTGCATGTTTTTGTAGAGCGCACACCACAGATCAGTGACTCAGATTTGTCTGCCATCTACTGGGCTCGTAAAGACTCTGCCACTGAGCGTAGACATAAAGTGGCAGGACGAGTCTGGAAACAAAAACTCAATCCAAGAATCATCTGAACAAAGTCACTCACCTAATCCCAGGACTAATTACTTTTTACTTTGGACCTGTGCTGTTAAGTTGACATTTCTTAATTAAACTCAATGAAAGAAGAAAAGAAACACATATATACTTTTCCAGACACTCCTAATGTTTGCAGTAATCCAAGAACAAGGCATCGATGCCAGAGCTGATACTGCACCAGTTCAATTCATGTAACTCACGATAAAATGTATTTGCCCTGTTTGCCTGGTATTAGGAAGTAAACACACCATACAGCGCTGTGAGAATAGCTGCCACAGCCATTCCCAGTCTGCACTCGTTTTTTCTGCTGAGCAGCGCTCCATGAGAGGAATTGTTGGGTATGAAGGAAAAGACACACAAAAAGCAAGCCTGCCTGTGACCTTTAGGTAGAGCCGGTCTAGTCTTACTGCCCCAGACAGGGTCTCCCACCCTCTTACTGTATTTAATTATAGTTATAGATCCCAGAGTGTTTTTGCTGGGTCACTGGTTGAGGCACATTGGAAGTTTATGCTGGAATATTAAGATTGAGGGGAAAGAGGAGGTGATATAGCTGTTGACAGCAACACTATGCAACATTTATAGGCCTATATTGGTATGTTTATGCATTTAAATTGGCAAATGTCCATCAAATGTAATGAACTTATCATGCCCCAGCAATGCATTTTGTAACAAATATCACAGAACCTATCATGCTATATACTCTGTGCACGTTCCCAAAGGAGAACTGATTTTAAGATTGTACTCATCACTTACAAAGCACTCAATGTTCTGTCTCTCTTATATATTTCTGAACTTTTAAGCCTTTCTATGCCAGAGTGCACTCTCAAATAACCTATTAAGTTTTCCACTTGTTTTAAAGGGAGACCAAGCTCAGTAAAGGGTCCAAGACTGCAACCCGCTCAATTATACTTGACTGTTTCTATTTCTTTTTTAACCTTCTAAATTGCAGTATAATATCATTTTCTAAAAGTTTTATAATATTTTTGCTACTTTTATTAGGTGTTCTTGTTTAGCGCAGTTTTTGGCACTCACTAAAGCACTTTCTAACAGGCTTTTTAAAAAAATGTTGCTGACAAAAAAAACCCCACAGAAACAAACAATTACAACAAAAATAAACGTGAATCAAAAATTGCATACCAAAAATAATCAGCAGCAACGAAAACCACACCAAAACAGGCAAATCAAACCTGTATATCCCTCATATCAACATAAACACATTACATACATCATGAAGAACACAGCATTGCTAGATCATTAGAAGAGAGCAAGACAAGGAGAGGAATTCAGTTATATAATCAATTGAATGGCATTATATGGAAAACTTGACTTCCTCTCAGGATAATTGCTAGATGAAAATATATCCAATCCACGTGTTTTACACAATGTTCCACTATAATTAAATGTACACCATAAACTCCTTCATGAGCTGTTGTCTACATGCTGAAATACAAAACTGCACACAAAACATGGACTATGCAATTGTTCAACATTACGTACAGGCTAACCACACCTCTGCAGCATCATTAAAAAATCTCACCCCCTCCTAGAGGTGGTAACAGTCAACTCACTGCTCTGCACAGTGGCAAATTAGATTCATACTCTTAACACTTTTCGGCCTAAATGAAGGACTGACTGCGTTATGTTTCCTTTAATTGCCTCTGGAGCTGCGGAGTCTGGATCTGTGGTTGCGGAGCCTGGACCTGTGGTGCGGGCCACCTGCTGCCCCATGTTCCTGCTTGGCAGCCGCTGCTGCTATTATTATTATTGGTCTTATTATTAGCATTACTACTATCATATTGCTATTTGTATTATTTGTATTAACATTAATACCATTCCCACTACTGTTACTTTACCCTGAGATATGGCACTATATAAATCAAACTGAATTAAATTGAATTGAAATGATTACACTTGATGGATGCAGTATTTTTTTAACTTCTATCTTTATAAATTTAAGATATGGTAAATGGACTTCACTAATATAGCGCTTTTTCAACCTTAACGGTTCCCAAAGCGCTTTACAGATTGGTCTCAGTCACCCATTCACATACACAGATGGTGATGGAGCTGCCAGCTCCATCGGTGCTGGCCTCCATGAGGAGCAACTTAGGGTTCAGTGTCTTGCCCAAGGACACTTTGACATGGGGACAGGAGGAGCAGCGGGATCGACCCTCTCTACCTCCTGAGCCACAGCTGCCGACATTGTTTTGTTCTGTTTCTGATGTGATTATAGTACATGAGCTGTGGCAGTTGGACATTGGCTATGGCCACTCCCATCACTGGATACATTATCCAATATATTTGAAGTCATGTTCAACCAATCCTCCAATGACAATTGTATACCTATTCTAGGTTGACTATGTATGTGTTGTCCTTATGCCTTTGTCCATTTTGACTCTGATGAAGCCACAGTAGTATCAAAACGTTGGTCTGTTTTCACTATTAATGGCTGCAAATCAACTCCCTTGGAATTTCTCATCAACTCTCAGCAACAATTAACATCTACTTCTTTATATAAACATTCTAAGTTGACTAAACTTCAAGGAATCCACCCGAGCACATTTAGAAATAGACCCTCTCCCCAACACAATACTAAAATCATTTATATTGCAGTTTGTTTCTGCAACATCACCAAGTACCACGCTGAAGATACTAGCCTGATAATCAGACTGAACTGCCATCATTATTCACCATAACGTCACAATCGCTGAAAAAAATCAGAGATTCAGAGATCTGGAACCAGGCTGAGAAAACCCAGCTTCACTGCAAAGATTTATTTATGAATCATTTAAGAGTCCAACCGCAATATTTCCTACTGCCTGACCTTGCAGTAAAATTCCCCATACAGCAAATATGGGAAGTGTTGTAAGTGTTCTCCTCTTTCTGCTGTTTTTCCACAAGGCAGATTCAGTTTCATTGCATCTAACATCCCATCATGGGCGCATTTCCTCCTGAAAGAATAATTTGCCAATCAGCATTGGGATCTTGCACGGAACACCCTCATATTAAACTTAGAAACAGCGAACAAACAGAGGAAACCTGTGTCTCTGAGCCCTGAGAAGGCTAGCTATAAATATGCAAGGTAGTCCGAGAATTTAATGGTGCAATAGAATCTGCACAATACATGTGCTGTTTGATTAGCTACACCCACGTCTTCGAATCTATAATTAGTCAGCAGGATTATATTACAGCTTTTGTTGTGTCTCTTTTTTGGACGCTCATTTCCTGTATCAAATTTGGACGATCTGACCATAAATTCTATGGATGAATAAGAGGGAAAAGGCGCTGATTCATATCTGCTCAACTCACTCAACTACCTGTCAGATTTCAGAACATTACAGATTAATAGATATGTGATAGAAGTTTTATGCCACTCTCACACAAAGTCCTGAGCTCGATATAGTATTTCTGTGATTAGCACAGGGTTTTTTTGTCAAGAGAAAACACTTTTCCTCATGCAAATGTAAAGTTTGTATGTCCTTTGCACAACATCTAAAAAGAATAGAATTATGTGATGTGTGATTTACATAATTGTGTGTAATAGTAGACCGAGGCTGGACATCCTTTCAGTGCCCATGGACCAGAGTCTGTCTCTTAAGAATAACACTAACCACTCATAACAGTGATATAAAGGCGGAACAGCAAAAAACACAAATGCAGGTTATTTTTGGGAGCAAGGGTGAAACCACGGTCCTGATAATAGAGCCGCCTACACTTTCGTTGTGTCACCCTGCAGGAAACAGACAGGGAAACAATAAGCTCATCACTGTGGACACAGGCTGATTATACACCGCTGTATCACGGTTTCACTTAAACACTAGATAAGCCAATGCCAAGCAATCCTGAAAAACAGATTATGAGTGACTCATGATTATAATCCTCATTAGTGACCTTTAGAACCTGCATAGCAACACAAATAAATCCATGCCAGTTTACAGTGACACTGATAACCACTTGGCAATCAATCACCATTACAAGTTGTACCAAATGAACTAATAATGCTGTTATCCAACACAGCAAATCACAAATCTGCTGATTATCTCAGTGCAAATTAGGCCACAATATAGTTTACTTTCAAATGGGGTGTTAGGTCAACTCCATATAATGCCATAACATCAGCCAGTGTTGTGGCAAGTGAACTAATGGGAACTAATACGACTAAAGAAAGTTGTATTGTCCCTGCAGCATAACTGGGCTGTTGCAACAGACATACAGGAATATGTAAAAGCAAACAGATTATTTACATGAATGCAGTGGTGGAATGTAACTCGAAGTATATTGTAAATGCATGTAATGAAGCTAAATTTACTATAGAAGTACTTTACTTGAGTACAAATGTCTGCTACTTGTACTATACTAATTTCAGACCACTTTATATGTATACTCCACTACTACTGTAATTGTTACTATACTATCTGACAACTACAGTTACTAGTTACTTTACAATTGAAGAAGTTTTTGATCTTTTCAATATTAAAATATAAGCAATAAATACAAATGAATAGGGGAGGGATATGTGAAAACAAGTGCAAGTGTTATTCAGTGAAAATATAAATCTGTGCCACCTACTCTTTTAGCATCAGTTCAACAAAAAGCTGGTCGACAGAACACAAATAGTGTGTCTGGTTTCAACACGTCATTTGTGACTCACGCTCCCTTGTTGGTGGAATAAGCACATTCATTTGACTTTATCACATAATGAAGTACAGAAGTGTGGTGTCTGGTCTGGAGATTAAAACATGTGGGTGCTACTGTTGGATAGGGCCGCTGCAGTTGTCTTAGCATCCCTATGCTGAACCTGTCTTGTTCTGGGCATCTCTCTTTGCATTCTTATCCAAGCCACTCGACAAGAAACAGGCACCAGACACTCAGCTGACAATACTGAACCATCCTAAAGAAGCGGGGAATGAGTTCAGCTAAGATGTGTCTCAGATAGATAGGAAAAAGTGACATTTGAAATGATGGAGAGATTGAAAAACCGTGATAGTGTAGAGCCTGATGGCTGGTATTACAATCTTTAAGGGATCAAAGGAATGATACAAATCACACAAGATTCAATCTCACCCAAACTGTGACTTCTCACACAGCTTTCTTGACTAGAATTCCTCTCTATTGTCTTGAAACAAAAGGAGACAGGACCACAGAGCAAGAACATCAGAAGTTAAGTTCTGGAAAAGTCACTTGCAATTAGCTGAAAATGCATTACTTGTGTAAAAAACAGTCCCTTACCTGTCAGCTCAAACAGAAGACTGTAAGAAGACACTTACAGTACTTTTTAGAAAAAAATCCATAACTTTTTTTAATCCATAATCCATAACTTTTAAAAGGGTTTAGGAAAAGTACACAAGCCTTATCTGAACTAATTTAACAGAAAGTTCTCACCTCACACGTGGGGTTTCTTAAACAAAGTCCGTCTGCCAGTGATGACATATCGTCTGCTCATGGACTCAAGGACACAAGAGGCAGCAATGTGAGTGTACCGAACAAACACAGTTTTATGATGGCTAGACAGGTGGACAGAAGACTGATGCATCACAGCATCAGTCTGAGGAAGCAGCTAATCCAGACCATTTTCACATGTTCATGTTTACAATTATTTGGTAGGAATGTTCATATCTATATACATGAGTTTATATCTATTCTGGGATGTACCCTATATTCCACACCATTATGAAAGTGGAGAAAAGAAGCATGGTGTAACAAGAACAAAAGAGGTCAAATTAGCTTTTGAGTCACAACCCAGTACTCATTGTAATTAACAGTAACCGTGACCTGACTATGACAGCAATAAATTGTGTAAGATTTTGTCCCTGTAATTCTATTGTCTGTCTTTTAAAGGAATAGTTTGACATTTTGGGATACACACTTATTCACTTATTTCCCAAGACCTAGCCTAAGTCTCGTAACTCCCAGTAAAACCACAACTAGTCCACACCAAGCTAACTGTTTTCCCCTGCTTCCTGGCTCACCTCCCGGCTTCATCTCTGTACTAAACAAGAGAGTGACATCTATCTTCTCATTTAACTCTTGAAAGAGAATGAATTAGCGTATTTACCAAAATGTTGAACTACTCCAAGTTAATTGCACCAATAAAAAATATTTTAAAAACAAATTAGTCCATGGTTTAAGCGTTCATGCCCCCGTTGTAAATGTGACATATTCATATCGACCAGATTGGTGTTGATTGGTGATAATGAAGCCAGATAACCTCTGCAAATAAAACCCAGTCAGCTAATAGGCTTAAGATTTTAAGGTTAAAAAATCCCCTCAACATTATCAGCATCCAGCTGTTCAGGGATGTGTCCTGGCTAGGTTGGAAAAGCCTTTGAAAGTTTTGGATTACTGGACACCTGATTGAAACTAGCTAAGGCCAATTTAAGGCAATGTTTGGCTTCACATAGTATCAGTATAAAGGCCTGGTCACACCAGCATTTAAAACGGTGAAATTTGGCAGCAATCAATTCATTGTAATGGAACTGCCGTGATTAGTGGATTAGCTTGCAGGGGCAAATTAAATCCACAAGACTTTTTCTTGTTGAGTTCAACTTTGGCGAACTTTGACCCTCAAATTCGTGCCGTTGGCCAGTAGCAAGCAGTCTTGACAGTGCTGACCTTCAAGGAAGCTATCGCAGCTTATTAGCTGTAGCTGTGTTGCATCATTCACTTTTATTTAGTATTAACTGTTCCACAAAAGAAAGGAAAAGGAACAAAATAGTTTGTATACAGTAATGAGATAGGATTCAAAGATAAAATGCGTCTTTTGAATAAGCTGTGTGAACTTACGTATTGTCCCATTGGCGACAGAGCTAAGCTAGCTTGCAGAGCTTTATTTTCCCTCTTCAGTAACTTTTATTGAATTAAATGGTGCACAATGGTGAACAAAATGCCAGGGGGGAGTAAACAGAACAATAAAGAGAAAATAGAGAGAATCTCCGGGAGCTATTGTGACCGACTTGTGCTAGCCCGGCCAGCTAGCAAGTGAACTTTAGCTCACCAGCTACAGCAGTTCACCAATTAGCCTTGCGACTATGGTCACTCCAGAACCAAATATTTCAGAAAGACGTGCAGATTCATTTTGCTGTACCACTTTCTGGTGTGACCAGGCCTTAACACTGTAACATATTGTGTTGTCATCCACAGCTGGATCCTCCCGCCCTACTGCCACCCCCTCTCCTGTCATCACGAATAAAGGCCATCATCCTGGTCATCCCCGCTCGATAAAGCTAAAGATGGGAGCATATCCAGAGGAACTGGAACATCATGGAAACTTGATAAAAAGGTTGTTAGAGGCAAGAGTCCTTGTTTTGAGGGGAGATTCCTGAGACTATAATTAGTTACCCAAAGATCTGCAGAGTGTCAGATATATTTAGGCTAGAAAATAAAACAAAGGTGTCTGAAGTTATGGAATTTGTGAGGGTGTTGATTGATAAGATCGAGGTTCTAGCCAGTGTCTGTAATGTTTATATGAGAATAAACATTCTCAGCATTAGATAAGTTTTCCCCCACATGTACAACAATGACATGTTAGTGTCTAGGACTGAGCTGGAATTTACCCATCGGAATTTACATTCCTTTGTGAACAAGTTCGTTATAATGGTTTTACCTCCCACGTGTTTGAATCAGTGACATGTGAAAACTGGAAAAATGAGGGAAGAATCTTGGTGAAATTAAAACAAAATTAGGTAACAATGAGTGAGACATTTGCTGCGCTCATGCTGAGGATCATTGTCACATACTACCTGAAGGCAGTGTTAATGTTTGGAGGTTAGCTGCTTAATTGTGTTTACTGCGGTTTGAGTAGGCGGCACAAATTAAGGCTGTCATTGTCATGCAAATCGCACCCATCCCCTGATCTTCAATGGCCCGTAGCATGTTAGCTTCAAGACAAGCAGAGGGCCTGAGGCTGAAGTAATAGTCTTGGTTAGATGAGTTGAGATGTGGGTCAAGGTGTCCTGTGTTCTGCCCCCTGGAAACTACTGGTTTAGGAAGAAAGGCCCTAGATGAAAGATTTGGAATACCCTGCATCACATTAATGCAGTACCTGTATGCTTGGTGACTGTGCAGCTAACTAGACCAGAGAGGGGGGTGTTCAGTGCTTTGTTCAAAGGCACCTCTTTGAACTAAAGAAATACTTGAACATTTTGTGAAATACACTTATTTGCTTTCTTTATGAGAGTGAGATGAGAAGATAGGTATCATGTCTTTGTGGAGCGGAAGTCAGGACATGTTTAGCCTAGCTTAGCAAAAAGACTGGAAGCAGGGGGAAACAGCTAGCCTGGCTCTAAAGTAACAACTCCTACCCGCACCTCTGAAGCTCACTGAATAACATGTTGTATCTCTTTTTCCTTAACCTGTACATGAACTGAAATATAAAAATGACTTTTTTATATACCACCACCGCATCCTGACTTCATACTTAATGTACAAACATGAGATTGATATCAATCTTCTCATGTCACTCTAGGAAAGAAAGCGAGTAAGTATATTTCAAAATGTTGAACTTTTGTTTTTTTTATCTTTTGTTTTTGAGGTTTAATAAACAGCTAAAAAAGAGTTTGACAGTTGCCTTGACCTCGTTGCAACTGAAAGTAAAATTGAATATTATGTCATACCGTCATGTTTTGTCTGCATGAATCTGCATGAAAATGAAACTGTGACCAGAAGTTCCTTGAAAAAGTGTATCTGTCTATTTGGTCTGATAGAGTGATGATGATAGTGTTCTGATGCATTTTTGCAAAATGCAATTGTCTTTCTTATTCAGTAGTGATAAATTATTATAACAAACAGAATTTGATGTCTCATGAGCTGTTTAAATTCTTTTAGAAAATTAACTTAAATAAGGGGGGCTGAGGTGGAAAAAAACCCAAATATTGTTCTAATGATCAATAACAACCAAATATGGAAAAGGGGGGAAAAAACTCTTATCATACTGGAATCTTTGAGTGACTGTAAGACCTTTTTCACAACAGACATTTTGTCATATCAGTGAAAGCACAGGTGTAATAACACTAACGATGGCTGCATTCCATTCAGCTTTACTGGGAGATCTCCTGAAACACCATTAACCTTATTAATTACACCTGTGCTTTTCCTGCTATGACAAGTCAAAAAATATGTATAATCCTCATTAACATTAAAATATAATTTATGGTAATCATTAGAGTCATAATTAAAATTCATGTAAATCCACAAATTTAAAAACAACTTTCTTATTCACTCTACATCAGGTCCCGCTCTAACTTTAAAGGATAAGTCTGGTGATTATCTAGCTTCTTCCCCTGTGCCACAGAGCTCCATTGTTGTCCAAACACAATTAAAAACACATCAATGAGCCACACTGTTGCACTGGGCGACATGTTCCTTCATTACCATGAATAAACACTGTAGTTTATTTAGACTCATTCCCACATACACCATGCTGCTGCTGTAAATACTCACTAGAGGCACCAAATGTGTATTGATCCACAGCGGAAAATAGTCCCTAACAAATGCTCTATTTACACCTGTTTAAGTAACGTTTGCTAAAAACTGCAGTGCCCATATGTTTTAGGAATATATTAAGCCTTTCATAAAAATAAAACTTTATATTTGTGAGCTGTTTCTAAAGAGTCATGTCTTCAGTAGAAACCAATGGGCTTGAGTGCCACAGAGAGGTTGAGAAAAATACTGAGAGACAGAGTAATGCATCGTTGGTTTTATTCTTTGATAATAAAAAAAATGTAGAATAGCGCTAGCATTACATTTTAAATTTTACTTTCAGGAAACAGTGGTCTCTCATACTACATTCAAATCAAATAGAGAAAAAAACTCCACATGTATTTACCTACGTAGCCTACGTTTCTTTTTATTATTAGTGTATTAGTATGTTTCTCTGTCATGGCACATCATCTGTCAGCAATGACATCCAGGTTCATCACCTTTTAAACAGCATTCCTCACAGATGGAGGTGATAACTCGGTTAAAAGCAGGTCTGGCAAACACGGAAAATCCCATTCTTACTTGGCTACACCTTCAGTGACTGCTGATCTGATATGAATCAATATGAAAAACAGTTTAACTGAAGTACAAAGAATTCCTGTCAAACCACGTATGACTGTCACTTCTATTTTTGACAGTCACTTCTCTTTGACCTTCTGAGAAGGTGACGCTGCTCTGTACTTTAGTATCGCATGACAAAGACCATATCTTCTGGGGAACGGTAAGAAGGTTAATCTCTTCCTCTGGGCAAACAAACACTGCTTTGTTAGATGAGGTGTGAGGCGAAGTCGGCAGAGGTTTAGCTCTGCAGGAGTGGGAGCTCCTCCACAAAATCAAACAAGCACTGCATGCCTGTTGTCCGTTTCTGAGGTGGTGGGAGGGCGCAGAAGATTTATGGCCATCATAATGGTTAGAGTAGGTGAGGAAGCACTTAATAAACAACTGAGTGGATACCCCATGTAGAGAGGAATGAAGGTAGAAATTCTTACTGCATGACTTCCGCGTGTTTGTCTGCATGTGCAGGTAGAAATGTAAAACAGTTACTTCCTTTTTTGGATCGTCTGTGTGGATGACACTAACAATGGCATTACCATTACATGACTCAAGCGACATCCTGTTGTTTTGAATACCAAACACAAATGCATGATGGCGCTGGTGTGGAGTATTAAACATGAATCTACTTTCTGCACATTGTTAATTCATGCTGTCTCCTGTCCTGCATTCAGAGAGGAGTTTAGTCCCATGTTAAACAGGACAGTGTGTAATATCTTACTCAACTCACCTCACCTCTATTTAAGTGTGGAATTGTAAAACAACTTGTAAATGGACGTTGTGGCCTCGCGTGACTGTTTAGGTTGTCCTTGGAGTGGATTTCAATGTCCTCTGAGTTCCTCCAACGAAAGCAGTAGCTGTCACAGTTTTTTCCTCACTGACTTTATCATAAAGGCTGGGGGGCTGTCACAGCTTTCCAAAACTCACACACATTCAGTCATGCATATAATGGGTGTTCAGCTTAGCCACTGATAGCACACTGAACTGACTGGTTATGATGACTGTTGTTTCTATTCATTTTCAGTATTGCTTCCGGTCACATTCTACTGTCAACTATTAAAGAAAAGTAAAATAAAAGTTAAAAACTTTTCAGCTCTGACTATGCTTTGCCTCCAGTGTACAGTACATTGCAATTTAGGACGACAGTGTCCATCAACACAACAACACTGGAAAAATGATGCAATTTTAGTATGCACGTTGGCATATAATTCATTTTTCCCCTCTCTCTACTATCAATGTATTAGGCTATAATGGTTAGCATTAAAGGGGAACTGATTTTCCACATAAAAGTGTGTTTCCAGGTGTTGGGGAGTATTACTGCAAAAATGTCGAAAAAATGGTGAAAATGTTTTAGTGGCTCCAGAGGGAGCTGCGTGAACTGAAATGTCCTCAAGTGATGTCACTTGAGTCAGCGTCGGTTGAGGCTGAAGACTACCAGTTTGAAAATGAAAAAAAATCTGGGGGTGTGGACCAGACCTCTGTAGCCCGCACCTCATCTCTGCTTGAGGTTAGAGGCTCCAGGCTACATTAGCAGCTACTAGCATAACACACCCAAATCTCTGACCAAACTATTAGCAGTCAAGTTGCATTGTGGGTAATGTAGGCACCAGGTTTTGACAAGGAAAAACAATGCGTGGAATAAAAAAGATGATATCTCTGGTTCTGCTGCATCAATTTTGATACTTTTTTAAAAAATCTGTCCATCGTTACTCCAACAATGTTACAGGAATGCAATGATAAATCGGTGGAGTACTCTTTTAAAGGTACAGTACCCTGTAACACTGTGGCCCAACAAATGTCCTGAATGCATTTCCTTCCTCATAAAACACTTTTTTTTGGAATATTTTAAAACCTGCATTGCTTACAATCATGTTTGCTAGTTAGCAGTCTTCATCTAACACTTTGCTGGCGCAATGCTATGTTTATTGGCTTATTATTGCCCCCAACTGTAAATCAGAATAGCATGAAACCAACCAATGTCATACAGTATATCCCCCTTTTCATGTAGACATGGCCAATCTTTGGTGTAAATAGCAAGTTACATTTACCATCATTGTACAGGCTGCAATCATAAGTTCATGCAAACAGTCATCTATACAGTATTTGTCCGTCTGGCCCCAGGGGACGTGCATATTAACACTGTCTCTTTGCCCTCGTTCACACTGATCTGCCACTGTTCATCACATATTAACCTGCTACATGTTTACCTGCATGATAGCAGATGGACATCGTCAGGTGTCTGAATGGCAAATTAAGATTTCAATCTGCAGTGCCGCACAGAGGACAGTGGCTGTTTACAGAGTTGCACAGACTGTTTATACTGTTGCATTGTGAGACACGTGCACTGTGAGCGGCTCTCACTGTATCTGGTGTACGTGTGCCTGGACACAGATGACAATCTAGACTATAATGTGAAGAATGCAATCCAGTACAGGCATGCCAGCATGTTGTATTAAGAAAAAAATATGACTGTTTAAAGCAGGAGAAGGAATGTCAGGCGGTATGGGGCCATTTGTGCAAGACAAATTACAAACAGGTCATTTCCCAAAGGAAACACCGACCACATGTACTGTTACTGCATACTGTTAAATACCTTTGTCTTTGAATGATGAGACTGCTGCTGCTGCTGCTTTTTAATGAGGGTCACCTTTGAACTTGGTGAGGAAGCATCCAGGAATGCTTGCTATTCAAAACAGCTATGTAACTGTTTATTCACTGTCCCAGACTGTGAGTTCTTTGAAGTTGTGACACTTGCTGTGAAAGCTACCCATTAATGCAGTGAAACTATTTCTCTCCCTGACCAAGCCTGCTTCCTTCCTACTGACCCTGGCTGTTTGGCTATGGCTAGACTTCATGTTTTGGTATCAGCAGGCATGTTTGGGCCGGCGGTGCTGATAGGCCAGTCTGTCCCCAGTCTGTCCCCGAGCCGCTCTGGTCCCAGCAAACAAAACCAGGAAGAGGAGGAATGTACCGACACCGGCTTTTACTGTAATCGCAGCCAGTTTGGACTGGAACTGTACAACAGCAAGCAAAAACACAAAAACAGTTTATGTGTCACAAAGATTAATAGTGTACAGGTATTGTTGTAACACATATCATGTATTATTTGCAGTAGCACAAGTTGAAAACACCTAATCCAAGGGATGATGCAACACCTTAATGCTTTTTTTTATCATGTTATACTGCACAAGGGACTGTACATAAATTATTAGGGGGACAGGGGAGGATAGTCTGACTTTTTCGGGATTGCAGAGAAAGGCCTTTCCTTAAATTTATATTTCAGCATTCCCTTGCAGGATTTAATTTCCAAAAATGGAATTAAATAGTATAACAGCAAACGATTTGCCATATGCAGAGGGCAACAATCCTGTCTCGGTTTCAGGGATTGATTTTTCCAATCACACTAACAGTTGTCCATACCAAAAGTTCCTCCTTCACTTTCTTCTGCATCATTAAAAGTTTGAAAAAGTTAAATGTCATTTAAAGTTGACCTATATTATAGGTTCACTGGACTCGCTGGTTGAGTTCAGCCTTTTGTTTACCACACATTTGGAGATTGCTAATTCCACTTCTAATTTGCACATTGGTGGCTACTGTGAAAATGATCAACCATGAATATATTAAAGTTTAAATTCATTACAGTACACCATCCTAAATTCTGTATGCTTTGCTTGGCTCTAGGGATGATAATATAAATGATATTTTGTACAGACATTCATGGTCGCCAGACAATGGATCAATGACTCTGGTGATCCCCTGACTTTTTCTCTAGCACCACCAGCAAGTTGACATCTTTGGCTTTTAGGGAAATGTCTTGACAACAGGGGAACATGGTAAACTTGTCCTCACCTCAGCCACTAGCATAGCTGTAGACTCTTAGTCATAGTTAGTTGTTGATGGTGGAATGAGTGGGGTACCAACCCAGTACTATATTTTGAAATTTTGGGGGATAATCATCATGCATTACACTTATCATGATGACAAATGTCGTACTCATCACTGCTCTCTGTATCTCAAAGTTGGATAGACTTCCTTACTGACAAGAAAAAATAATCATCTCACAATATTTATCTATAAAGCTCTATAGTAAAAGTTACAAACCACCTCACATCTCTTCTCTCATTTAAATCTTGTAACTACAGTGCACGAGCTAAAGCTAAAGCTTTATTATCTGATGTTTTTTTATGACTCTTGTAATTTCTTTTTACGAGTTCTTTGTCAATTGTGGTTGTCTGACCTAATTTGTGTTTTTGTGTAATAATGAATGTTTCTTGTACCCAGGTCTATCCTGAAAAAGAGTCTCAGTCTCAACCTGATTAAATTAAGTTTATGAAATATAAAATTGAATCCCCCTCCCCACCCCAGTAATTTTCAGAGAGTTATTTAAGTTATTTAATGGCTAAATGCACAGTACGCAATGAAACACAGATCACAATGCCTTAACTCTAAATGTTTGTATGCAAAAACAACAGGCAGGAGCCCAGGGAGACTTTCACAAGCAATTATAATCACACAGTCATCATTTACCATCAGGCAGCATGCCCAAAAGTCAGGGCAACAGCATTGAATAAGGACTAAAACAAAGCAAAACAATGCAACCAGCATTACGACAACGGCGTGATTATGGTTGCAATCTCAATCCCCCATCCAGCCCATATCAGTTCCCTGCGCAAACAGCAGCCATGCTTCTGTTTTTCCTTTGTTGCTTTTCCGCTCCAGGTTCACTCCTGCGCTAAAATTATTTGAGAGGAATGCAAAAGAAGCATCCTGTTTTCATTCCGCACTCTTAGTCAGCCATTCACGCTGTGTAGCGCATGCTGGGGGGTCTGAGAGTTCCGACGTCAAGGAAGTCACTAGAAGTCACCACATGACGTAATGGAGACACAGGTGCATTTTATTACTGCATAGCCTAGTCCTACACAAACACAAACTCAAGTGTCACTACACATTAAATACAAGCAGAAACCACCATAATAACCTGTGACTGACTTTGAATGACGCTAATGCCTCACTTTTTGTTATTATCTGTCATTCCTTAAACACTTGACCTGTAACCTAGGACGTCCTGTAGATAATTGGAAGCCAAAAGTCTCCAACATCCTCTGAAATAAACACATTCTGAGCTCACATCCCTCCCGCAGACCACATATCTAAAGAAAACATCAGCGTATAGAGCAACAAGGGGACAGACGGCCCACCATAAAGAGATAACCACCGCACGTTACATTACAGACAAAGAAATAGTAACCACATGCTTTATTTGTCTCTCTCTGCCCCTCAGCAGGTTCACTGTGTTCCTGTTCTATAGTTAAATGGTAAGCACAACTTCAAAGCAGACACACCTGATCTTTTGCTGTACAGTCAGACTGAAGTGAAGGCTTCAAGCGTTCATGTGTTTTGTTGACAGCAACATGCAGGAGGTGGCCATGGTCATAACCTTTTTTTATATATACAGTATAGGCTTATACCTACAACCCATCAATTTCGTTCTGCATAGAATCTTGGTTGATACTGAAGTTACACTTTTATGGAGGTTTCAGCAAGATGCTTTTTACATTCTCAAGTTCAACTACACCTAAATCCATTCCTAAATCCAATGATTTTTCACCCATTTTATATTTTATTCTGTAGTATTTTTCAGCAGTAACATGCATTCAGCATTGACCAATGATAAAGTCAAAACTCAAACTGTTTTGCTATAAACTTTGACCAGTGACAAAGAAGGTGGAGACATGAGCCAAAAGGATGAGACTGGCAAAGCAAATCTTCTAGAAATGTGTGGCAATTTGTAAATAATTAGTCAAATCAGTCACTCTGTTATAAAAACTATACACAAAAGCCTTGCACCTGGCAGCACCCTTAGGTCTTGTTGACACACCAGGTGAATTGTCTAAGGGCACTTTTCACACCTACACCTCACAAAGAAATAACAGATTATTATTATTATTATTATTATTATTATTAGACTGAAAACCAACCGCATGTTATGAATGACGACAAGGTGGAGACAGGCCAAGAGGCATCTTGTACAGCAGTATGGAGGAGGTGTATTACTGTGGAGTCACTATGTCACGCTCTTTTTAATGGACATAATGAACTGTCGAAGTACAGAGTAGGATACAAGCACGACACACTGCAGTCTAAACTGCTCTTCACTTTCTGACTTATCTGGGGAAATCCCCGCTTTCATGTGCTGATGCCCATACGTGTTACCATGGTTACCAAATGATTTGCATAAATATATAGACTGCTTAGCCTATATATCTTGTTTGAAAAGCGAGTTTCCTTCATTTTCAATTTCTTACTAGATGAAAGCAGAAGAAAATGTTTGGATTTCCTCTGCTGCAGGTCATGACAATATTGGACCTTTTTAAAAATCCAATCTGTATGCTCTTGTATTGGACCCTTAATGTCTCCTATTTTATTCGAATGCATAGAGAGTGGTGTTACACCCAAATTCTTAACAGCTATAGTTATTCATTTCTTTATGTCTGGCAAGCATTAGGTTTTTAACAATTAGGGTCCATCCTCATCAACTATATGTGACTAAATTGCTATAGTATGTTGTGTACAGTGTCCCTAGAAGAAGTTCAGTATTTCTTCCAAAAAGAGTTCTTGAAAGGGAAAGTGATCGTGAAGCAACAGTGGAATCTCTAACAATATTGTCATCATAAAATGCTTTTTTTATGTTAATGCAAACTGTCATCTCAGTATTGAATACATTCAAATAATAGTTCAAATAATTCAAAGTGTTTGCTGGAACATGCAGTTTGTAGCTGCAGCTCCAGAGAGTGACACAGCAATTAGATATCATGAGTCAAATAATGAAACCACCACTCTGCCACAGAATATTTTCTTGCATTTTTATTTACACAATTCAGTGCATCATTCATACAAATATAAATACATGTCTGAATAAGTTAGAGAATAAATAAATTCTTCTATTTACAATAGCTGCTATCATTCAGCAATTAGCAGTAAACTATCCATCACATACAGCATTGAGATATTTAACGATGAGTATTTTCTGAGTTAGAATGAAGGTTTATATTTTCATGTGTCCATGACTTGAGTACAATCAAACAGGGTGGATGGAGTGAACAGATTCATGGCACAGAAATAGTGCAGGCCACAGATAAATAGCTTTTGAAGAGCATAACACAAGTAGAGAGTCATGATTCCCCAGTGGCTAATTACAGAGGAATTAAGAAGTGAACATTGGTCAGGGGAGAAAAAACAATTGTTGGCAAGCCACACATCATTGAAGCCTTTTGGCTTCTCTTCAATCAAAACATTAAACAGGAGCTATGCAATAAACATTCGAGCCAACACAATAGACCTACTGTAGTTGTTATGCTAGCAAAAAGTATACTTTATATGTGTGTGTAGAGAAGCTGGCAATGGACCTTGTATAAAGCTTCTTGTTTGTTAGATAAATCCCAAAGAGACGACCTTCATTTCAATGAGGCAATGTGTGCCAAGAGTGAACAAGCTGCCATTTTCAAGTACTGCCTGATAATTAAGAAGCTATTTGATCATTTGCCCTAAACATTAGGCAGGCCAGCAGATTCCAGCTCTGATACAGAGGAATATTAAACTTAACCAAAGGTCGACAGTTACAGAAGTTTAGTTCCAAGGACATTTGAGTAAACATTGACAAACAATTCCCAACTAAATACAGAGCTGATATGACTCTGCAATATGTAATGATCCTATGATCCTCAGTGTAGGTGAGTTTTTAAATCTGTCCATTCAGACGAGTCACAGGAGTGCTTTGTCCATAGAAACTAAAGGAGGACAGATCAGTAACTGATTAGTCATTGTAACCTTTCTTGATGTGGTTGCCCAAAAGGCCGGACATCGGTTTCCATGTCCTTAGTTCTAATGGATCCTTCCTTGACATGTGTAGACTGTTGTTAAGTTCAAAAAAGCTCAAAGAGAGACAGAAAGAAATGACTCTAAATGTCTCCACCCAACATAGCTGATGCCGTAGGGCTTCTGTCTTAGTGCTTGATCCACTGCCTCTTTTGCCTTCCATCTTTCCACCTCTGCATCCCCAGAGTTGGTAAGACTCTTGACACATTACAAAACCCTGGTGCTGACACTGAAGGCAGCTGGAGGAGTCTCTGGTCCACAGAAGTTGAACCGCTTCTGGTGTTTCCTCTACCTCCTTGTTCTGCTCCTCAGCCTGTTGACTCCACCCGGGTTCTCGTTTGTTGACAGAATCTCTTTTGCGATCGCCATGTTGGACTTGACCACAGTTCTGCAGGAAAAACAAAAGAAAACAGGTAAGAGATGCTTCATATGTCTAAGAAATGACCATTAAAAACAGCACAGTATGGATTTAAAGGTTTATCCTTAAATTCGTCTTCATGTACCTGAAAGATGCCAGCAATTTGTTGCTGTTTGTGCTTGCAGATTCTACCAGTGGGCCCACGACATTAGTCCTTGGATTCTCTGAGCTGTGGACAGGTACAACAAAACAATTAGGACATAACCCTGCCAATGCCTGAGGGAATTAAACCTCTACAAACTGAGGCTTTCGTCTGGCATTATTACATTACTTGAAGCAAAAGTAGTTCAGGGTCGATTGAGCAATTTCCTTGGAATTCCAAACTAATATATTTTTAGTTGGCTTATGGGCAGGAATGCAGGGCGTGCCTTACCACCTAGGATAACATCTAGAGATGGTGACTAATCCATACTGGTGGTTTCACGACCGCAATAACTCAAAGACACAACAACACACAACATTCCCTTGAGCAGAAATTTAAACTTTCCAGAAATAGCAGCAATGCCAATAAACCTTTCTAATTTCTTTCAAGGCCTCCCAGGAAATGCGAGTCATTCTCTGCACTATGACTATTACCCCTATACTGCAGCAACATTATCACAGACTGAATCATTTTGCCTCCTCTCTGACTCGTCCTCCACGTCAACATACTCTTCAGGCTTGTCACTCATGACTGACACTGGAAGGAGACACCGAAGCTACTTTGATACTATCTAGCATCCAAAGGAATGCACATGATAGGAAGGTCTTGTTTTGCTGTAGGTCTAGGTAGATGGAAGAAGGAAGCGTTGCGCTCACCTTTCATGGCAGAAGCCGGAGCAGGTTTTATCAGCTGGGTTGAGGCATTCGCAACGGTCAACTGAACGTCGGCGGCGACGAGACAGGGGGCTTCCCAGACCATAAGGAAGGAGTTTACTGTAAAAGAAAACAAAACTTCTTAGCACAACGTTGGTGAAAGCATGAGGGAATCTGGGATTATTTTAGATTTCATTCCTGGGTGCTGTTGTGGGTTAAGGTTTGGGTTGGGGTCAGGGGTAGCAAACATTTTAGGCTTAGGGTTGCAGCTTGTGTGTAGGGGTTTTACTCAATCTCCCGGTCTAGTAACAAATGCAGCTTTCTGGGTGTAGGTCTGAAGTGCTCTGCAGCCTCACCTTGGCGTGTTGACCCAGATAATATCCAGGTGGCAGAAGTAGATGCATTCTTTATCATCCCAGCTGTTACAGGAGCAGCGCTTGGTCCTGACGCGGTGTGGATGTGGAGCCTGAGCTGGCAGCTCTGCCCGGTCTGATAAGGGGAGTCCACAACCTAGAAAAACACAAAGGATCCCGAGATTAAAAAGCGCCAACTAATCCTTTGCCGTTTTGACTGTGCAGTTAGTGATTATCACATGTAAACACAAAGAAGTCGCTTGGCGGGCTAACACCCACTTGTGCGGTTAAATAAATATGATTGTGATTAACAGAGAAACATATTTATCATTTTATAAATCAAGGAACTCAATCCAAGTCAAACAATCCTGCAAACAGGCCAGAAGTGGTTGTATCAATAATTCTGTGGTAACATATCAAAGGAAAATATGCTCTGAAAGGCTGAACCCAGCTCTTGTATTGTACTTTCTGTGGTGACTGGCAGAGGGTCAAAAGTATTAAATAGTTTAGTTTGCATCATACCTGCATCTTATTCTTTTGCTCAACTAATTTGTTTTACTATTTTGTAACATTGCTTATTTTGAGGAACCTCCAACCCTAGCCCTAACCTTAAAGCCTTTATCTAAATCAGTTAAGAAAGAACTGGTAATTCATTGCTGCCAAAAGGAATATATTATGAAAGCAAATTAATATTTTTTTACTGGATTTCGCCTCCCAAAATGTACAAAAGTAGACACAATTATTTTTAAAACCCCTTAAAATCCCAAGCAGAAAAGGAAGATACTCACCCTCTTGAAGAGCCATGCAGATGATGAACAAAGTCAGTGTCTTGCACATCAAGGAAGCCATCATCCCGAGTCCGATGTTCTGATGTGTGAATGCAGCAGCAGTCAGTTTACACACTCCAAGAGGTGTAGGCGAGTCCTTACAGTTGGAGAGCAGCAACAGGTGCTTTGTGTTTATGCTCCTGCCAGGACATCTACTTATACACCCCCTGTGGGCGATATCATGATGGCCCCTCCTACCTCTGTGTACTCCTTTGTCTATGCAGAACAGTGTTGTTACACAATAGGCATATACTCCACCTGCAACATACACTACAGCCAGCGCCCCCAGCAGGCCAAGAAGGGCATGGAGAACATGTGAGGGATCAACTACTACTGAGATTTTTACAGGTTGTAGATTTTGGATTAAAGAGGCAGAAGCCTATATTTTCTGCTGGTATTCTCTATATTTCATACCAAGCAAATACAAGTATTGAGTGTTTTTGCTTTAGAGTTGCTCATGTCATAGTGCAAATGTTGCTAAAAAGCACTTAGATCATCATTGGACATTGAACCTAAACTAAGAATGTCTACTGAGACTGAGACTATCATACCAAACTGACATTCATTGTCCTGAAAGTTAGAAGATAAGATGAACAAACCAAAACCAAATTCCAAGACAATTAACAGTTGAAATTCAGTGCAATAACTACAGTGGTTATGTAAGTAGAATGTGAAAGTCGGGTTGATGAAAATGAGGAATTCTCTTGATTCACTCAGGTGTTTCAGTCTGCCAGTAGGTGGATGTGTGCGACGGTGAAGAGAGAAAAGCAAAACAATGCAAGATCAAATTGTGGCAAAACAAACGAGGTAATGGTAACAAAGAAAAAGAGAAGAATAAATTAAGAGGAAGAAAACTAAAAGTCCAGTAATGCCAGCATTTAAAACAGCAACATTTTTCAGCAAAATCACTTTATTTCACATGAACTGGCCCGCTACAGAGAAATTAGAAAGAAGCTCTCAGAGGCTAAATGTGTTCAAAACTCATGAAGAAGTCTTGAGTTCTTCAAGGGTTTTCAGCTGCATCATTACGACAGTGCTATATTATATCGTTGATAATTCATTAACTGTTTATACACCAGCTACAGAAGCTTCAAGAAATTATATCTACTGACAAATACATTAACAAACACTTAAAAACGTCCTCATCTGCTTCTGACTACAGCATATTTACCATTTATTCATTGTATATACAGCTTATACATTCTAAATGGGAAATCAAGAAACTTGATCTCTTGATTGGTGTGTCATGCAGAATATTTCTATTAACCAGTGAGAACAGAGTGGCAGCAGATGATCATCACAAAGACAGGAGGTCACGTGAGGCCATGACATTCCTTGTGTTTGCTGTGCTTTTTTTTTTTTTTTCCAGAGGCGTCGGGCACGCAGGATGAGGCTGGAGGCGGCAGAGGAAGTTGTGAGCATGAGGCAGTAGAAACAGAGGGGTTTGCATGTGCCACACGGCTGATATGAGGATGATGAAGTCAAGGAGGGCTGTCAGCACCCCCCGCAGGAAGGTGAGGTCATGGCACGGTCGCCCCACACAGGCCCCTATACTGTCGCACAAACAATACCGCTGTGTGCAACATGCTTTGACCTTCGTAAAGAGATACGCAGCCGCCTGCCACATCAGCTTTCTGCAACCCACAAACACACATACACAAACACACACTGCCTCTGTCAGTTTACACTGCCTATCTCTAACCAGTGACAAAAACAGACATCATGGATTTGACCACAGCCTGGCCACCCACACAGTCCAAACAGTTACAGTTACACCCGTAGGTATTCCTTCCTCTTCTCAGCTATAGAATGGATTATATAATTCAAATCCACAGGTATGTACAAGCATAAAGAACCAATGAAGTACAGGACACCACGGGAGGAATGGATGGATTAGGACGAACTTGGAACGAGAGTTACAAAACTCAGACAAAGACACAGTCGATGCAAAGAACAAATCTGACAGCCACAAATTATTTGGATATACAGATAATTCAGCATGTTTTATTCTGCTGACTTTAAAGGCTCCATATCAGGGCAATCAGTCAGAAGACTATGGTAAACATAAGAGACCTGAATTTTTATTTCATATACTGTATGCTGCATAGTGTGTATAGTTCCTTTTTAAGTTTTATTTAAACATTTTCATCTTAATACACTATATTGTTCTTTATCTGTTCTTATCATATATTGTTAAAAGTACCTATTTGCAAAATTGCATTATAGTAACATGTATTAAAACCTTTTATATAACTCATCTACAATCCATCCCTTCCGTAAAATTATTTTTATAAGATGTATTTCAAAATTATTTTAAAATTTTAAATTATTTACGTAAAATTATTTTACACTATGGCTTCCAAAGAGAACCCATTTTTTTGAACTTCGATCAAATTTTTATGAAACTGTTGTAACTGTTGTAACCTTTGTGTTGTATTATTAAAAATAAATGTAAAAACATAATAAATTAGAAATTCAATTAAAATCCCTTGTAAGAGCAAACCTCCCTAGCCTACATAACACATTTAATTTTAGTTAGTTAGTTAAGCATTGCCAGAATCTACGATGTAATCGATGTTACTGTGTTTTCTCATCTGCCAGCCTGCTGAATTGACTCATTTATTAAGAAAACTTGCGTTCTCAATGGTTTTTCTGTATGACGACAATAACTATTGGAATAAAGAGCGATGTGTTCCATGCAGGAAAAGTCAGTTCATGAATATATTTTGTCTGAAAGTCGAGGGTATTTTTCGTGGGTCATTTTTCAGGTGAATCAGTTTCACATACTCTTTCAACCTGCAGTAGAAGCCAGACCAAAAAACAACAACAAAACTATTAGAACAGACAGGAAGGAGCATAATTGTTTAGGCAACTGAAGAGCTTTAACCTAAATATGTAAAGTCTTGCAAATGTTGAGGAATTTTACATCAGAGCTCCAGCGGGATCTCAGAAGAAATAGAAAGAGAGGAAGAGGAAAAAACACTGCTGAAACATGCGTGTGTGTGTGTGTGTGTGTGTGTGTGTGTGTGTGTGTGGTCGCAGTTTCTAGGGGTTACAGGGGTGGGGGAAATGCCAAAAGGATGTCACAATGCAGAAAGAATGGCATTTGACCAACTATTTGTTACAGTGAAGAAAAAAAACATACTCATCTAGAGCAAATATTTGTCCAGTGGTGCAGACTGGAGGAATGGGCTCGATCTAAATGTACCCCCTCCCCCTCATTTCCCCTTCCCCTTGTCCCTTTCCCCTGCTGCTTTCTCCAGACAAGGCAGCAAAGGAACACAGTGACTCTGCAGTCGCAGTGTAGAAAATGTGCCCTTATCTATTTCCCACTTCCGGCTGCTGCTCAGGGCAACGGAGGAATGTGAGGCGGTGCAATGATAAACAAGTAGCGGTGCCATGATGGTAGAATCCTTTGAAATTCCTCCAGGATGAGGTTGAACGTATGGGCTGTGACACAAACATGTCCTCACATTCAAGACAGAGTGAAAAAGTTAAAAAGGGTGTGTTCTAAAGCCATTATGCAATTGGAAATTCAGAAATCCTGACGTGAAACAGTAAAATATCTGCTCACTGTTTGAATAAAGAACAGTTCATCTGCTCTAATGTTAGCTGCATAGCATGTCCATCTAACTAGCTTCAGTAACCTAACCGAGCATTACATCCAAGGCTAAGAGTTAGCATATCATTAAGGTACATTTTCTGGGGTTACAGTTTACATTTTAAAAAATCCCATTCATGACTAGCACATCCACATCCTCGTCCTAAAAGCCTTTTTGCTTGTAGCGTTAAAAGTGAAACATAGCCTACTGTTTGAAAATACAAAAAGCATAAATCTAATGCCTTGCTTGTCCAAGTAGCCATATATACATTGATGTAAGCATCCAAAGAAGGTTATTAGAACAAAATAACATGTCAGACATGTAGCTTTAGCCTCAGTCTTTCAGCTTGTTTGTGTGTATGTTGCCAACAATGTATATTTAAGACTCTTTTATGCGTTTTTTTGTCTGAAACGTTAAAAAGTCAGCTGAATAAGACAATGTTTTCAACCCAACATTAGCTTAATTAGCTAGCTAGCTACAGCTGACAGAATCTACCAGCGACAGTTGTCATATCGGCTGGCAAAATTGACAGACTAGAAATGAGAAGTTGCTTTTGCCTTCCTCTGTCTAAAAGGGGACCTATTGTTTCAAAAATTAAGAATAACGAAAGGCAAAAAAAGGAGGATAGGGTTTAACGGACAGTTGATTTAACTTCTACATACTTTCAATATGAGATCAGTAGGACTCACTCATCTTGGTTAAATCACTGTCAGAAAGGTGACACCACATCAGAGAAGATTGCAACATGTCATTCTTCTTCCTTACACATATAAACAAATTATTCAGGAAGCAAACTTGGCAACTGTTGATGGAGTTTGAGGTAAGAGAAGAGCATGGAACAATGACTCACACACACACACACACACACACACACACACACACACACACGACCCTGATATGAGTGAGGTGAAGAATATGGGCCAAACTCCTGCACAGTAGATGGAGGCTTTGATAGCAGAATCACTGCCAGCATACACAGACCGAAACTAGAAAACTAAATACACTGAGACGGTTTCAGTGTATTCGACATGAGTGATGGGGGTGTCTGCTACACCTGTCTGCAACAACCATTTGGGAGAATTTGGGCAGACCAGACGTGCCCAAATTCTTTCCTGTGTTACATTATAATGTAGCCTACTATAATTTCTAGAAATTTAACAATCTAAATCCAAAATTTCAAAATAATTAAAACACTACTCTTTTATCAGTCTACCTGTTAAAACCAATAAAAACAAGAACATTGTTGATGGAAGCTCTGAGTCATGTGACATGTTTCTTCAGAGATATGATGACTATGAAATGTGTTATATTGCCCCATTCATGTTCTATTTGAATCCAGTTACAGCATGACACAGCTAACGCTAACATCTTCAGGTTAAATTAAACAATGTACACAGAGAAAAAAATATGTGTCATAGAATATTGTAAACTTAAGGTTCAATTACTAGCTTTTTGTGGCGCTTTTCAGTTTCACCTTCTTCAATGACTAGAACTTCCATTCACTGATTGAAGACTGTGGGATATGGTCAAAAGCTCAGGAAAAAGTGCAAAAAAGTCAACCTTGACTTTAGAATATTTTATGACGAAATACATCATGTACAGTATGGTACCTGCCTCATTTTCTTCACATTGTATAATGTTAATGTAAAGGTCATTTAAATGTAAAATGCTGAGTCTTCTCCTATACTTAATATTTGCAGATCCCCTGTTGTTCTCTCACTAACATAAAACAATAACTAAAGTCTTATAATGCGGTTCAAAGCTGATAATTATCTTACCATGAGAGAGCTGTGGAACTGCATCTACTTTTGCATTCTTACAAGAGGAAATTTTGGAGCAAAGGGCCTTTAAAGTTCATATATCTAGTCTGTCCTTTTTAGACCCTTTTTTATTTGTTTTGAAATGCTATAGTAACAGACATCTATGACTCTTTACTGTGACCCAAGGCAGTCTTAATCTGTGTTTCAAAGTAACGAGATTACAGAAAAACAAAACATAAGGAAAAATATTGATGGTGGAGAAATCTGTAAAATCAAAAACAGATCCTCATGCATAAATAAACTGAAACAGGACAAAGCTTTCTTAGGAGACATTCGTCTTTATTGAGCCTTTAGCTTTATGAACTTCTGCTGACTCACAGCATGTTTACATGGAAACTAGGGGCTTAATGTCATTATTGCAAATGGAACACGTTGGAGAAAATGAAAATGATGCATCATTTAGTCATGTTTTTAAAAAAAAAACATTTTAAACATTTTTTAAACTGAAAAAACACAAAATCATTTGTTTTCAATGTAGAATTTGTTTAGGATCTCCACTTTGAAACGGAAATCATGTTTCTGCATTCAAGGCTGGAGAGAAAAGGTGGGGACAATTCAAACCAGTTCAAAGTCTTTTGTGTTTATCCTCTTTATTTTATGTGTGTTGTAATATATTTGTGTTTATAAAATGTCATCTTTGAGCCTACTTACTTAGACATATATTTTATTATTAAGACGACAATAACAACGTAAAGTTCACATATTCTGGTCTTTAATTCTCTCAGTTTTGCTGACATAGAAGTCATTGATTTTTGTTGCTGTGTCACCATGGCACTGGTCAAAATCCCACGTTTGCTTCTCTGTCAGGAAGCGTAGCTTAGGCAGCAGGGCAAGGACCCAAATGCAGACGGCAGGGAGGCTCAAGCAGTTCAAAGACCAATTTATTTTTGCTTACAGGTAGGCAGGCAACAGGTAACTGACAAACATCCAAAAACAGGAACACAGAAAGTGAGCATAAGGTACGCAGTGCAATGAACCAACAAGGAACAAAGGAAGGGACCAAGTATAAATAGGGAAGTGGCTGATGAGGGAATCAGGGGCAGGTGTGTAATGGGGAGCAGGCAAGGATAATCAAGGACTGAGACACGAGGGCAAGAGATGAAAAGACAAGACTTAAAAGTAAAACAGAAAACAGAACAAGGACTAACGGGATGTAACACTTTACATAAGCGTCTTCTACTGATGTTTGTACTGTTTCACTTTGCTTTCACTGGCACAGAGGCAGAAACCCCCTAGAATGTTTCCCATCTCCTCTTCTAGTGAACCTTATCACAGCACTTCTCCTTTGGAAAGACGTCATAAGGTTCGCTGTAATCATTGCGCAGAATATGACACACAATTTCAAAGGGGCCTTCGGCTGTTATTTCTGTTCCTGTTGAGCCCCTGGCACCCAACACGTTCTATCACTCCCACCACCTTCCTGCAGGGAAAGCTGTCTGTAGGGCGCTTTCCTCCACACCTCTGTCACCCGTGGTTTCGATCACTATTCACTATTGCTTTTCACCTTTTTTTGTATGTTTAATGATGGATTGATTGATTTCCTTTTAATGATGTGTATGTTTACACGTATGTTTATGTGGTATTTTTAGTAGTTTTGGCAAGTTTGCATTTGTACTACTGTACTGCCATTTGGAGTGACAGAAACTGGTTGGTTCCACCTTTTACAGTCTCTTTACTTTGAGCTTTTTATTGTCTTTGTTCCAGCTAGTCTTTCTGCAGTCTTCATCAGCTTACAGCTGACTCAGGTTGGTGGAAACCTGAGGCATGTCTTGTGCAGTCAGACTACCATAGTTGGTCAGTTATTGTCACAATAACTATAAAGATCAGCAGCATCATACATTTGTAATCGTACTTGTGTGTTGATTTTTCTCTCAAACACAAATATGTGTGTGTATGTATATATATATATATATATATATAATTTCTATTTTTTCAAATTGAGCTTCACAATTTTTCCACGTACCCCTGGTTGGGAATCACTGGTTTAAATCACAGGAAATGTATTAACGGTATGTATTGACACAATAAAGTATAAAACCCCTCCCAGATGATTTACTACAGGACAGTGTTTCAGTATATGAGCCAGTACCTTCAGTGTGTGATGTCATCCCTTTCAGTGCACAGGCAGTAGAGCCAAGATGGACTTTAAAGTTGCTTTCTCCTGCCACCCAGTGGTTACATGTGACATCTTCAGTTCTGGGAAACAAAAGACGAGCTGCCTTCATATGAGCACATCAGCACAGAGGAGAAAAGGAAGGTCAACGTCAAAGACAATAAAATAAAAAAAATAAATCAAGGCAGGCCATAAAACTGATTTTAAGTCAAATTAGTGTTTTCCATTCTGAGAGCTGGGATTTCAACATCAAGTACAGGCTTACCATAGCCACAGGGGGGTGCCACATTCATAACCACAGTATCTGCAGGTTTCAGGAAAACAACATTTGGCTTTTCTCTATTTTTTTTTTTTACCTGGAATTGAATTGTAAAGCAAATCAAAAATGTGTGAATGCAATCCACAGAGAAGATAACAGACATGTTAAGAGAAAACTGCAATGTTTGCAGCCACAAAGCAACACATATTAAACATGTAATAGGGAGAGTAAAATGTAACAGCTAAAGCTAACAAAATCAGTGCAATAAACAAAGCAAAAGAGAACTTTTGGCAGCGTGACGTCGGTCAGCAGTGAGTTCAGACTGTCAGGAGTAGAGATGAACTCAAACCAGCCATACTGTTGTTGCTGCTTGTAATTATGTAATTATCACCCCTGCGAGAGTGACGAGAACTTTCTTCATATAATCAGTGCTGAAAATGTATGTATAGATGTAGATGGTTAAGATCCTATTAAACAACTTTAACATATCAAATCAAATTGATATGTTTCATAGCAAGACAATAAGATAATTGGCAATTTTGAGAAACTAAAGTTCGCTCTCAGTTGAATTCTAATACTTGGTTTGTACAAGTGAATAACAGCCTCCATATGTTGAAAAGACCTTCAGAATGAAGGTAGAAGGACTTTTACATATAAACGAAGGTCCGTTACATTCAAGCCGTTGCCAGACGAGTTCACACAGTGCTGATTCAGCCTATCACCACCAGGTAAATCTCTGTATTTCTCAGGTTTTAAATCTGGTGTATGTGGCGACATTCCTGCGCTGGAGCACCGGTAGTAAAACCAGAGCCATGTAGAGAGTGAGTCACACCAACAGAAATGCTTGATGGTCACATGATTCACGCAGACTTCAGATAGTTCTCTCTACATGGCTCTGGTTTGCCAGAGCTGAACGGAGCAGCTACAGCAGCTAGGAGTGTGGAGGAAAAATCCAAAGAGCATCCAAGGAAAATTTCTGATGCTCCAGATAAAAAAGAAACTCAGCATTCAGTAAAATATTTGGAGTAGGCTGTGTAGCTGTTACATTTACTCCACCTAAATAATGGATTATTGTCTTGAAACTGTAGAAATTTGAGTGAGCTCCCCTGTAGGCATACGTCATGAGCACGCATCCACAGTGTCTGTGTCATTACTCTCACTGAAATACTGAAGGGGGAGACAAAAGTTCCGCACTCCAGCTTTAAAGAGAAAAAAATGGTGAAAATGGTTCCGAACTAAGCCTGGCTTAACGGGTAATCTTCCCTTATAAAATACCCGTCTGCAGTGTTAGTTACCATGGCAACTGAACTTGGTGCAAACTTGAGCTATCTTTGTGAGACTGAAAAGCCAGGGTTAAAGTTAGCTGGCTAGCCCACTAATCCTGCTTTGTGAGACAAGGACGTTGTTTCTGGACACGCTGAATTTCTTAAGTGTGATTTTTTTCAACGCCTTGAGCACCAACAAGGAAATGGCATTCGCCTTCATTGTGTTTTGTTGGAGACTTACATCTCAGAAAACATGAGCAAATAAGACCCAAACTACCTGCATGGCTGGATACCACTATGGGTGAAGTGAAAAAAATATGTTTTTGTAATTTGGGCGACCTGACCCTTTAACTACAAATCACATACTTTACATTCCTTATCATTTCCTTTAGCATGTAGTAGGGTTTCACATTTTTAAATGCGGTTTTCCTACCTTCCAAGCAGCCATTGATTTCCATTCATTTCATTGATATCAATTAGCATTTGAAAAACCTTGTGTTCCGCTGGAAAAGAAGACCAATATCTAACTCAAAAACCACACGCGTAACACAGTTTTAATATAAATCTGTAAAAATGAGAAGTTTAATGGCAAACATGAAAATGACGAGTGATTGTATCATTTATAAAAGCAACAACACAAAAATACATGTATCTGTTTATGAAAAAAAAAACGGTACCGTAGCTACCATGTTCGCGAAACAGGTTTCCTCTGGATATCAAATGATTTGTCAGTGCACTCCAAATGTCTTGGTCTGAAACTTCTTTTCCTACAGACATTAGAAAAGGAGATGATCGTAACCCTGCTTCTTTGAACACAAACAAAGACAACAACAACAACAAAAAATGAGAAATAATAATAATCACAGCCTTTAAGAATGACATTTCAAACCAATCTTGACATAAAATTGCACTTCAAAATACTGGTCGGGGTGAATAAATATTTGTAGTACCTTTCTATATCCATTTTGGTAATACAGTACATTAACACAGCAATAGTATATTAGAGCTGTCAAAGGGGTTAATAGGGAAACTGATTCAAACTTTGTCTATTTTCATTCCAGCTGCTTTTGCATATAGTACAGAATTTGCATAATAGCACATAAATAAACACCGATGACATCAAACAAGAGGGTAAAAAAAGAGTTACAAAACATACTGCATATCTAACATAGTGTCTACAGTATATACTGTATATTATTCATATAATTACATAGTAGCGTCAATCAGAAGCGGTGCTGAAGTGCTCTTGCCTTTTGTCCTCGGCCTCCAAACCAGCGCTGTGTTTTTACAACAGACTCTGGTTTCAGTCTTTTGCACTGTCCCTTCAGACTCTCTCTCCTATCAGAGTTGTGTCTGGGAGGAAGGAGCCTTTTTTTGGCCTTGGGTGGTCTCGGGGTAAACACACCTCTGTGTAACATGTGCGTCTGGGTTTACCTCCGGATGCCTCTTCTCTGTCCCAGGACTCGGCGGTTGTTGGACGGCGAAGCATTTTTGACTCTTTCTGTGTGACAGAGCGTCTGATCGGCTGCTCCCGGACATTTCCCCTAATGCCTCGGGGTCCGGCGGGCTGGCTCGGCTGCTGGGTGACATCTCTTTGAGAGTATCCTGGCGCCGCAGCCGAGAAAACCTCTCCTTTGGAGCGTCACTTAGTCTCCAGGATGTCCCTGTCCCTGCAGGGTTAGCTGTGGCTGCTGTGGGGCCGCTCACCAGGCTGTACAGAGGGAGGAAGGACCTGGGCTGAATCATGTGTATCCCCCCGATGGGAATCAGGAGGCTCGGGGCCCTGCTCGGCTGCTGGGAGTGCAGAGGGAGGTGACTCAGGAGGTTGTGGGATCCCCGAGGCCGTGTGGGATGTGGGCTGATGTGGGTCAGACCAATCTCATCCACAGACTACAAGAAAACAAGATGAAATGAAACCTGAATGGTTCTGCTGGGGAAACTAGGTCAGCAAAATGAACAGGATACAGTAAAGAAAAGACAATGAGGCAGGTTTAAGGGGGCAATAAGTAGGATTTTTAAAGTGCTGTGGCAAACAATGACCACTGATGTCGTCAATCAATAGCAATGACTCAACCATGACTTGGCCTTGGTGCTGAGAGAACAACTTTTAAAAGACGTGTTCTGGGGAGGTGCTATGAGTTAGCGAGCAGCAATGAAAGACATCTCTGGAGGTTAAAAAGCCTCGTTCTTAAGCAATACAAGCACATGCTAATTAATTAAGTAATAATATCAAGACTATTTGGCCACTGTGGCCACAAGTGGCAATTACAGAATAATGGTAAATTGAATTTCCCTTCATTTCCCATGATTCTCTTGAGTCAGTTACTTTAAAGAGCATCTTAACACGGCTTCCTTACCTTGCTGCAGTGATGTACAGATGTACTCCAGGACCCCATTACATCACTGTTGGGGTGTGGTTACACTTTTGACAACAGTGGTGTCAACGAGTTATAAACAATTTACAGGCTATAGTGAAAATGGTTTTTTTTGTTTTTTTTTAAGTAATAATTTTAATGTTTGATGTAATAATATGAATCAGTCAGGAAAAGTTTGATGTTCACAAAAAAGGGGGGTGGCCACAGATTTCATTTGAATATCAATATAAAGTTTTACTGTGCATATCAACATTTATCCTATTTTTCCTATTTTCTATCTCTTTAATTCTATTTAAATTAAAGCAGCAGACCCTACATATATCAAGCTTAAATTCATATCCATGGAAACAAAGTCCTATTTTAATAGTGCATTTTATCCCCTTGCTACCTAATGCCCTTGCAGATTTGACGTGATGATGGCGAAAATATCGCTCTAGTGCGCAAGTCTGGAGGGTGGACATTAGGATTCAGGCAGTGGGTTTACTTCTTGTTTTTCTTGTGTTAAAACTATTCAAATGTTTATCTGTGACTTGCTCAAACATAGTGTAACAGAAGCTAGAGAGAAGAGACAAATTAGCAAAATAGTTTGCTAACATTAGCCACCATAAGCTACTGGTCATACCAGACCAAGTAAGACTGTAGCAAGAGTGTACTGAATTGAGTAAGGGAGCATTTATGGCTTATGAATTCAACTTTTCATCTGTAAAAGGAAGATTGTGTTAATATATTTTACAGCAGAAATGTACAGTTTGAGCCCTGATACTGGATTTTTTTCAGCCGATGCTGATGAATCTGATTATAATAAACTGGGAGATATTATTTTTTAACATAAATTCTTACATAAGCAAACATTTTTGATAGAATTCCCTTACATTTGGTTGTTAAAGGAATGTGGCCAGGATATGTACTGGGTGGGACATTTTACAGTGGACAAACTATGTAACAGCGTCACTGTTTCTAAATCACTTCAAACATATCTTTGACGTTTTTATACCGCATATAACCTTGATACTAATCGATCTACATATACAAAGATAGAGTTGGGACCGATCTGAGCCAATATCAGTCCGGTATCAGGTGCCGATACTGACGTTATTCACTCATTGGATATCGGACTGACGTCACCGATCCACGTACCAATCCAGATTCCATAGTCTGGTGTTTTTATGAATTATAAATACGTAATAATGCAATTTTACGCCCATAGCCAAAATATTGTAGAACAAATTCATTAATTAATTACTAATTAAACAGTTCTACAAAGATATCCATATTTATTTGTCTCCCAGAATTCTATGAGTTAGACGTACAGGCGGAGCTAGCGCATTCCGAGGGGTGGAAGTTGTGCTGCATCGTTGGTTGGTTCAGTATCGGCAGATATCCAAATTCAGGTATCCGAATCGGAGCGGAACTGAAAAAAAGTGGATCAGTGCATCTCTAGACAAAGATAGTGATATATATATGATAAGCTAACGTGAGCTGATATCACTCTAGTGTAAATTACAGTATTCAAATGATATGCAAAATAATACAGAAACATAATCAAATTAGTAAAATTAGTAAAAAAATATACGTGTTAAGAGAATCTATATGAGAAAGGCTATAAAGAAAGTCAAGTGTGGTACTTTTTTAAGCATATATTCACAGTAGCAGGTCTACAGAAGGTCATATATGTACAAATTTATATTTAGCAATATAAAAATGGCTCCAAATACACCCAGTTTACACATTCAGCTAACATGTGAACAGAAATGTCTGAGTGCCGATGTGGAAAACAACCCTGTAGCGAATGTGAATTAGTATCTACTCCTATGAGACCTATATTAGTGTGAGGAGGAAGTGGTGAGGTTACGCCATAACATAACCACAAGTTTGGAATAGACATGTTTTTTAAAATTTTATTGGGGTGAAGGCTGAGATGTTCGCCCGCGTTGTTTTCGTCGTCGACATGTGGTTCCAATCTTTGGTGTTTAACGATCGGCCTGCTTCTGATTTTATCAGCGGCTGCCCAGGGAAAACATGTTGTGTCTATTTGGGAGCTCTCCTGCATTATTTTAAGGTTCGGAGCTGCAGGCTTGGTTTGAGTGATATAAAACAAGAGAGTTGCCTTTCCTTCCTTTTCCAATAAATAACCTCATATGTACCAGCCTATCTATATTTGTTCTAGATGTTGACTTACTGGGATTTAACTGAACCACACAAGATTAGCTTTGTGAGCCAAAAGCTGATTTATTTAAAACTGTAGGCTAAACCAACAGAGTTGGATCAAGTCACAGGTGAGTGAAAACTGCGGCTTGAACAAAAGCCACGTTTTGACCAGTGTTAATTATACACACAACAAAAACAGAGCATCATGGCAGATTCAGATTCATTGTTTTGACAAAAACAATGGCTGGGTTAGGTTAGATGTAGAAAACTCATGCTAAAGATGTTTTTTTGAAGCCAAAGCTGAGGTGACTCACCAGCCTTGCTGTAGTCGGTCGGTCTCTTGGGTGAATACAGGCTTGACACTGAGCAGAGGTGTCTGCCAGGGAGCCTGGAGGCCCAGAGGACCCTGATCCATGGGACTGGACTATTATAGGAGAAAGACCTCTAACAGGGGAGACTGGTCTCAGAGCAGAGGTGGAGACGTGACAACTGGATGTGGAGAGGGAGGAAGGGGGAGCAGGGGACTGACGAGGCCTGGGTGACCTGGGTGGAGACGGCTCCCTCCGTGGAATCAGGGACTGAGTACTGGGAGAATGGGAGCCTCCGGAGGACCCCGATGCTGAAGTGTCAAGGCGCCTGCGGGCGAAGAGGGCCCTCCTGGCGCCGGCCGTGCTCTTCTGGGTAGAATCCTTGGGGGGAAGCGGGACAGATCGGCTGGGTTCAGGCTTCATTGGCTGGCCTCCTGAATGAGGTTTCTCGCTATCAGAGGAGGCAGTGTGAGAGCCTTCAGCTGCCTTGGACCGGTTGTCTTCATCACACCTGCCATCCTTGTCCTTTGCACTGTCTTCCTCATCATGTCCACTTTTCCCATGATCAGAGTACTGATGATCTTTTTGTTGATCTGGGTCAACTGAATGCTCTTCACAGACTCCTAGGACAGGAAAAATTCACTATTCAACACATTTTGCTGGTTTAACGTTCTCTCCATTTTTCTTACGCTAACATGCATTCTGTAGTTAAAGTGTACCCGTCACCTACTGTACATACAACAGAGATTACTTCCAAATTTGGGTTATTTCTTCTACCTCGTCAAGCATAAAAGTCTGGTAGAAACACTGCGCAAAAGTGTTTTATTTTCAGTTAAATTTGTGTTGTGGCCAGTTAGCACCAGCCGAGCACATTTTTTCCCTGGGTGTAATGTAAAAGTGCCTCTCCCATGTTTCTCCAGGCAAACCTTCTCCTGCATATCTTCCATCTTGTACGCCCAAGATCTTGATATGCTGCTAACCAGTGTTTACATTTCTCTTCAAACAAACGTGAAATGCTGAAGCTCAATCAAAGAGACAAAGTATGTAAGAAGACATGTAAGAGATCTGAAATCACATAAGATTTCTCGTTTTGTGGACTAAATCTGTGGCAAAGTGAATTTCAAATGTACTGTTCATACTTTTTCTTATAAAGAGGAAGAAAATAAGATCTTTGGAGATACATCAGAAATGCTCCTTTAGCTTCCAAGCCTCTGAGCAGGCGGGCCACTGTACATGTTTGATTGACCACTGAGCCATAAAGGGAACCAAGGCACAATGTAAACAAATACAATTGGGTCAATTAGCGTATAAACCAAGCAATCTTGACATTTGCAGATAAGTTTATTGACCTTATGCAGCCTGTTTGCTCCGTTTCTGGTTTGTATCTCTTGACTTGTGGTTGCTATTGCTGGTTATAGTAAATACAAGTCACAAGTCCTAATTGGTTCACTCAGCCTGCTATACATTTCTCAAAGTGTATAGCAGATAGAATAGCACGGTCATATGGCCTGACAACACCACATCCACCGCAGATATCAGATTAAAAAGACGATCTTTGGCAACAACTTATGTTCTGCGTTAACTAGTTTACAGCTAGCGCAACCAGCTTACTGCATGTTGCAGCAGCAGCTTGATGTTTCTATGGTGAACATTTTCAAGAGCTCTGACTACAACTTATCAGTACAATGATGCAGGTTATGAAGTTATTAACATTATTTTTCATTTTCCACAAGCAATCACTACACCAGCTGATTTTTACTTTGTTGGTCTGGAATCTGATTAATCAACATGAGTTAAGATAACTATGTAATATATATTTTATTAGCAATATTATATTATTAATTATTAATTATTTGAATAATCAGCTTGTTAGCTTGTAATAAGCTCATGTTATGGAAAACTGGACTGTGTGTTTTGCTTGAAGATATATTGTATTAAAACATTAAGATGTATTGTATTGAACGGCCACTCAGACAACTTCTGTTATAATCTCATATTGTTATATACACATAATAAAACAAAGACCAGTCACCATGACTACAGTAACAGTAACATGACTGCTGACAGGTGATCCTGGTGCTGGGTGGGCAGAGAAGTGATCTAATTAGCGATGCTATGTAAATATCGGTCGATGTTTGTCAGACTGCTGTAGAGAAGAAAGTCTCTCATTTTCTTCTAGATTATAAAAGTGCTGAGATATTTGATCAAATGTAGGTGCAAGGCGACACATTCCCACGTCTGGTAGAAAGACAGGAAGTTAAAAGACAAATCAATGGCGTTGGAGCACTTCCTTGTTGCTGAAACGCTTAAGGTCAATAAGCTGTTCAATGTGCTACAGCTAAATGTTAGCTATGTCCAGCTAGTAATGTAGCCTGCAAACATTGTCCCCCAGTGGATATTTGTTTGGTTGCTCGATCAATAATTTAGGGTGCAACACAAGACGTGTCCATGCTCATAGATAAGGAGATAGGTAATGCACACTTAAACGTGTTTTCTGAGCTGTAAACTAAATGATATGACTGTGCTGTGATGAATCACATCAATGCTGCTGTTAATATTGACATTTCCTACCAAATGTATAAAAACCAGCATTTCATGGGTTGAAAATGGCTCAACACGCCATCTACTGTTTTAAATCAACCTGTCTACGTCATGAAATTTAAATAAAAATAGACAGTCATTCAGTCTCCCCCGTGTCCCCTGACCCTCACACTACGTAGCCACGAGGCCACGCCTCCTACAGGTGCTGTTCCCTCACTCCTCTGTTGCTTTTTTAAAACATGAGAGAGAGGGTTCTAGCTGAATTTGAGGATGTAGTTACACTTTAACCAGAACGCTAATGTGCTATAAAGCTAATGTGGCAATATCAGTACTATAGTATATACTATATAGTATTATATAGTATAGCATTTACTAATCCGATCATTAGAAACAAAAACATGCAATAAAAATTCAGTTGGACATTCAGTGGCCATATATATGTATATATATGTATATATATATAGTAATGGCAGAAATATAAATATACTGGTTATTAGTATATTCAATCCAAAAATATCAGCACTGGCACTTGTTTGAAAAACAACTTATCAAGCACACTCATAAAAATTAGCATAGCATACCTTCATCTATGCTATCTGGGTAACAACAGGTTTCTTGCCCATGTGCCTCAGATCTCAGGTGTTCAGCAAGGCTTCCTGTAAAAGACAAAAGAAAGGCCGAGCTCATACTGAATGCACAGTGAACATCGCAAACTTTAACTGTTTTTTTTTTTAATGTCATTGTCTATCCTTACCTTTGGCTTTGAAAGAAACATTACAGTGTTTGCAGTTATATGGTGGGGATTCTGGGATGCGATGGGTGCACTTTTGCAGCACACTGGTATTCTTAAGGTGGAATCCACAATCCACACTTCGGCACTTCCATCCACCTCCACCATGCACGATAGCGTACTTCTCATTTGATCTGTCGGTGTGAAGAGAGCAAGAGGTTTCAGTTTGGTCCTCAGAGCGTTTCCCCATCAGTTGTCTATTGATGCTGCTCCTCTCAGGATGATAGTCACAATCAATATGAGTGTAACTGGAGCTGACAGACAGGCTGCAGGCCCTTTAGCACCTGTAAGCAGCTTTTTAGTGCCTGTATTTATCCAGTGTAAGTACGCTATCTGTTTGGCTTCTGCTACACAGGGAGCTCACACTGTGGCAGCTGGGCCCAGGATCCACCCCTCCATGTACACTGAGGGTCCCTCAGCGAGGCACCCACTTCAGCTTCAACAGAGCAGCTTTCATAAGCCAAAACCAGAACCCCCCCCTCCACTGCCTTATAACCCCATCACAGCTCACACCACCACCGAGTCCAAACAAGGGGGAGCCTGCGATGTGGCCAAAGGTCCAGGGTTTGCTGCAGCCGGCCAATAAAAACAGGCCAGAGAGGGAGGGAAACCTTGGCCCAGACCAGCTGCTGCTCCAAATAAGCATGAAAAAACACAGAAAATGAAAACACATTCCTACGACAAACAATCATTCTGATTATAATCGGCTGTTTTTTCTTCTATTTTCACTACAGGCTTCACGGCTGGATAAACCCGGCAGGTATCATAAACAGTGGCTTTTACAGTCTTGAAAAACGTACAAGTTAATGAAAGAGAAACACTCTGCTGCCATCATGCTGGGACACTATACCTCTACACTATAAAGCAGCTATATTCATAGGTTTTTCATATATTTATATCTAAGATTGGAGTGCAGGTGCCCTTGCCTTCCCCCATGCCAACAATAAAAAACTGCAATGTTTGACTGCCTTGCTGCCTCAGTTTTGTCTTTTTGTCCCTCAGACAGGCTGAACTGACAGAGAAGGAGAAAGCGAGCAGGCGTGAGGATGACTCACTCTTTTAGGAAGGCTGTGATGAGCGTCAACATGAGTCACAACAGGGATTTGTTCACAGACACAGTCCCAAACCAAAACGAGACACACAGATGGCACATCTCTGCACTCCCCTGCATCGCATCGCAGCACTTTTTATTTCTGATGGGTATCAGAAGTACTGAGCGTGTCTGGTTTAGGGATAATACACAGAAAGGTGTCCTGAACCCTGACGCTGGGACAAAAAACATAAAGCAGTCCATTGTTTTCTATAGGACACCTTGGTGTGTGTAACCATGCTTATGCTACTGCAACATCATAAACCATTTTTAAAAGTTGTTCATAGGTAGTTTTAACACACTGTTAGGTCCATGACAGTGAGAGGTATTGTCTGGTAAGTACTGTTGCTATGGTTACTCACATTTTAATATAACATTTAATGTACTGTATTGTAAACTGATTTAGAACAGTGGTAAACTGTTGGATGTTTGTTTGAGGTGTCCTGTTATACATTTTTTATAGACACCTGTCAGCCAATCAGAAACAAGTATTTTCCATGGCAATGACAAAAATATAAGGCTTTCTGCCCTTTTATAGTAAATCAGACAGTCAGATTGCGTTCATCCAATTACATTTTTGAAATAATAACAGTGGGATCCAGGAGTTTGAATTTACTACTTAGAACCACCTAAATTAGTCTATTAAGCCTAATAACCCTGTTAAGCCTGACAGGCCAAAGTCAGGGCCAAAAAAATCACCCAATCAAACCTTGCTCTACCTCAAATTTTAACACTGCAACACTGTCGGGAGTCCATTCCAGCCCATTTAGCCTCTGCTTTTTAAAAAAATTTTTTTAAAAAGAAATGGCATTATAACCACTGAATTAACGGATAGGTTCACAATTTTTCAAGTTTGTCTTAAAACAATAAAATTCCCTCTTTGTGTTTTCCCGTTTGAGCTGCAGTGGAGGGATAGTAACAAAAAGAGGGAATTTTGTACCAAAAAGACTAATTTTGGAACGTATCCACTTAATTTGTCTAACAGTCTGTTGAGGCCTGTGAGGACTGTGGATTTTATCCCTCATCAATTACATTGAAAGTGACTTAGGAAGAGATCTTCAATGGCCACTATGAGCAGGAGGAATGATTACAGAACGCAAAACCTGTTTCAATGTTCATATGGGCACCTGACTATTGTTTTAAGACAGACTTGAGAAATTGTTAACCTATCCTTTAACCTCCCTGGCAATACTCAAGACATAATAAAAGGACAGTACACGCTTGCCAAACTAACTACAAATTAATACATTTTACGTTACACTTTACATGTTCTCTCAGCACATCCTTAGACCCCAGCACTTTTCTTTTTATACACTTTGTTTTTCTGCCCAATTCCATTCAGTATGGCAGGCTCCCTTTAATGACTAATGTATGTATGTATATTTTCATCTCATTCATTTGGTGTCAGTCTAAGAGAATGAAACGTGCTGCCGCTCCATGTGAATGGCTGTGATGGTTGGTGTAAATTAATCTCTGCAGGAGCAAAGGAAGCTAAGTAGTTTCCTGGCTTCAGCCCCTCAACATAAGGGCTCTGTTGGTGCAGACAGCCAAGCCTTAGCCTCTCCAACATGGTGGACAGACAACAGTTTCCACAACATACCACAATATGTGACGCAAGCCCTCATCACTAATGAGGTACACAAGTAATGAGGCATATCAGATTTAACGCTGTAAATATAGACAATACAGTGCATCCGGAAAGTATTCACAGCGCTTCATGTGATTTCTTAGTTTTTTATTTCTAATAAATTTGCAAAACTCTCTAAGAAACTTTTTTCACTTTGTCATTATGGGGTATTGTGTGTAGAATTTTGAGGACAGAAATGAATTTATTCCATTTTGGAATAAGGCTGTAACATGACAGAATGTGGAAAACGTGAAGCGCTGTGAATACTTTCCGGATGCACTGTATGTCACCAGTAAACTTGATGTTATTAGCTAATGTTCTTATGCATCTGACAGTGCTGAGCTGTCATAAGTTCATACTCACCCTCTCTCAGAGATGCAAACTTCAGGTGGTTGTTTATTTCTAGAGCATGACTGTACTTCCTCCTCCCTTTTCTTCTCTTCTTCCCTCTCCTCTTTTCTGTTTGACCTGTTGTCATCTGCTGACTGCTGCCCCTTCCTTGTTCCCTCATGGTCTCTGCAGTACGGCTGCCTGTTGTAGACCTACACTCGAAAGAGACATGGGCAAATTCACCAACTCTGCTCCAGCATGCCCAGGGAGACAAAAATTGGGAATTTTCATTGAACGTTGTGTTTAATAGCATTTGTTAAAGCACATATATATTTTTCCTTTGGGTGTCATCGTAAAGGTTTTCATACTCATGTCATCAACATAAAGTTGGTGCTGGCAAAGTTAGCGTAGTATCTTCCTGCCTTTTTGGGGATAGAGGCTATGTAAGAATTGCAAAGATACAATCTTGCAATGCTTACCCACTCTTTGCCTCACCTTGTACTCAGTACACCAGAGGGAAAAGCAAAGAGCCTTGCTATGCTGACCTACCGAGAATGTAAACCATGCCAGGTAGACCCTTGAATCAGTCTGACCTGAATTATGGGTCTACCGGATTCCTCAACTTTGGGCACCAGCCATCTAAATGTGGTATCTTGGTTTCATATGCGACTCACACCCTTTATTGCATGTCGTCTACCCTCTCTCAGACTTCCATGTCCTTCTACATTTTCATCGGCCTAATAATTCCCGGAAATTCTCTTTTTACAGTGCTATCTTTCTGATTTACAGACAATTGTAATCAGTGGTTAGTTTTGTAATTACCTCAGTGGAGCATGGTCTTTTGTTGTCCTCTTGCTCCATTGACTCAGTTGTCCTGACTGACATGGGGGATACAGTGTAGATGGAGGGACTGAGCCTCTGCTTACAGTGCAGCAGAGAGAGTGCTGTCTTGCTGGAGAGGCCAGGTGGGTTGGGGTCATAGCCGCTCGTGGACCACGATGAATACACTGAGGGCTTCTGTTCATCCAGAGTAGAAGGGTTTGGTTTAATGTAGTTCAAATAGCACCAGCTATTACAGGTGCTGGACAGTAGACTGGGGAATGACGGACCAACATGTGTGATGGGAGAACCAACAGTGGGTAGATATGACTGATTCTCCCCTTTGATTTCCTGATTGCATGTACCCACCAGTGCCTTGTCAACACATCCCACCTCCCTTTCCTCTTCTTCTTTTACTCGTTTCTGCTGCTGCTGTGACTCAGGGGGGATCTCTATACTGTTTGAAGGGGAAAGCATGCGCTTGTTGCCCCCTGAGCCTGATATCCGCAGGCCATTGTCAGACCACAACTGAAGATCTGGACTTATGCTCCTGTGGTTTCTGTATTCAGCTGTTGGGATACCTATATTGTGTGAAACAGCATCAACCTTCTCCTGGGGCCTGGGGGAGGTGGACTGAGACATTGTGGTGTATATGGCACATGCTAGGGTGAGGGTGTCTGTTTGGAGACGCACTGCTACTGCTGGAGATGTGACTGGCCTCAGTAATTCCAGACTGGAAGTGATATTAGGGACAGAGGGCTGGGTGTGGGAGTGACTTACTCGAACCTCTGAATAATCATCATGTAGTAAGGGAATCTCTAGCTTTAGCCCTGTAGACATGGGGAGGTAGCGAGCTCTAGCTGCCCCTGATGGTCCATGTTTAGGATAGGACTGTGGTGCTTGAGGAGGGGGGTGGCCAGTATGGATGTGTGAGACCTCTTTTACAGGATCTACAGATGGGCAGTGAGTAAGGGACAGTTCTGTGCTGCCTGTCAACTGAATATTTTGACTGAGTTTCCACTGAGAGAAGATCTCTTTGCATTGTAATTTTACTGGATTATGCAAGACTGTGTCACCTGACAAAGGAGAAGCAGGGGACCTACTGCAGTACACAGAAGTTGGGCTTGCTTGAGAAGATGTGCTAGGGCTGACACGTTCAGGACTACGGCCTGGTATGGTACACTGCTCCTCCTCCTCCTCCTCCTCCTCCTCATCTGGATCTCTGATAGCAGTGTGTCTCATGAGGAGACATTTTCTTCTTTCCCTCCAGCCAACTGCAGAGCGCTCAGGGGACAGACAACTGTAGTCAAAAGACTTACTGCGGGTCTCAGCCATTAGGACACTTGGTTGTGTGTCATGAGGCGCCTGCTCAGATGCAGATCGCCTCATCTCTCTGTGCTGATGCACCCCAGGCACCGTCAACATGTGAGGAGCTCTTGATCTCCTCAGTGGTGTCGATGTTGCTATTTCCATGTCAGGTCTATTTGACTCTTCAAAGGATGTGGAACGACTGGATGCATAAGATGCACTACTGTCCTGACTAGGGCTGCGGGGCAGGGATACAGAGTCAAAACTGGATTCCCCAGATGACTGGGCAACCTCGGCTAGACGTAAGCGCTTCTTCTTTGGAGGAAGCTTTTCAATAGGGAGCTGGGCCAGAGAGGGGCTTCTCTGTGGCCACTGAAATTCATCAGATTTCTCAGTATGTTTTGCTGTGGAGTTTGGCTCTATCGAGGTCTCTGTGCTCATGTTGGAATCCTCTGTGACCAGTATTTCTGGAACCAGCACATTGTGTTGGCGAACCAGCTTTCGGATTGCTGGTTTTGTCGACTGTTGTTGGGGTTGTTTCTGAGGCACCAGTTGATATTCCTCATGAGATGGAGAGGTTTTTGTTGCCTCTGTGCTTTGATTCTCATTGCACAAAGATTCTTGTTTTTCAAATGAACTAGTATGTTGAATTACTGAACAGGTTTGCAGTGTAGGTCTTCTGGGGCCCTCATAAGCGGCATTGCTTTCATCTTTACACTGTCCTGACAAGAGGTCAGGAGAAGGTAATGAAGGAGAAGAGGGGTCATCAAATTCAAAACTCTCCTCTTTCCTTCTCTTGCGCATTGCTGAAGCTCCTGCTCTGACTGCATGGTTAATTAACTGTGAAGACTCCATTTGACTAATTACCACCTCATTTCTGGGATGATGTGCTAAGCACAAGCTTTGCCTGTGTTTCTTATAACCTTCCCAATCGTTGCATCCAGTGCCACAGGCCTCACACTCATATGGCTGCGGTTGACTTTGCTTGTGGTCAGGCACAGTGGTTACGCTCTCAGGGTAAAATGAATGAGAAACCTCATGTTCCTCTTTTGTAAGTTCGGCACTAAGTGGGATTTCAATAGCTGGCTGCCGTCTTAGCATCCCATAATGACGGGATGCCTGCATTTCGGAAGGCTGTCGTTCATCAAAGGACTGACTTAGGCGAAATTTACTGGGGCCACCACTGGAGGCGTCAAATGAACTAGCTGCAGATGGCATTGAGTGACTTCTCACCAGAGGGGCGGTAGATTTTTGGCCAGCTGGCTGCTCCACATTTAGGGATGGATGATGAAATTTTTCACATGGAACTCCCATGGTGATGGAGCCACTGTTTTTATAGCTCAGATCTCCAGCTTTAGGGCTATGAATAAGCGGTTCTTTCATAGATGAACTCTTTTGAGACTCTGAACTATTCTTTCTGGAGAGTGAGAATCTCCTTGGTTTTACACTGTCAATTTTACTGGTGTCCACCACTGCCTCGTTGATAGTGATGAGTTTGGTGATATGGTCAATGACCTGCTTCTTAGGGACTGTGAATGGGATGCTTTTGTCCTCCTGACCAGAGGGCTGCTGGTTATGGTGCCGAGACATCCTCTGCAGGTGTCCGAGACGCCCATACTTGCCGAGGATGATCTCTGCATAGCTTTTGGCACTTGTGTTCGGGGGGCTGTCCTGTGACTGCTCAGTACTCTCAGAGCGAGAGAAATAGCCAGATTCTGTGCTGCCTTTACTCCCTAAAATTAGAGATGAGGTCTTTTCATCTGATGAGTCTCGAGGACCATGTTTTCCTCTACTTAGACGCAGGGCCAGTCTTTTTTTCACTGCGTAGGAATCATCTTTTCCTCCAGTGCAATCTTTGGCCCTGTCTGTTTCATGACTTTTGATTGAGGCTTCACTGTCTTGTTTTTCTGCACGGGAAGATGCTGATGATAGCTGTCGGGTTTCATCTTCTGACTCAGTGACTTGCTCCTCTAAAGATCTCGGCTCCCCAAGTACCAGACCTGCCTTCACCCTGTGTGTATGCGATTTGCGGTGTTTGTACAGGTTACTCTTGGTCTTAAAAGAGAAGCCACATGGGGCACAGGGATAGGGTCTTTCACCTGTGTGGGAGCGAATATGTTTCTGTAGGACACTAGGCTTTGCACATGCACGGCCACAGTAAGTGCAGACATATTTGCCTGGTCTCTGAGGCTTACGCTCACGTTTCTGTTTTGGGGTGCCCTCCTGGGTCTCTGGTTTAGACTGGGTGGGGCCACTGGCTGAGGAAGGTGGGACTCCTGGTGACAAACTAGAAACTGTAGTTGCTTTTGTTGCCTGATGTTTGTGTTCCAGTGCTGTATCTGAGTCGACGCTCTGCCGCTGGTGCCTGAGACGTTTACGCTCAGGATGCTGTCTTCTGGACTGTTTGGGTTGCTGCTGTGTACCATGGGGCTTCAGGGAGCCAGTTTGCTGTTGCTGACGGGGCAGGGAGGGAGACTTAGGTGGGCCTCTGGGAGGAGACTCTGACTGACAATGCTCTTGACCTCCGGACTGCTCCCCAGTCGTCAGGCAACTATGCAAGGCCTCCATAAAATGGAAGGACAGCCTCAGGTAGACAAGTGGGATGTGTCTGCCTGTGCCAGGCTACAGAGTTCAAGCCAAACCATTAACTGGATAATGGGTTTAATGTAGGTGAATTAGATCAAATTACATCCACTTCAGTTGACTGTCAGGCTTCATAATTTTCACTTGTTTTGCTAAAACTTTATTGCTTGACAGCAGAATGATGCCATCAAATGTAGAACGGCGGCATCAAAAAATGCAGCTGTGATATGTCATGTGCTGTGGAGGAAGTCCTCTGCCATGCTGACCTAAAGTATCCCATCATGAAGAACTCAGCCAGTCTTGCTGCCAGACACTCTGGTGCTCAGTCGACTCAGTTGAATATATGATTCTTCTGTCTTCTCAACATTAAAATCTGTGAAGACAAACAACTCATTATATAGAATAGTGCATACAATTCAACTTTGAGACACAGATAACCCTCTGACCCTCCGCTCGCCATGTATGGATATTTATGTTTCATGTGTTACATAATCACTGTAAGTGTCATAACATTCAGCTTTCACTTTGCCCTGGCTGCTAAATACTTTTAGAATTAGAATGGTTTATGTAATATTTTTGCATGAAAATATATCAGCATGCAGCAAGTAAGAACGATGATTCTGCTGACATTCCCAGAGAGAGGAAATATGTCCAGTGACTGTGACAGGAACAATAACTGCATTATTTGAATTAGAAATCATTGAATGGCCTTCAATGATTTCTAATCAACCATGCATAACTTATTTCAAAACAGTGGACAACAATATCTTTCTGTCGGACAGCATTACATATCCCACAGACTCCCATAAAATGAGTCAGATCTTCCTGCTGCAAGACAGAGCAAAATAATGATACCCAAAGAAGAATTTGTTGTTTTCACAAGGACATACAAGAACTTCCTGGTTGTGGAGGGAGTTACTCGTATTAAAATGTGTTGTCATAAAAGCACCTTTTTCCTTTTTTGGTCTCAAAGAAATTGCTTTGCTTGAAGTTTTCTTCACATAATGAATTACAGTGGGATTAACTAAGGGACTGTGACACGTGAACCTGGCAGCGTGTCTCAACATGCTCTAATTAATGCTGCATATTTGACATGTTATGTTGTCCAGTAGCAGACTACACTTCCTTCAAAATCAGGATCATAAGACAGTGCTACAGTACAGAGTGCATGTGAATGGCTCTACCTGCTTCATTACTTTATAGGGTACTTTATGGATAATTTCCTCTGATTAACTGTGATTTTAGATACTTAAAAAAGGCCAGGCCAAATGAAGGCAAGGGATGGTTGTTAGCTGTGAGTGCATACACGCAGTGACTCAGTGGAGATACTGAAGAAAACTCCCAATGTTTTTTTGTGCCAGCATACTGAAACAGTAAACAAGGCATCCCACGCACTGACCAGCTGGTTTCTACACCCACGTTCTGGTGGAAGACGGCAAAGCTGCTGGATCATATCCAAATTACTGATAACAGGTTGATAGCATCTTTGGTTTAACTTGTGGGAAGAGTATACATGCCAGTATGGGATGAATGTTGAACCAACATTGCTTTTCTTTATAACAAAAAACAGGTGTATTGCATAGGTATATTATATCTGTACTTTGCAGAAGACCATTCAGATGTCATAGGCATAAATCTCTTGCAGTGAGACTAGCAGATGCTAAATGTAGGTCAGACAGGTAGTGTAACTGGACAAAGAGCTTTTGGAGGAGAGTCAGACTGAAAATAACGCCTCAGAGCTCAAACTGTGAGACGTTCAGAACACCCGCATACTCTGCATGAGGGTGACAATGACTGGAGTGGAGCACTTGGCAGTGTAGAACTGGCACCTAAAACCAAGTGGCATTTTTTAAATCATGCAATGCATCTACTCATTTACACTTGCATGTGTCACACTTATTCCAGAGTTAACTAAAGACTGTTCATTTGCACCTCTCATGGTGCAAATGAACAGTCAAGCAGGCATTTTTTCTTCAACCTTTCTCTCCACACGGATCCTGTTTTCCCCCCGTGTCCTTGGCTCTCAGCCTCTGTGATTCTCTCTGGGTGAACCGTTGCAAGGCTCTGCTAGAAAACACACGTCTAGGTGTGATGTTGTCAGCGTTACAGTTAGACAGATGTTTGCGAGGGCAAATTACTACACACTTAGTACAAAGTGAAGATCAACGTCCTTCTACAGCAACATTTCATCAAAAATCGTCAAAAAACACATCTCCTTAAAGAGGAACTCCACCGATTTTTGCACATCAAAGTCTGCTTACAGGTCTTGGGGAGTACTACTGCATATGTGAAAAAAGTTGTGTTAAGTCATTTTTGTGGCTTCACAAGGAGCTGTGCTGAATCTGATAAATTGCCTCAAGTGACGTCACTTGAGTCAGCGTCAGTTGGGGCTGAAGACTTTAAAAGAGTTTAAAAGTGAAAAGAAATCTGGGGATGTAGAGTTAGAAAGAAGTGCGCGTACCAGACCCCTGTAGCCTGCTCCTCATCTCTGCTTGAAGCTACATTAGCCGCTACTAGCATGACACACCCGAACTGTCGGCAGTCAAGTTTCATTGTGGGTAATGTAGGCCAGGTTTTGGCAAGAAAGAAAAATGCGTGGAATAAAAAAGACAATATCCCTGGTACTGCTGCATCACTTTTGACCCTTTTTTTTTTGTGAGTCCGACGATGTTATATAAGTGCAATGCTTGATGGGTGGAGTGTTCTTTCAACCACTGTCAGACATCCTTTCCAAAAACACAATAGTCTCTCTCTTTTGACATATCTTACGCAATTCATGGCTTTGTTCCATGTATGTGTTCCAGAAAGGCATACCAGTGAGTCAGGGTGCACAATACCAAGTTCATAGAACTGGCACACCTTAATGTAATGCAGCCATCATGAATAATAATCCCACCTGGGATTTTCCTGCTAATGTCCGCCATGAACATTAGCTTATAGCCAGCCAATAGAAAAAACTGACTGGTTCTCATAAGGCATTAGGCAGGGATATGAGTAATGTGTGCAATAAATATACTGTATTTAGTGCACATCTGTAAACGGGCTACTACAGTGTAATGACACAATATAAAAGTAATTTTCTGATGTTTGTCTAATGGTTGCTGTGTACATATACAGTATTTGCCATGTGGGCATACAGTTTCAGTTACAATCTGCAGAGTGCACTCAGAATCTGCAGGTACTGAAACAATATCACCAAGTAAAAAAACAACAAAAAACTCTCATATAAATTTGTGAAATACTGCGTCCATTCACGCAGCACGCAGAAAGAGAATATTGTATAAATGGCTTTTTAAAAATCTTGAAAATGTCCTCTTCTCACACTAATGGGCACCCAGCGGTGGTTCCTATGGTAACGGCCCTAAACCATGTGGTAGCAGATGGAAGGAGAGCTGGAGGGCTAAATTTATCTTCCAGCATCCTCACCGACTACAGAGAGAGGGAGAGAGCGAGGCAGGCAGCCAGGCAGGCGAAGGTGCCTCCCTCCTAGAAGCTACGGCTTTTTGAGGAGAGAACGGTACACATCTAAAAAAAAAAATCAATACTTTGGGAGTCTTGAATTCGTACTAGACTGATACTCCTCCATTCTTTTGGGAGGAACCAGAAAGGAAAGTGCATACTGTACATGGGGATGACAAAGAACACTTGACCAGTCTCCATGAAAAACAAAGTTACATTATTTTGAACAATTCAACCACATAAACATAAAATTTTAAATCCTTCTTTTGGTTTTTTTCCTATAGAGCTTGACCTAAAAAGGGAACATTTTAAGTGAAAAAAGTATTCCAAAAGGCAAATACAACAGATGTATGAGTACAAATGAAACAATGACAATCAAATCATCTGAATGTTGAAGCAAAAAGTCTGAATTTCTTTTTTGATGAAACACAATGAAAACGGCATGCTAATTTGGACTCATTTCGCTGTCTTCCTAAATCATCATCTTGCAGACTCATCTGAACTAAGCGACACCGTGAATGCCCTCATCTGTTGTTGTGTTTCCACCACAATGTCAGCTGAGCATTAGTAATGCTGTCAAGTCGGAAAGCGCAGCTCCATCAGCAGCCTGATAGCGGCGCTCTCTAGGGACAGAGGAGAGCCCTCTGGGAGTCAGTGCGTACACAACCGCTCCTCTGTGTGTGTGTGTGTGTGTGTGTGTCTCGGGAGTGCTCCCCAGTCCACAGGAGGACATGCCAAGCATAGGAGGTTGGATGCACAACACAGGGAGCTCATTCACTCCCAGTCTGAGCTGTGAGCTTTAATGCATACACAGCCCACGAACCACTCACTACATGCACTCTCCCACTCCTTCATTCACACACACACACACACACACACACACACACACACAGACACCCTCACTGCAGAAGCTGCACTGTCTGCATATGTTTAAAACGGCAAAAATATTCAGCTCATTTCAAACGTCTCAGAGTATGATTCCACAAATGATTTCTTGTTTTTTTCCACCACTCACTGGCTCATTGATGTAGCAGCCTCTTGCAATAACAAAGACCTGAATGGAGAAAATCCCCCCAGTCCTCACATCACGTCACTCACATCACCTCACCTCACACACATCAAAATCACTGCAGATGACAAAAAAAAAGGATATCAATGGCTTTTCTTTTTTTTTACCTGGTAGCAGGTGGTGTTGTCCTCTGGTTGTGAATGAGTGGAAACGGGGAGAGTGGAGAGAGAGCCAGAGAGAGGTGAAGGGAAGGAGAGAGAGAGAGACAGTGAGAGAGAGCGAAAGGATGAATGAGAGTGACGGTGAAGTGAGAGGGGTAATCGAGTCTCCGCTCTACGTGCACTGGGCTAACAAACAGGTAGCTGAGTATATTATGCGTATGAATGAGGAGGAGGGGACACTCTCTCCCTGTCTATCACCACCTCTTTCATACACCCCCACCCCCCCTCCCCCTAGTGTCTCTCTTTCAGGTCAAAGTGAAGTAGCAGCTCCTTATTTGGAAGTTGACGTAAGCTTGTGTTTCTTTTGGCAGCGGTCTTGGGCTGCACAGCTGGCAGAGCGGTGAGAGGTAGAGGGGCAGGGCGAGTGGGACGGTGTTTTAATTTGACTGGGCGATGGGGGTGGAGGGGGTTACTTCATATTTTTAAAACACAGTTTCCCCATTCAGGTCTCATTTTCCAGCATAGGTGGAGAGCTATTGCTGCATTCTGAGAAAACCCTGGAAAATTTGAAAACATATAAGGACCCCGCATGGGGAAAAAAAAAGGCACAGGGATCCAGTTTTTAAGAGCAGCTCTGGAGAATGTCCACACACCACAGCACAGCGTTCATGCTCCTGCCAGGGGTCTGGCTGAAACGAGTCCAGGCAGCTCTGACATCACTCTCTGCTCTTTTATGCCATGAGCCCCCCTCCTATGCCAACTGAGTTTTTTTTCAGCAGGCTGAAAGACATGTGGAGCACTGAGGGAATACCAGCCGGTGGGATCAGGGCAGGCGGTCAGCAGCTCATCTGGCCGGGCGTGAAAAGGGGAAGCTGAGAGGGGAATGGAAGAGAGCCCAGGTTGTCCCTCCTGCTGCACCAGGCAACAGAGAGTCCTTGTGACTCGGGCTCCAAATTTGAAAATGGTATATGAAGCCCAGCTCTGACATGGAAATTTCTGGATTAAGGCTGCTTATAGCCAATTTTATCCATGTCAATACAGCATTTGAAAAAGGACTTAGGCCATTACCTGACCCTAAAAGTTACTTCTGAAGCAGCTCCTTTAAGAGTCACTTTGCCATCATCAGTTTTGTATATAATTTCAATCAAAGAAAAGTTTTTACACTCGGCTGAGATGGAAACGTTGCTGTATCAATAAAACAAAATGTGACAAAGTGCGCCATGCGATTTAAATGTCCACTGAAGCTTCTGCTCCACTGGAGAGATGAAAAATTACGGCCCATATTAATACCTGAAGCAAACATAAATGCCATATCGTTCTTTCAATTATGTCATCTTGTTGTGCCCTCTTCTTCTACAATTGTTTAATGGCACCTGACTGGAGAATTAGCACCACCAACTGTATCTCCAACTGTATCTCGAAGAACCAACTCCTAACATTTGCACAACAGCAGTGAATGGAAACGCACATCATTTGCTGATTTTCTGGAATTTTGTTCAAAATTTACGATAAATTGGGGTGGAAACCTCACCACTGGCCAAGAAAAAGCCAATGTATTGTGTTTATAGTGAAGTTCTAACTGTTTTTAACTATTCCTACAATATCCCGAGTTCATTGCTGGAGTGAATTTGAGGTCCAACCCCCCAACACTAATGCATACATGCCAGTTTGAAAGAGTGGCAAGAATGGAAAAACTCCACATTTTTAGAAGTTGGGAGTGTTCATTATTCCAATATAGTTACTACCATTGCCAGCCTTGTAGTCACACCAGATAAATGGAATTATGCCTAAATGAGCTATTTTCATCATGTTACATACTAGTATGATTTGTTAACAAGCAGAAGCAGATATGAATAAACAGTGTATTTTAATTTGCTGGATTAATTGTGTTAGTGTCAGCTGGGATAGGCTCCAGCCCCCCCGCGACCCTCTGAGGATAAGCGGTATAGATAATGGATGGATGGATGGAATTGTGTTAGTGTTAATATTGCACTTTACTTGGATGTAACCGCCAGCGATGGAGGCTTTGCAGTCACTTGTTGGCACTTCTGTGGGAAATATTGTAGCTAATTTGCAACTTGGAGGCTGACGTGAACCTTTTTCCCAGCTGGCACGATATGACATGAAAGATGCATGCACTATCTAGCTTCACACCCACAGCCAACACAACAGCCAGCTGTGGCTAATATTCTGGCGAGCTACAGTTCCTGCATTAGTTACAGTTGGCAGCTAATGTTACACTAGCTAAGCAACCCCAGCTACATTTATAAATTGCTGACACTATATAAGACTGGCTTTTCTTGTATGACAAATATCCAAAACAATATAAATTACAACAACTCTACTTTTGTGTTGCAGGAACAGTGGAAACAGGAACGTCCTCATATGCATTAGCAGCTAATGTCATACTAGCTTCTTTTAGCAATCGTATTAAGTAACATTATTTAACAGCAAGACAGTGTTGGGTTTTTTAAGCACACAATTGTCAGCTGTTCTTGCATTCTTGTTGGTTTATCACTTAAGAAAAGTACTCCATTGTCAACCACAACTGCACTTCCTGCGTGCTTACATCTGCAAGCTAGCTGTTGTTGCTAATGGCTGAAAAGCTAAACCCCGAAAGGAGAAGAAAAAAAAAAGTAATAATTAAGTGTTTCTACATATGTAGTGTCTGTTTATGACCGGTGATGTAATGCTATTTGCTATGCTGTAAATGTTGCTAATTGTATATATAATTATTGCTAGCTTCTACTGATACTGAGCTAACGAGATAACTGTCCAAGCTAGATCTCTATTGTCTGCCTGATAGCTTCTTATGTTACTATATGTTTTTAGGTTGGTCCATATGGTGAAATGAAATGGATTTGACTTTGAACCGGCCTGATTAGTCATTGTACGATAACTATTTCAATAATACATTATGGAAAACTGACCCTGGATCTGCCATAAATGATCCAATCACATCTCTACTGAGATCTTGTGAGATAGCCACAAAACTTTCTAAACTTTGTCAGACTATATTTCGCAACAATTGTTTGATATGGTTTAAGTGTCAGACTGTTTCGTTTGGTATGGCTTAGGGCTGCATTTAATGATTATTTTCATTATTGACTGATTAATTGATAAATTGTTTGGACTATGATCAGAAAAAAGTGGAAAATGTCCATTACAATATCCTAAAGCCCAGGGTGATGTCTTGTTTTGTCTGACCAAAAGTTCAAAACCCAAAGATATTTGGTTTGCTATCACATCAAACAGATGAAAATCTGGAACCAGACAATGTTTTACATTTTTGCTTGAAAAATAACTGGATAACAAGAAAGTTGAGGGTTATTTTCTATCAATCAACTAATTGACTTATTGTTGCAGCTCTACTATGGTCATCCTCAAGTTCAGTTTGGTATGGTTTATCGTTCAAAATGCTTCAGCTGTAACCTACATGCTAGAATCCTTTATGTAGAGTGCATAACAAATATTGGCCTGTAGTAAGAGCTCATTGCAGTCAACTTGGTCTGATGCATTGTGAACCGGCACAGTTCTGTGGCGCAAATTCATATTAATTGGAAACTTAGTTCCGGGTGGCCAAGGTCTGGATTAGTGTACTGTAGTTTGTCCAAAAATATGATCATTCTGGATTTTATAATTATATAAAACCTGGCATCTCTGCTTCCAACCCTGGGTGGTAAAATCTTCTCACATTGGATTCGACTATCTGTTCTAACATTTGACACAAGGACAGAAATAAACATGCCAGTTAATAGCTGTGACTACTGTAGGAAGAAACACCCATCATATCGGAGGTAAGGTTGGGTCTTGAGAACTGCTTCTTAATATATAAACCTGACAAGAAACGTTTTTTAAATTCTGCTTACTGAATCCTGAAAATCCCCGTTCAATGTTGAATTTGGGACTAACTGCACTTCAATGTATAACAATGGTAATACATCTCAGAAATAAGGTAGAAATGTTTTGTAACAGACATAAGTGATACAGAAAAATGTTTTCGCTGCAATAAAATAATTTAATACATGCTGCAGAGTGAACATTTTGCATATCGTCGTTCACAGCAAATGGTAGGATGCGTAAAACACAGAACATGTAACTGTTGCATGGCAGGAAGATCCTTAATTTTTTACTGTTTACTGAAGCCTAAATCTGCTTAAAATAAAGGTGGTTTTTGCTTTCAACATATTTTGGTTTGTTGTCATACTTGAGTATGACATGAAGGCTAATATTGGCTCAGTAAGTCGGTCTTACTCCACTTGTCAGCCTTTCTGGAGGTGACAGAGCTGCCAGTGTTTGCCTCCGTGCAGCTGGGGCTTGTCTGGGTGGCCTTGTCACAGTGTGAACATCATGCTACCAAACACATTTCCTCAACAGGAATCTTTCTTTTTGTTAGGAATGTAGGACGAAGAAGGGATTAAAACAAAAGATAAGGTCTCACAATGCTGTCCTGTTCTTGCTAAACCGAACGCTGTGAATTCATTTTGTACCTCAAGCTATACAATACATTAACATTTAGCAGTGGCTGAATAGAAATGATGGGCTATTTTTAAAGATGCAGATATAGAGGGTAAATCTGCCAAATTTCAGTTCAGCCACCATTTTATTTGCAGAATAGCGTTTCTAAAGCAGACATAAACCTGTGGCTAAGAAGAAAGGGTCTTTTAAGGGGAAAAGCACACACTAATGCTTTTCTGAAATTGAAAGGGTTTTGTTTGTATTGTAGATTTTGGACTTGTGTTACTGTGTAATAATCTCCAACAAGGGATCCTACTTAATCCATCTTTGTATTTACCACTGGCATCACTGCCTATTGTGTGAACTAATGTAAAACTGCAACATGACAAAACCATGTGTGTATGTAAAAATCACCATTTATGGAAGGTCGCACTTAAGACAGGCCAAGCACATCACCTGTCTCAACACTGCTTTACAGTAAAGCCTTGTGTTTTCATTTCATATTGTCCATCTCATCAATCGGGTAATCTCTAACAGTGATCTACATTAGAACAGACTTTAGCAGAGATATCCTTCAGCCTAACGGAGCGCAGGATTCAAGTAAAAGCCTGGGGGCAAATCAGGCTGTTAATGCCTCTGGCTGGATGAAGAAACACTAAATACATGCTGGTGGACTACTTGTTCTATTACTCATACATGGCTGCTATATGCTCAAGAAGGGCATTAAGGCTATCACCTGGTGATGTGCAGTTTTAATGTGGCAGTCCCTGGTTTGTGTGTCGGAGGAAATTACTGGAGCGACATCACCTGAGTATCTCAGCAGAAACAGAATGGTTGTGTTACAAACTACTAGGGATGTGGAGTTTGAAAAACGTGTGCGTTTACCACACAGGGATGGTCTAAAGCAGGGGTTTTCAAAGTCTGACAGTCTGTGGGCCTCCCCACAGTCAAAATCGAGACAACTGACTTTTTCACATTTTGGCAAATTGGAGCCATTAAAAGTATGCTGAATTAGGCTAGATATTAGCAGTTCCTACTTGCAGTGTACCCATTGATGTACAGACAAACAGACACAGATGTACAAACTATCACCGGATTATTGTGTTACTAAAGAAAACTTAACAACATGATAATTTTGAGGCAGGTACTGGAATCGTAAGGAGTGTATTTTTTCTATGATTTCTAACCAGATTTCTGGACGTTTATTCACAATGGACATCAGAGACAATATATCCTCGGAAAGTGTAAGCCACATTGAATCTAAAAATATGTGTATTGTGTCTGTGTGTTCAGATTTGACTGAGTTGCTGAGAAGAAGTAGCTTAAGTACCTTAATTTCCTCCATGAGCTGTGTGTCACAACTAGAGGGTGGATACCTGGGTCGGGTTCAGACAAAAATTTTGAAATGATGTTCAGGTTGGGTTCATTCACGTCAGCTGGGCTAGCCTACTTGACATGGTGCTTCCTGTTCAGTGCTGGGGTTTGTTATTTACGTGACAACGCAGGAACGCAACACATAAGCGGTAAATATGCATGAGGACATCACAAAATTTTTGATCCGTGAAGTTAAAAACTGCAGAAAACCATGCAGGTAAATCGACGGTATGGAGGCATTTCGGGTCAGGTTCGACTCGAGCTTGGTTAATACTCCCTTGGACTCAGGTTCGGGCAGCCACACTCTAGTCACAACCACTGCTGCTGCTGGAATTAGCCAAATCAGTGAGCTAAACTACACAAACTAACTTCCTGTTGTTTTTGGAACATCTGCATGCTGTTGAGAAACCCAACAACTCCACAATGAAATAATTTCTCTGTTTAGTCTGACTGAATTGCTGTAGTCAGGGACAAAACGCATATATCGGTCCAACCCTGGTTGGTTTGTGGTGGAGTGTCAGCAGCAGCATGTGAGCTTAGGACAGTGCTGGCTCCATCCTGCAGTGCCATAGAGGGAGTTTCTGGGCACTGTGCCACCTGTCAGAGGAGAGAAAACACAGGCAGTGTCCTCCTCAGCATCCCAGCGGACCAGGGCTTCACATATGGCCCTTACACACCACCGAGACAGCAGAATCTGTCACTGCCGCTGCCTCCTACAGTACTGGGTGGTCTTTACCGAGTCAGCCCGTAGTACTTAATGACCTCTGAAGTGCATTATCACAGTCTCTTGAAAATGTGGGACTGCATGTTTGATGTAGAACATGTCTGTGGGAGTGTCAGTGCACACTCTAGGTTCAGAGTATAGAAAGCAAAGAAGAAGAAAAGGGCCATTTTCATGTACAGTGTGTGTACATGGCTATAAAAATAACAGTATGTCTTGATCTAGAAAGTTGATGTGCATGCATATGTGTGTAAACCCAGCCAGTAAATCCCCACATATAACCATAACCACAGGTCCCCTTGCCTCCCCCCAGACGCCCAGCCACAGTCAGACCAGAGACCCCCCCCTCCACCATACAACCACCAACCAGAACGGAACAGATGCTCCTCTCAACCTCAACCTGCCCTCACCGCCACAGAAAACGGCAGAGTGACCAACTCCTGGTAGGCTATGGAGTCCACGGAGAGAAATAGCCAGCTGAGCTCTAAAAAGTGTCCGAACAAAAAAAGAAAAAGACTCTGCTTGCTGGACGACCTGACTTCCCAACAGTAGACCATGTTGACAGATGTTGTGCAGAGCTCAGCTGTGGTGGGTGATGCCGGTTTAAACCCCACTACCAAATGTTCCAACAACACACTAATTTCATGTATGTACTGTACATGTACCTTTATGGACCGAAGAGGCCTGTGTACTCAAGGTGCAATAATTAAGATTTTTACTGTGCACCACAGCACCGTGACCATAATACACCTACCAGCCAACTGCCAATTCTACATACCATGCTTCATAATACTTTTTCATTTCATCATCACATTAAAGATCAGTCATAATGTATTCCCCCCCCCGATTTCTTTAACTTTGGACAGAGTCATGCTAGCTGTTTTGGCTAGCTATAGATACAGTGGCTGCTAGCTTTTTGCAGTCTTCATGCTAAGCTAAGTGTTTTCTGCTCCAGCTTGATATAGATGGGACAAATATAAAAGTGGTATAGATCTTCTCATCTAAGTAAGTGCATTCTTTTATGTGTTTTGCTGTTCAAAAACAGCAACAGAGATATCAAACAGCAGAAAGTACTAAGTAGCTAATGCTAGTCAATAGTAAACAATAGTTGGGTCCCTCAGTTATACTTTGAAGCATGTAATAAATTATTATATCAAAATATAAATCTTAATCATGTTATTTGAGATTTTCTTTCAGGGCTGAGCAGCAGCTTGTCCTGTCAGTCTGTGAAACTTTAACAGCCAAAGGAAACACCCCGAGCTATATATATATATATATACACACACACACACACACACACAATATATCATCATTTTTAAAGTTTTGTTTGTTTTCATTTTTGACTGCCTGGGCAGGAACTTTTTAGTGTCAAAGAATAAATGTGATGCAATCAGTAATTATTAACTCTTAATTGATGTTTTATTGTATCTGGCCGTTATTTTATCATCTTTGGATTTTTGTTTTGATTAGATCATCTGAGTGTCAGTGACACACATAAGCAATACTGCCATTTCCTCATAGTTTCTACACAAAGCAACGTCTGAGAGCTGCAAACTAATCGCCTGCCAGTGAAACTGTGACCAGTTCACTCAGAGTTCTGTCAATAATACGTTGTGCATTTTATATTTATTGATGCTTTCATTGTTATTCTGTGTATTTTATTTTCAACCACACGCCTTAGTATCAGAAATAAATCCTGATAAATGCTTCATTGTCCTTGTCAATATTTACAGGAAGCTGATGTGCACTGACAGATGTGCAGCATAGACCACCAAAGCGTTAACCAATCCCTTAACAGTTTCAGTCAATCATGCTCCGCATACTGATCCGCACGGGTGGTCCACCACTGAAGCCCTATTTTGAGCCAGGAAAAACCCTGCTTACAGGCCGCTGGAAGCTGTGCCAGACGCTGGCTGATGCTGCTGCAGTTCCTTGGTCAGCAACGCAGCAGGCTGATAAAAGTCGATACTTCGTGGCCTTAAATTATAAAAACAGCAGAGGAAAGGATTGGAATAACCAGCCACATGCTGTGCTCGTGACTTCCAAATAGTGACACATTTCTGTTTGACAGCGTCCATAAAAATACTGGAGATTCTTTTTCTGCTCTTTAAAATGCATTAAACCCAAAGTGTATCCTATAGCTCAACCAAGGGTAATCACTCTAGAAATAAAAAGTGTTAAATTGATATTTACAGAGAGAGACTCACTGACAACAGGTTCATTTACAGAAAGGTGGGGAAAGCATCTATTTTGAGCTGCAGCATGCAAAATCAGGAATAAGGAAAGAGGCACAAAGCACCATAGAACGGGAGGCACTGTGCAAGCAAAGCGAAAACAAGTTGAAAATAGAGGAAATGCTAAATATAGGAAAAAAAATGACCAGCCACTTGCTATATTTGTCCCCACATCTAAGTTAGGCTGTTTCTGCGAGCGTTTGTGGTTTCAGGGTGTGAGTGTGGGGTTTCGGTAAGGCCACTGACTGAAACTGTGACACTTGTTTGCACACGCACACTCATCATCACACCCATGATGATGACAAAGGTATATAGGCTAAAGGCTACATTTGCAGCCAAATGAATAGTAAGACTAGCAGGACTGCGTGGATCAGTATTTCTGGACTTGAGCAAGTAATTCTTGGAGACAGAAAGCTAACACGTAAGATTCGGACGACCTGGTGACATAAGGAATTCCACCTACTTACACATTTTCTGAACTAAAAGAATTCATGATGAGGTTTTTGCTCCTGCATGTGATTGATTCAAAAGCAATGATATCAGTTCTTTAGCAGCAAATCCTCACAGACGCTCTCCAAAACTTCTACTTCTACACCATAAAACAGGGACAACAATACTTATAATAAATAAATGATACAACTGTGATAGAGCTGCAATGATTAATCAGTGAGTTGATCTATAGAAAATTAATTGCCAAATGTTTTGATAATCGATTAATTGTTTCAGGCATTTTTCACTTTTTTCTGACATTCAGTGTCATAAGATAAATTCAATGAATCGAGAAAATAATCGGCAGATTCATCGAAAATGAAAGTAATTGTTGAAAATCTAACAAAAGTGGTTTATACAGGAAGTGGCCCTAGGGACCCTGGGACATTGTGAAAGATGTGATGCCTATGAATCATTCATATCATTCTTTTTCCTCAGGTGTGATTCTGATACTCTTTTTAAGATTCCTTACTTTATGAAATACAAACACATATCTCTACAAAACCCTTGTTTCATTTAATCATTTACCATTTACCTTTAACCATCTAAAATGCTGTTTTACAAAATCACAACTCAAGTTCCACTTTAGAGCTGCAACTAATGATTATTTTCATCGATTAATCTGCCGATTATTTTCATGTCAAAAAAAAAAATTGTGAGCCCAAAGTGACGTCTTCAAACTGCTTCCTTTGTCCAACAAACAGTCCAAACCCCAAAGACTCCTCATTTACTGTAATAAATAACAAAGAAAAGCAGCAAATCCTCAAGAAGATGGAACCAGCAAATGGTGAAAACCAACACAAAATTTGTTCGACTTTATTCGAATGCAACCCAAAAAGTAGGCAGTCTGACCAGGTTGTACAGCTGACGTTGCAGCTAGCAGGTGAGTCCTCACATTTGTTGTCGTTGTAGAGTAAGGCAGCTGCTTTTTACAAAGCTGGCAAACCGCCTTATCTTTGCTGGTCATTTTGCCGTCTGCAGTGTAGAATCTAGAACACTTCCACACTTTGCTGCTCAGATGCTTCAGTGTTGTGATCAGCACAGCTATGCTCGCTAGCGTCCTTCTCCATTTGTATTTATTAGCTTAGTTTACGGATAGGTCAGTAAGGCACGCAATAGGTCAAGCTGATTCTAAGAGCACCTCTACTGGACCACAAGCAAACTACTTCAAATGATCTGTTGCACTAATAGACTGGAAACCTTCGAATTCGAACAGGTCACAGTTCAAATGTTTCATTTTTTTCCCACGTTCAAATATAAGTTTGAATTTCAAATAAAAAGCCTAGTAGCTGTCATGATTTCATACATAGCACTTTCAGGATGTTTTATCCGTGTTGAAAGCTCTGGAAAAAGCTGATAAGTGGCTCGAGTTTTTTATTCAAACAACAAGGTCAATAATTAACTTTTATTCTTAAACGTTAAGACTAAATTATAATTCAAATCAGGCACTATCTGATTAAAGAATAAAGATTTTGGTACTTGACCATTTTGATACATATTTTGGTCTGTATCAAAAGAGATATTGATGATACTTCAGTTCTATAATTCAGAATAAATATATAATGGACAGTGGTTTGGCCTTAGTAAGAAGAGACAGTGTCTGAGGTTGAGATACCATCATAAAGATGTTTCAAACCAAATCACTACCAATATCAGAGCAGTGAGAGTGCACGGTGCATCAGTGCATGGAAAGAGCCAGAGAGAAAAGCCAAATCAGGAAGCTAATGGAATCCAGTGAATGGCTGATAACGACCACATGCAAAGTCTTCACAGGAGCCTGAACGCGTGCAGCAGGCAGTAACTCTGTACGATGTGATACAACTCGGATGGATCAATACTAACACTGTTGAGCCTGATGCATCTGGCAGTGCTGTGCGCTGGGTTAAGCAGGATACAGAGTACAAAACGGTACGTCCCAACCTACTTTTATTTCAAGCTACAACAAAAAAAAAAAAAACATAGTCGCTGACCTTTTGTGTGGCCACTTCATTAAGACGCAGTGCATTTCAGAGGCACGAATTGTTATGGAAATCACAGCTTGGATAAAACCCATCCAAATACCATGAGCTTTATTCTTTCTTGAGCTGGGCTGTAAATGCTTGAATCTCAAGATGATGTAATGTAGAGAGAGAGAGAGAGCCGCCATATGTTCTCTTATTTCACCAACAGTGAATCAACAGACAGGGACGATGAGGCAGTCTGCCAAACAGCCTGCCTGTCCAGGAATCTATATCTTCCACGCAGAGAGCCAGGGAAAAGCTAGTGCTACTGTAGGCAGCTGTAATATTTTGACATACACTCACGATGCAAAGCAATAATTGGGACGTGGCTTCCAATGATACCCAGGTCTACCTGTATGTACCAGCTAAGTCAGCAATAGCTCCGCGTGAAGCCAGCAATCTACCAGTGTTGCAGTCTCTATCACAGGACGATCATGAACAAAAGAGCCACTGTGGGACAAATCCAGAAAAATAGACACAACTGCTGTTACATAACACAAAAGCCCGTGGTCGTGTACCATATAGTCCTCCCCTCAGTTCAGAGATAACATGACCTTGATCGACAACAACAAAGTCAACAGGAGTAAGTAGAGGAGAAGAGGAGACACACAGTGTGGTGTGGACGTCAGTGTGATGCACTCTGGTCAGTTTTCTTTGCATATAATACTTTCTCCTCTGAAAGTACACTATAGATGCAATGCTGCATGCACTCACAATACATTAAAGCTGCTATAATCAATACTTTCATATAAACAATGGATCAAAATGACTGTGCGCAATGTGAAAGGCGTCACTCTTAATGACGAACCCACAGAGAATTATCACCCGACTCCGGAATTCTCCTCTGCTCTACGGAGCGTCTGATTGTCTAGAAGTCTCTGAGAAAATGACCCTACCTCTCACTTGATTTATTACGTCAGTAAACATTTTCCTAATGAGTTTATGGTCTCAACCGCTAGTTTCAAGTCTTCTTCTATACAGCATGATGTTCATTTAAGTTAGACGATAAATCAGGGTATGCTTTAGGGCATGGCCAGCTTTTGATGACAGGTCACTACCATTTAGTACATTTACAGGCTAGCTTTGTTAGCAGCGACTTTGCACTGCATAGCCAGGAGCCAGGTGCTGTCAGGTTGCCGGTATAGGTGGGCGTGCATAGTGTCCTCGGGTTCTCAGATCCCCAGCTCCACCCTCTCGTCCAAATGTGGTCACTTCTGGCTCCAAAAAGCCAAGATGGCGAAAGGCAATGTGCCAAACACGAGGCTTCAAAACACACACACAAACAAATGGGTGATGTCCATAAGCAAACACAATAATCTAACCTCTGTACAGTGCCATACCATGCAGGAAAAACTGAACAAGATACGCAATTCTGTGCCACCCCAACTACCTACTGAAAATAATCTGGCTCCGCCACTGCGTCGTTCAGCTCATGTCGTGTTGAGGTCTACAACTTTACTGTTTTTGTTCACTCTCCTCAACCTTCCTTCCTTGTCAGTGAAAAAGCTCTGATAATTGTGAGTTACCTACTCAGCACCAAACCGCAGACGCCATTAGCGACTAGCTGGTGAACATAGTGGAGCTTATAGCAGCTACAGAGCCAGATATTTTCCTCAGGAGTTGGTGGAGACCAAAATCAGAGCTAAAAGAGAGTGAATATTGGATTTACATTCATCATGTGAACACAAACGCGACTCCAAATCCAGTTGTTCATACAACTGCTCACCAGCACTAACGACTTTATATGTTAATAAATTGTCAGTGTTGTGTTTGCAACTTGTTGCACGCACCAAAAGTGTGAATCAATGTTTCACTTCTATAAGAACGTGACAGCAGATACCATTCAGTATGTTTAAATTTGCCCATTTTCAACCCTAAAATTCCTGAAAATGACATCTAGTCAATATTCCAACTATTTCCTCTACAATGTCAATGACATTTTTATTTGATATATTTTGAAAAGTAAAATGAATGCAGTGGGTCGGAAATATAGAACCATTTTATATAATCATTCGGAGCTGCATCCAATCTCTTGAAAATACAATACATGGAGTGTTGAAACAATTTGTCCATTACTCAATTAGTTGACTGACAGAAAACTAATAGCCAACAATTCTGATAATGATCATGTTTTTAGTCATTTAACAGTAAAAAATTCTATTTACTGGTTCCAGCTTGTAAAACGTGAGGAGTTGCTTCCTTTCTCTGTTTTATATAGCTGTAAAATTAATATCTTTTTGGACTGTTTGTCAGACATGACCTGGGGCTTGTGGGAAAATGTGGTGGGTATTTTTATTCTTAATTTTTGACATGTTATAGACTAAATAATTAACAATAAAAAAAAAGAACAGATTAATCGATAATGAAAATAATAGTTAGCTGCAGCCATATTGGATATGGATAACATTTTTCCCAGCAGACATTGTGACACTGTCATTGCAGGAAAAGCACAGGTCTCACTAATAACATGAATTATGCTCCGTTCCATTAAGTGTCCCAGTAAGTCATTCCAGTGAGTCTTGACACACAATACCAGAACTCTGGAACCAGTTCAGCTATATGGAATGCAGCCATTATTAATGTTATTAGTTACACCACCTGTGTGTGTCCTGCAACATGTCAACATGTCTGTTGTGAAAAAGGGCACTCAAAGATATTATGAACAATAAGACGAATATGTAGGAGCAATAATAAAACCCTCATGCATATTTGTGTTCAATCTGACTAGAACATACTGGCTTTGTAATAATGACAATCAAACACAATCTTAACATTGTGTGAATTACATGTTTCCAGAGAGCAGGGGCAGTGTTGGACATGAATGTTGGTACATTGTGTGGTGTGTGTGTGTGTGTGTGCGCGCGTGTGTGTCCACTAGGTGATTTGTGAATGAGAACTGCAGCTGACAGGCCTTCTGCCTGACAGGCTGCTCTCTCCACGGGGGTCGCAGAAACCAGAGGCCCTTCCACCTCACAGAGCAACCCCAGCTGGGTCCATAAGCTCACCTCCAGGGTCACTGACGGCATCCAACCCCTTCCAGCAGAAGGGCGGCAGCTCAGCCAAGGGCCTAACAACTCGCAGCGAGTGCACACATGCTCCGATTCCCATGCACCTCTACACACACACACACACACACGCACACGCACTGCATGTAAACACAACACTTAACACCCAAGCATACGGTGTTCACAAAGCACACGTGCAAGCTTTTGTGCCAACATGTTTTCCTGTGCACACGCACTTGGGCAAGCACATGCGTAGGCAAGGATGTAAACACACACAGAAACACACACACACACACACACACGAGTGTATCCTTTCATTAACAAGGATGAGAGTCAATTTCCGCTCCCGTTGTCTTAGGCCGATTGCTGGCGGGGAGGAAATCTGTTCGCTTACGGCAGTTTTGACATTTAAGCTTGTGTCTCTGCGGCTGGGGGAAGACCTAATGATTGATGACCAGGGCCACCCTAGGGTCCTCTGCTGCATGACTAGCTGGAATGTTGTCACTGTTATCTACATGTGGATGTAAGTGTGTGTGCACTATACATCGTAACTCGCATGTGAGTGCCGGTTACATGACACATCTTAAATCATAAACACGAGGCTTTGCGCAAGGAATCTATGATTTATTACTGCTGTAGTCGTTAGGGTTAAAAAATTGTATTCTCCAGGTTCGAAGGCAAGAACATGGAGTTTGATGATAAATTGCATTGGGAAGAGATTTGTTCCAATAATAGTAATGCAAGTTCAGCATTATGTACAGTCACCACCACACAGGGAATGGTGAGTGGTCATTTCCTACTTCCTATTTAAACTGTAGTGGGTGATCAGAATGAATGTTGTGATGTCCTGAACTGGCTTCTTACGATCCAGAGGATACTTAGACACATACCCATCGACTTTGTTTACTGATATGAACATTAGAACACTATAGTTTATATGTTAACACTGTGTACTGAACCTCAATACTTCTTTGGTACCAAGGACCATATGTATCCACAGAGAAGAGCTGAAATGAATACACAAACAAGTTTCAGTCATCATATTAAGCCAAATTGCCAAAAAAAAAACCCCACTGTTTCCAGGTTATCAAATGTGAATATATTCAGATTTCCTTAGTCTTCTATGATAAACTCAATTTATTTGAGTTTTGGATGGCTGGTCAGACAAAAAAAGAAAGTTAAATATGTCAATTTGGGCATTTTTACTATTTTCTGACATATAAGAAACAAAACTATGAATCAAATAATTGAGAAATTAACCGGCAGATTAATTGCTAATGAAAATAATCGTTAGTTAAAGCTCTTCCATAGAGTATTAAAAACTGTAAAATAGCGAAAGTTATCTAGATAACGCTGCTCGTTAAACCCAGAAATGGGAAACACGGACTGTTTATGAACATTGCCAAAAGTATCATTTTTGGTATTGTACTGAAACATACTGGCCCAAGTGACATTAAACTTTGAACTACTTTGAAATACCCAGCCCTAATTTTGACGTGGTTAATATTGGAATAAAGTGAAACCCATTTTCATTATGTATTTTCTGTCATGCATACATTCCACTTTGTCCTCAAAGGGTTCAGACTGGCACGGTTATGAAGGACGATTCCACTTTTTCTCCTGGGTAAATACATCTCCACTGCCTCACCTGGAAGACTGTTCACTTTATGTTTCAGTGCTTGGCGTTTCATCCATTCTCTAAGTGCCTGGACGAGTGATATGGACAACATCAGTGAAGCTCTAGAGATACAAGTGCCCTCGCATTTCACCTGCTACCAAGGACACTGTAATGACTGACATTTGAGAGGTGAGGCGCCCACTGGTGACTCCATAAGAATGAGCTGCATGAATATCAATGTTGTCCTCTTTGGCTCTGCTGCCCTTGGCTGAACAGAGGGACCTTTGACAGGGCTGTAGCAAAAACCGAGAGCTTATATCACTTCATAATGCAACAGCACACCGTGGGACTCCAGGACACACTGTGGGACTCTGCATACCGCATAAATGTTTACCATACCACCACTGTATGTGTTAAGAGCAGGGCAGGGTTGACTCAGAGACTGGTTGCCGTTTTAGCCGTGCTGCTCATGTCCAGTGTCAAGAAACCACATGCACCATTCTGGCTCCAGTGGCAAACACAGAGAAAGCCATTTGGGCTTCGATCCTATCGGTGCCACAATAAGGCTATTATGCTCCCACTTTAGCACCCATGAAACATCAGGACTGATGGAGGCAACTCTAACCTACAGGGATCCATAACAAACTAACAGGAACTACAGCGTCGATAATGGCCATGATGATGATGATGATGGTTTTGTTTACGCTTGAAACACTGGAAGACACATCAAGAGCTTGGTAAGTTGTTCTGGATAAAAGTGCCAACATAATGCATTACGGCAGGCGTCAACAATATTTTTCTTGCAAATAAATCTTCACTTTGCTACTTTTCATCACTTATTGATATATATAATGATTCAACTTGTATCTAGTAGGATATTGTGATGGGCACTGTTCACTGTTCAGAATCGTAAAATGCAACCTTTATCGATCTTTATCTCGTTCACAAGATTTTGTAATGGCTGTTTTAAACACTTTTAATGATGTCTGGTCTTTTGGGTGAAAACAAGCGCTGTAAAAGTGCCGGCAACAAATGGAAAAAACTAGTGGCACCATGCCTAAAAGCTGCTGCGTCGCATTTTGCACGTCCAACAATAAAAAAAACAGTTTTGATTTTATTTGCTTCCCCAAAGTGACAGTGACAGTGAAAAAAGAGATCTGTGGCTTCAGGCCATCCGCAGAAAGGATGAAAATGGTCAACTGTGGGACCCGGCCAGTCAGTACGTCTGTTGCAGGTTGCTAGTTAGCTTGCTAAACCACTGTTAAGCATGTAAATGTTAGCGATGTAATTAGTTTAAAGTAACGTCACACTTGACAGACTGCCAAAACAGTGAAATAAAGTGTCTTAATGACAGAAAAAGTGACAGATGCCAGAAATCAATGTCAAATTGACTGGAGAGTCAATAAGGTGGTATAGAGGTATAGGTAGTTTAGTATATGTCAGGATGTGACACCTCCGGCCAATTGGTGGGGTGGTTCGTCCACTTTGGTGGAGGCAGACTGAAAGGACACTAATCAACCTCTATTTCTTTCATTTTTTCTATTAAACGACGCCAATAGTTGATCGGCAGCCACATGCTATAATTGTTTGCCTAACTGGCCAGAGGATTTGGGCTCACAATAGCTAAAAAGCAATACAGTATTATTATTTTATGCTATTAAATTGGCAAAGACCTCGGAATTTGAATTTACCGCCAGTCAAATTAGAGGGGCTGATTTCACCCAAAAAGGGGCGGTGGCATGACGGAAGGGCAAAGTACCCCAATGTGCTGCTCTCATCTATATTGCAACTCGATAGTGTCATTTGTCAGACCCTCCTTGACTGGTAAATGCCTATGCAGGGTTTGACATTAACCATGGCCCTATGGCCCATGGTCCACTTAGTGGCCACCAAATACTCCATGTAGGGGGCCACCAAGTTTTATCCCTGTACTGCGACGTTACATTTCCACAAACATCCTGATTCCTTCGTACCTTTTAGTTCAAAATTCTATCTGTGCGAGGAAGCGAGACTGTGAACTAAGAGACTGTGAGAGAATATATGTACCATATGTTTACAAAGAACCTGAGTTTTCAATTTGAATGAATTATTATAAAAAATATATTTTCATTCTGTTAATGTCTTTTCATTTATTGAAGTGTCACAGTTAAGGAAGGCTGTGTTAAGTTGTGTTAAATTGCCTTTTCTGGATTGTTTTTACCTAACTTTACATTTCGGCCACCAAAAATGTACTTTGGCCACCAAATTTATGGGCTTGGTGGCCCCTGGGGCCGGTGCTTAAAAATATTAGCGTCTATCCCTGCCATGTCTTTCAAGTTCCTGCTCCCAGTTTGCAACACCAGCTTGCATTATAAATGCAGTCTGAAGACATTATACAACTGCTTTCTCAGGCTGAGTAGCACTCCTCGTGGCGTGTCAAATCGGTGGAGTGTGCTCCTTTAAATATGTGTATATTCATGGTCACAACAGACAGATTTATGACATAAAGAATCTATTCTGCTTCCAAAATGTTGTGTTGTGCTTTTGAAAAGTTACATAAGGTCAGTGTTTCCCTGACTGGCCATCCTACAACAATGAATGACAGGAGCTGCCTCCTGTTCATCATCTGGGTGAGTGATTGATGCAGGTACACAGCATCAAACCTGACTGCTGGAACATGCAGTAGTGTCTTGTTATGTCCTCTCCCCTGCACATCCTTCCTGAGGTGAAGGACAACTCTGGGGAGAGAAAAATGATAATAAACAACCTCAGTCACAGCCACTGGCTTTCACATGGAGTCTTTGGGGAAAGATATTCCCTGTCGAGGACGCAGTCTGACAAAAGAATGTCAAAACTCTGACCCCTTCACTGTGGAGTGAGACAGCAGGACAACATGACACACTGACAGGCAGCCTCAGGTTAAAGGATGAGAGCGCTACACATACTACAAACACTGACACTCTGCTGTAAAAATGCAGTGATAGAGAAATCACTTCACTTTGTGATGTACAGCAGAGTATTTCTGCCACCATGACAATAAAATATTTTTATATTGCTCAGTTTCTTGTTATAATGAGAAACTTCTCTTGTTTTTACAAGATATTCTTCATGTTATTATGACATATTTTCACATTATTAAGAAATGTTTGTTGTTATATCACAAAACGTCCTCATTATGTCACAAAACCAACGTATCTCATTAAAACAAACTTTTCTCATTATGACATTTGGAAGTTTCTTGTCATAACAACATACAGACTTAACATGTTATAACGAAAAAAGTAATGAAAAAGTTTGTTTTGAGGAGGCATGTTGATTTTAGATAGTTTTGTGATATAACAAGATAAAGGGATATGTGGTTGTAACAGGAAACGTGTCTTGTAAAAATGGAATCATTTGGTATATAGTAAAAATATGCCACAATAACATGAAAAATATCTGGTAACGTGAAAAGGATCTTGTAAAAATGAGTATTTTTTTGTTTATAATGGGGGAATTGAGCAAATATTTTTTTGTCATGGTGGCAGCAATACGTTGCCATAGTGATGCTTTGTTACTTCCTATCCACATGTTGCACTTCGTATAAACAGGAGGTAGAAATACATGGCCATATTACATGTGATACTGTGTTCACAGGCTTGAGCTGTTTATGGAATATGTCACACTAAACAAGCCTAAAATGATCAACCAAAACTCATATCAAGTCAATGACTCTATTAGTCAATCAACAGAAAAATCAATCAACAAAATGTTGATAATCGATTAATAATTTGAATCATTTATCAAGGAAGAATTGGGAAATAGTCACTGATTCCAGTTTCTTTAATGTAAGGTTGTTCTGCTTTCTTCTGTTATATCATTATAAATTGAATAACATTTGGGTTTTAGATTGTTGGTCGGAAAAAACAAGCAATTTGAAGACCAATGAAACAAAAGATGAATGGATAATGACAATAATCATCATTTGCAGCCCTATTCAGGACCAATGCTACCTCCCTACTGAGCTGGTAGCACGATAATAGACAATTTATCATACTGTACACTCAGACTGATATAGCTCCACTTTGTGCCAAGAAATGCTGTGTGCCTTTGGAGAATGAGCGTATTTGAAATCTTGTGATAAACCAATCACATTCACATGGAGGAAATGGAAAAAAAAGGCCCTGTTGTACCAAGTGTTCTTGCAGCAGAGCAACGTTGCAAGCCCCAGCTGTCCTCAGATGCCCTCTAATCCAGGGGGCATTATTGCAATGAGGAGTGCTGTAGGGCTGCAGCGTTGATCTGTACAGTAGTAGGCTAGGTCGTCTTCTTGCTCTTTGTAGCCACATCCTCGTGCACATTTGTTTTTATTTCAGATAGAAATAGTAGAACCTTAATCCACTGGAACATGGGACGTTAAAGCTTATCCACTTGGCCACTACACTGACATCCAAATCAACCCACCAGTAAGCTCAGTTGTGATTATGTAATATTATCGGCGATTTGATCCCACGGGCCACAATAAATAAATAAATAAATAGATAAAAATCCGCCCCGAGTGATAGCCTACTGTTTCTCACTCTTGGTGTCGCGTTGGATTCCTTGCATGCAGGTTATGCCGAAATGTCCGAGCAGAATGGGAGGCATGACGCAGGCAGCGTTGAAGCAGATAGGTTTCGCTTTCTGTTGCATGTGGGAAAACTGCAACGCCAAATTCCGTTAAATGAATGACACTTATTAGTCTAAATATGCTTCTCAACAAGATACATACATTAAAGAACACGAATGATTGCATTTTCTAAATACTGAAGGTCTATTTGTGAATTCGGCATTCATACATTTAATAAATGTGGACCTTTGGCACTGGTTCTCACAAAAAAAAAAAGAAGTGCTAGTTGGTTGATGATATTTTTACAGAAAATAATTTGTAAAACGGCATGTTCTTAACGGGCATGCGCGCTCGCAGAAGAATTAATAAAATATAGGCTATCAAAGTGCCAGATTTTTTGAATGGAGGTTGGTTTGCTATAAACGGGGCGCTCCGCGGTGATGTAGCCCAGTGCAACACACTGTAACGCGCTGCCGAACGAAACAGCCAATAACCAAAAGCCATGACAAAAGATGATGCACACCTGCGTAAAACAGTCTCATTTGGGGATTTTAAAATGGTGTAACTGTGTAACAGGCGGTAGCTCCAGTTATTAGAGACACAAAATACCTGCTCCACTGTGTTTTAAAGCAACAGCAGTAGCATTACAAGGCAATATCGATTTACAAAACACTTGAGGCAGACTACTCCAGTTTTTCTACGTAGTGCCATAGACCAAACCATGCAGTTCTGTTACTACTATCAGCGTCAAGCTAAAAGGAATAACAAAGCCTCCGAATAAGGTGTTTTCAAAATAAAACGACATCACAAAACCAAGCAATTCTACTCATGCCAGTGATTCAGCAATGGGTCCGCTCTATATTTTAACATATTGTATTATGTTATTTTAACATCAACCCAGCTGTTCTACACAAGCAACTACGTACTGTAACTATTTCACTACACGCGATAAATTCAGGACGTTTATTTTGAACATAAAGTCACTACACTTCCTGTCTCGTTATGTCCAATTCTGGCTGACTTGTCGCAGCTCACCACCTCCTCCTTCCTCTCACAGACAATGAATGAAGCCAGTTTGGGGAATGGACAAGCCCAGGACCAGTTCAGGTGGCTTAACACCCTTAACTTAACATGTTAGGCAAAAACATTACAGGGACTGGAAACATTCCCTCTTAGCTCTGGTTACGCTGTCCCTCTTAACGTTTGCTACCTTTATCTTACCATTCCGAAGAAATAGCGACAAGAAAAACATACTAGATAATAATACCTGTCCTGCCACAGCATGTAAACTGTTACAACAACACAAAGCTACAAAATACATGGTAATATTTCCAACAACGCGTAACTGACACCACGTATGAGTTTACATTACCTGCAGGATGCTCAACTTCACTTCTCTGCGGTGCGGCCACGGATTCACAAGCTGCGTCAAGTCAGCCGAGTTTCGTCAAGACGAAACAGGAAACGTTCAGATATGGCGTTCAAAATAAAAGCGGAAAGCTTCAAGCGTTGGGGTGTTGCCAAAAGGCGCCAGGCTAAGTGGAGTGGGGCTCAAATAGTAAAGCAATACATGGTATCCCTGTCTTTTGAGTCCACTTGTAAAGTTACATGTAGATTTAACTTCTGTTGTAAACACAACCACATTCAAGTGTTTTCGGTCAGAGCTTCATTCACTGCGTCCTGTTTTGATAGTCAAATGTTACACTTTAGACCGGAAACGCCCTATTTCGTTTTAGTGACATTGATACTGGTATCTTCAGCAACATCTCATACAGTACTCCAGATTAAGAGTAATTATGCTAATTCATCATAACACCCCCTGCTGCTGATATCTGGTTCCCTAACCTGTCAACACAGGTCTATCGCTGTAGCTGTTTGATTCATATCAGACTGTTACAGAGAAGCAGCTTACTTGTTACCGGCTAATAACGTGAGGGGTCCAGTCCAGATGTTCTGGAGGTAGCGGGACGAATGAATCCTCCTGAAAGTTGATGCTGCAGTTTGCAACCGCGCTAGCATCATCATCGTCAATGGACGGTAAACACAAAACATAGCATTTCCGGGCACAACTTTTTCGACAAAAGTCAGTAAACGTAGCTACTTAGCCTTCAACTGTGAAACAAGTAGGAGGCATTTGTGGTCAATAAAACTACGCCCTTTACTGCATTTAATAAAATACCAACGTGTGTGGGGCGACATACATACAAAATCGGAAATAAACGACAAAATAGCTACAAAACTCAGGTAATTCTCAATTATTATTAACGTTTTATAATGTCTCGAATCATATGAGAATGAATTAAGGCAGGTATGTTAATAAAAGTGATCAAAACCTGCCCATTGTCACCTTTCTGCACAATTATTCTGAAGATAAAATCGCCTGAATTCCGGTTTGTGTGTGTCTTATCCAGGTTAGCTTGACACTGCCATCATCCCGCCACAGCTGGAGCGCGAGACACACGCTGCTGCCTAAAACCCACGCGCACTACCGCGAGACCCCGCCCCCTTACAGTAAATGGCAAACCTTAAAAAGTTTGCATCAGGAGGAGACTAAAATGATAAAATAAAACAAAAAAATAATGTCAAAGATGTAGAAAAAGAATCATAAAAACAATTCGTTTTTTTTATCAGCTGAACATGGTCTCATTCTTAATGTGGTGTCAGAATCACCAAGAGTTGTACTCATCAATTATTCAACAATATTTGATTCTATAATTTATTTTATTGATTTGAATATTAAAACTTAAAATGTAAAATATTTCCTTGCAATATGTCATCACACCCCCATCATATTCCAGGAATGTGCAATCCTGACATCACTTTGTCCTCACACTCTTAAAGCTGCGATTACAAGAGATCAACATCATGCAGCCGTCTAATGAAGACTACTGGGGCTGCCCGTTAAAAACCTTCAGGGCTCCATTTTGCTTTGTTTTTCTATCTGGTTGCCAGGTTCTTCGAACACCTCAAGGAGGGGGGGGGTGATTGCTGTTGATACTGGTGATGATGACGACGATCATGATGATGAAGGTCCCCCAGGGCAGGGCCCAGAATACCAAACAGGCAGAAGAGCACGGTGAGAGCCCCCAATGAGAGCACGATCCTATAACTGGCTTATGCAACTGATCAGAGCCTCATTTAGCATTATATAACAGCATTAGGTCGGCCTGCTGCTCACAGCTGGGCCCAGGACTACCACGGTCACTGTCACCCATAACAATGTGGGTCAAATCACAACTTTGGGGATGCATCTACTGTTTATAGATGATCCGAGTGTGTGGCCCGGGTGTCAGTGCCCCTGTCATTTGCAAGTGCAACGTGCATGAGCAGGCTGAATTTCCAGAGAAACTGGAGCAAGGAGAGATTACTGACATAACGGGTCACTGTGCTAAGTTAGCCTGCTTCATGTTCTGTATGTCAACAAACCTATCAGCTCAGAGGGAACACTGGCTCAGACCGATTCCTGATGCCTTTATTTGGTTATGATTAAAAAAAAAAAAAGATCAAACATCTTTAACTGTTATTTATTCAAGTCCAACTGATTTTTTTGTCTGCTAAGTCATACATATCTTCTCTGTAAACCACTTGTACTATTATTATTTTTTTGGAGAAAAAATGAGAAACCAAAAAGGGAGAAATTCACATTTGACATTTTTTGACATTAATTCCACGGAATACTGTTATGCATCCGTCTACGTAGATGGATCCTTATTTCGACAGAGCCAACCGAATCGTGAATATCCCAAACAGAAAATGGCTAAGATGAATGTGACGACATGTAGCAGGTCAGACCAATTATCAGGCCAACTCTATGGGGTAAATCTGAGAAGAAAAATAATTTTTGGCTTTGGCTTGGAGACTTCAACGTTTTTGAAGAAAGGATGCATCCCAAACTGGACATGTGGAGTTTGAAAGACATTTGCATTTATCAAGAATTGAGGGTCTAATGTAAAGATACTACTGGTTTGCGTTATGGGAAATGTAGTATCCAGTGTTTTTGGAGTGTGGCCTGGACCAAGGACTAAAAATCAGGATATTTCAGTCTCTGCTGCTTTGATTTTGATCATCTCTATTTTATCTTCTAATCCACTGATGTGGTGCATTGGAAGTATTGCGAATGCATTTCATTCATCAGACCATGCCATAAATAACTGCAAAAACATATCTGACACATGTACTGTCAGTTTCTCTAAGCTTCTGAAGGGACTATAAACTGGTTGTACTGTAATGGCTCATAATGCACCTAAACTGGTTTTATTTGTAATATGAAAGGCACAAATAGGAGAAGTCAGAGGGTATCCTATGTTCAAGGAAATATTATATTGTGACTGCATGTGTGGGCAGAAATGTGCAGATTAATGTTGCAGGCATAGCATCTGAGACCAGATGTCCGAGCATGACTTCAGAAGGAGGCCATTTGTCGTTCTTCCCCAACACAAGCCTTGAATGAATATTGTGAAGTATAATGAAGTGTTGTGTTCAGCCCCCCTGCTCATGCTGATCTTGTGATAGGGGAAAAACACATTCCCTCTACATTACTTGCCAAATGTGTGTGTGTGTGTGTGTGTGTGTGTGTGTGTGTGTGTGTGTGTGTGTGTTGCACTGGGGAATCCTGCAATGGAGGAACACAATAAATCACATTTTAGCAGAATCATGTGCGTAAGGGAGGGAGGGCGGGCAGTGAAGCATCTGGAAATCCCTGCTGACCCGACCTGATGACGTTGTGTTTGCCGTATCGGAGGAAAACACAGCCGATTCACAAAGTGGTGTGTGCAAAAAGAACAGGTTATCAAACAGGTTTAGAAATCTTACGCCACATACTGTACGTCCAAATTGATTCTACAGAATGAAATCCAGCATGTCTCCTACAAAGGACCAGCCTAATTCGGTAGGTCGAACGACAGCCCCACCTACAGGACAGAAGTGTTTCCTACACACTGATTAAGGACATTATACAGAATGTCAACTTTATTGATTATAATGAAAAGTGAACATACAGTATATTAAGGAAGCAACTTTACACTGATAAGTGAAAGTCCATTTTTTGAACATATTAAAATAGTCCCTCTAAATAACTTGTATGAAAAATATAATAAAGGCACAGTTGTTATAAAACTGGGCACTAGAACGAAGCTGTGCGATAAAAACGCAGAACTAGAAAAACAGTAAATCTCAAAAAATGTGGACACCTTTCCATATAATCAAACTGGTTTAAAGGGAATGATAAAAAAGTACAAACGTAAAAGTAGTGAATGAAAACCAAAACATCAAGTTTCATTTGGTCTCGTCCTGTAAAGACATGTAGTGCTCTCAATCAGACTATTTAATATATATAACAGAGGGAACATTTGAAAACCTGACCTGAGATGGAAAAACTAGAATGTGTGATTAAAGCTCAACTCAAACAATCCCATGTTCCAAAGCTGCAAACAAAAACCAACATTCAGGTTATACATGCAATGGGCTTTGTGTCAAAAACAAAAGCATATTACGGTTTCATTTTACACTTTAAATGTGGAGTTCAGCAAATCAAACAATCAAGCAGCTCAATTAGCAGCTAAAGCTATCTTTCATCAAGGTGCAAATAGCAAGAGGCTAGCGGCCACGTGTTGACAGACTTCACCGTTTTTAGCTGAAGTCACGGTCAGAAAGAACCAGCGGGGCCACCAGGGTCCACAGGTAGAGGGCCAAGCCGAGCCAGCTGGAGCTGATCTTCACCCACACGGCCGGCATGGAGCTCTGCATGACCTGGTAGTCGGTGTCGGGCCTGGTGAGCCAAGAACAAAGTCAGAGAGAAGCCAGTGTTGCAAGAAGGAGTTCGCCAAGAACAACAAATAGGAGATACTTACTTGTACCAGTTGGTGAGGGTCATCATGATGTAGAGGGAGGCCAGGAAGAGGCTGAAGTGGAAGAAGGAGTAGCTGTAGGTGACTTCCTCCTCTTCGTTGTCCATGGCCCGTCGGACTCCATCCTCACCTGATGTGGCCTCGTAGTCAGCGGTCAGACCCTGGCCCTCCCCAGTCTGCATCAGCTTGTTCACCTGGGTGTTGTTGGAGGAGCGGATACTGTGGCAGCGAGAGCACAAGAAGTTGTCTTGACATACACTAACAAATGACAGGACATATTTGTGTCAGACAAATTCTGACTTCTGTCTTATTCTGCATACTGATCATTTCCTCTTAATAAAGACACCATGTGTTCCCAGGCTGAACTTGATCCTGGATGTTTAGGTCTACTCGTGGACCTTCTTTATGCTGCAGGAGATTTGTTTGACTCGAGTTTGAATGCTGCATCTTTTTGGTGCATTTATATGTAAAGTTGTGTTCTTGTGCTAACAACAACCCAATCTCCAGACGCAAATGAATCCCAGATTTAAAAAAAACATTTGTTATCATTTCAGCCAAAGTCATGACGTGAATTAAAGGTGGACAATATGAGCCCAACGTGAAAGCAAGCAGCTGCCCTGAACTCTTGGCAATGTTTGCTTTTCTTTCCTCAGATGACTTGGCCATCAGTGATTTCACTGGGCCTGAAGGCAGTTTGGCTGCTTACAAAAGTGTACTCCTTTTAATCTACAGTATGTTCATTTTGGTGCTTCTCTTAAGGTAACTAAATGGGTTGTTGCTAAATCAATATTATCTTAATAAATATTGCAAAATTTGAGAAAAGTTGTGCCGTCTTCCATGACTGCGCTGACAAAAGCAGTACGTTAAACTAAACTCACACCTCTTCTGGCAATGTGCGCTTTCTGACGACAGGAAAAATGGTTAAATGGACTTCAGATTGGTCTCATTCATCCATTCTCACACACACACGGCGACGGAGCTGACATGCCGGCCTCCTTCAGGAGCCTAAACCCCAGCTTAGGGTTCAGTGTCTTGCCCAAGGACACGTCAACTTGTGGAGGAGCTGGGAGTCAAACTGCCAACCCTGAGATTAATGGATGGCCCACTCTTCCTTCTGAGCCACAGCCGCCCACGAAAAATATGCCACTTGCAGTCAATGTTGTATGCATGACTTATGTTTTTAAAAATGTCTACAATCGTCTTTTAAAGGCAAATCGTGATGACATGAAACCTGAACCCACCAGCAATAACAGTAAAATACCTGGCATAAAGAGTGCAGCAAAAGAAAATGACCAATCCCACGATGCTCTGGGCATCCCACCACTGGACTGAAGGGGCAGGAGTAGGAACAGCAGGTCCTGGTGGTGGAGTTGGACTGATGGGCTGGACCAGACTCAACAGACTGGGGTTACACTGCCGGTCTGAGGTCGGAAACACAGAAAACAAAGTAAACAGCTGACAATATGACAACTAGTAATTATTACAGCTACAGGGGCTTGGGGGGTGGCAGTGGGGTACTCCTTCCCAACGTCAGCTATCCTGGTTCAAGTTCTGAATAAAATACAGTTGTTTTGTGACTCAGATTCCTTGGACTTACTGGGGTTGTTGGTCATGGCTGACCAGGTCACATACATGGTGTAGAGGGAGATGAGGGAGGCCTGGAGCAGGCCTGAGCTGGGCTGAGCATCCTGTGGAGACATGGCACGGGATGAGTCAGAAAAGAAATCATTGTGACGGTTAAACTAAACTCTCTTTTGTCGCTGAATGCTCCAACCGCTTAGCCATTACTTTTAGCCAACTATTTCAACCGTTTATCCATTACTTTTAGCTACCTGTTTAGAGTTCTGTGCTCACTTGTTTACTAGTTTTCACTTACCATAACTGCAACAGGTAGTGTTCAGGTGTTACAGCTGCCTTAATACGTGGATATATTCTTTTAATCAAATCTTAACTTCTATTTTTTCAAATTAGTTGAGCTACTTCGCAATCTTTCCACGTATCCCCGGGCAACTGCAGAATTCCCCCCTGGGGTACAAGTACCCCTGGTTGGGAATCACTGTTCTAAAGTCTCTGCATTACCTGAACTTTGGGCAGAATGGCCACGATGGACACAATGATGCAGAATATGAAGTTGAGGCTGATGAAGACCTTGTGCTCTGTGCAGTCGTCAGGTTGGGTGTAGAACACATAGAAGAGCACGACAGCAGCGAAAGCAAAGGCAAAGTTGAAGATGGTGAAGGACAGCAGCGCTGCGAGAAAAGCATGAGCAAAGGGTAAAGTCATTGGACGATCACATGAAACCTTAAATGTAGTCCAGTCAGTGTCATCTAGTTCTGACACGGTGCATTTGTTGTAGTTTGACTGATCACTACTACACTGGTAAACAGACCGGAATTCATTCCTATGCAATTTTCCAACCACATATGTATAAATATACTTGCAGTAGTCATATTAATTTTATTCTGGTACAGTTTTAGTGATTTTTATTGTCTAATGGAACTCTGACTTTTTCGCCCTGTCATGTTTTTTTTGGATATAAAACCTGGCGGAAAAGTGACTCAAAAATGTCAAAAACCCATTGGGCAAACCCTAATTTTTAAACATAAAAGTTGAATTGTTAAATGGAGGGTGTTTTGCCCATCTGTACCTGCAAACCAGCACTTGGTGTTCCCATTCTCTGCCTTCTCCAACCAGGACTGGTTCCAGCAATGGGCAAAGTCCACCAGCAGGATGAGCTGGATGATGATGAAGGCGAAAGAGCCCAGCATGCCAAAGTAATACCACACTGAGAGCAGACAGAAAAAGATCCAGGACTTTTGTTTAGAAGGTCATTAGGCTGTGCGATGACAGAGGCCTTAAGTTACAGAACAAAGGATAAAGCAGGAGACTCTCAGTACAGTATGTGTGCCATTGTGGGTCAACATTTATCAGTTCTGGTTGCCATATAAACTGATGTTGAGCTACTTTATGAACATCGAACATCAGAATTTACAAGTTCTTCAATGTTTCTAGTAATTTATTTACCACAAACACAAACTGACAATAAGCCTTTCTGGAAAGGAAGAAACGCAGAACATATTGACCACCTCCTCCACAGCATAAACATTGACCCATAAAAACAGGCTGTGACTACGGCTGGGTATCATTTCAAATGTTTTGATACTAGTACAGATATGATACCTGAGTTTAGGTACCGATACATAAATTATGCTTTTTTAAAAATCTCTTACTTTGAGAAACACACACAACCAAGCATTTTTTTCCCTTTAGAAACACCTTTTTTTTTTTTTACTTAACAAAAGGAGGCCAGCTCTCTAATCAATCCAAACACAAGCCGTTGTACATAAACTTTGCGTAATCGAAAATTCAAAGTTATGAGTTAAATCACAGACTTTCTGCTCAAAGAAAAACTGTAGGAATCTGAGAAAGCATTCATTGCCAGCATTCAGTTCTTGACAGGTTCCGATACTCTGTGGTACAAACATATCTTGGTGAACTATTGAGGTTCAATATCAAGTGCCAGTTTAGACTCAAGAATCTGAGTCAGCACACGCTGCTGAAGGGTTTAGATCAAAAGAAACCTGGCAATAAAAAATTTTTTTTTTTTTTTAAAAAAAACAGCCACACTCTAGCTAAGACACTAATACACAGCTCTGGGCTTCATACCTGTATTAAAGATGCCATCTGGAATGAAGAAAGCTCCCACAGTTATACCAACCAGCACCAGGAACTTGAAGAACCAGAAACTGAGAAGAAGAAAGTAAGAGTTGTTTTAAGTAAACAAAACAAGTGTGTTTTTATCTCAGCTTTAATACAATCTGAAGAGGTGCAGTCCCCATGTTTGGCCACCAGAGTGCAGCATGCTTTCATCATCCATCTGTGGTACTGATGCGGCAGTGCATGGTACGAACCCATTTTGGATGGCGGCCCGGGGGTCCTTGCTGCTGCGCACTCGGATCATGATGATGGAGAAAAGGAAGAAGAAGCAGGCCATGGCGAAGCACATGCGGTACACTGACTTGTAGCCGACAATGATGTCACAGTTCACCTTGTTCTCTAGGCCAGGTATTGCTGTGCCCCCAACACAAAAACCTGGAATCTGACAGTGTGAAAGCACACAAAGGAGGAAGTAATGGGTGGAAGACAGGCACGGATTCAATCTGGTCACCTGAAACGCTTCCTGATATTGGAATATCATAAAAAACTTGCACTTCTTCTGAGACTACTGATAAACACATAATCGTGTCCGGCTGCTCTACAGTTTCACTGTTGCTGGGTTACAGCCTTAAGAAACCAATCTGAATTATTTTCCAATGTTTTTCTTGAATTGGAAATGACATGTGGGTTGAGAAAATGTAGTGAAATGAAATTTAGAGAGCCTAATGCAACATGTCAGCGAGGACCACTACATTTGATCTAATGTACCTTTTTAAGATGTTCCTCCATGCCTGGGAGAATCATAATGACAGACACCAGAGTCCCGAGCAGCAGCAGGAAGGAGAAGGCCAGCCGGCTCATGGTGGAGTTGTACGTTGACGGGCAGCATGATGACAGGAGGCAGGGGGCCGAGCCGCACAAACAGGACGCCTGGAGAAGAGACCGGGGAGAGAATTAGCGAGGCCTTCATGCAGACTCGTATCTTATGAAACTCAGGGACAGGGCTCTGAGGGGGGTGGGATAATCAGGGGTAATGCATGCATGGCTTGCAACGACTGTCGACGTTGGGAGGAAAAAACAAAAATAACTGTGTCTGTGAGACAAATGATTGTGGCAGTAATCAGGCCTGTGATTAGAGCTGCCGCGATAACAAATCCCACCCCCCAGTTTCTTATCCAGGGCTGTGAACAGGATCACAGAGGACTCTTGCATGATTCAGATGCAGACTGCTGAGAGGTGTGTGAAGCACTGAGGCGGAGACTGTAGCTGAGATTGGCCATCCTTCACTAAATATGACTAGACACCAGAGTACACACGCCTTGGGTGTAAACACTGCCGCTGAGACGGGAAGAATACAGTTTCCATGGTTCAGACTGGCCTATGCCATACTGCCCTGGCAACAAACAACTCTTACAAATAACTCTAATCCTACAACAGTCAACAGGAAAACTACATAAATACCAAAACATAACTCCAAGTTTACTTAAGTGCCTTAAACTGAAAAGGGCTGGGTACTTCAAACCTCCATACTGAAAAGTGGCATCTGATGTTTGCTGATTTAAACCAGAATTCTGCCAATTTGTACAAGAACTTTAGGCAGGACTGCTTGTGTTTGGACAAGGTTTAACATTTGAGAGGTTTAGCTTCTTTTGTGAAAAAACCCCCCCCAAAAAAACCCGCTTTTGTAGAAAAACATGTCTACAGTTCTCAAAGTAAGGCATCAAAAGAAAAATAATTTACAAGAGGACCTACCTGTATATAAATCAATACAAGAATGGTCACAACTACAGATATTAACAACAAGCAAAGAGCAACAAAACAGTGACGCCCCGCTCCAAAGAAAACGACGTAGTAAAATCCGGAAATTGCGCCTTTTCAGAAAACACCTTGCAGATCTAAAAGACACAGTTTAGCGTTGCTTTTTGTTCATAATACTCGCTGACTGCAGTAATTCCAAACACTGACAGGCCAATTACCCTATAAAATACAGGACAGCACAGAGACGTCCTGCTCTCTATTCAGAAATCTGACAATTCACTGCCTCCTTAAATTGGTCAACTGTATCGCCTCAAAGAACGCCATTTTGCAAAAACGTTTTACAAGTCGGTCTAAAAGTTAGTTAAAGTTGGGTATAACGTCAAACTTAACAAAGCGGAACACATTTATCAACTTCAGCGTTAAGATTAAATGTTTGTGCCACCAGGGGAAGACGGAACACGTCAGAACAAATGTATGTGATGTCTTAGGCTACCTCATAGACTGGTTTATAGGACGTATGCCGAATTTAACTAGTAACCAGTAGTCAACTATTGAGACAAAATATAATGTCACATGAGACAGGTTTATATGTCGGCCGACAGGCAACCGTAAAATATTTTCACACGACGTCATGTGGTCCTGGCTAACCAACTCGTACCAAACCTAACCTAAATTAGTCAACAAATGGTCTAAGTTTCCGTATATCATGTGGTAACACCACAAGCGGTAAATGTATACTCACACAACTGGCAAGGGAACTCACTGCCAAACAAGCACCCATGTTGGTTTTTGATTCACAATTCCGATGAAAGTCGTAAAAGCTTTAAAAGTTCAGGAAGAAACCACAACTGAGTCAAAATGGTGACGTCAAGTGAGTTAAAAAGAACAGACGGAAAACCATCTGCTTCCTTCAAAATAAAAGCGATAGCGGGATATGATATTACTTAATTTTGTTTATTCATGTATTTGTGGGTAAATAGCCATGTGGAATATAACGAATCCGCGGAGTATAATGTATGTCTACGTTGACGTTCTAAGTTTTATTTTTTATTGCAAATTCGCTGTAGCCTACTTCCGACATTGCTAATCTACTCTACACAGGTGTTGCAGTTAACCGTTTTGCCTTCTGCAATCAGCCTGTGATTGGTTTAGTCAGTCGCTTCAAATGTTTGACCAATTGGATATTAATGCGCAAAAGAGAAACCATCCATTTATCATTTACCACCTTAAACACTATACTGTACTTCAACGTCAAATACGTTTAATGGAATTCAGGTAAAAAAGGTCAATTCAAGTAAATTCGAGGCTATGTTTATTATTTTTCATTTTCACACCTTTCACTAAACTGGCTGTGTCTATGTCACCTACTAAAAGAAAGCAAAAGCAATTCATTTTAAACCAACCAACATAACAGAATAAGACTCAAAGTTTTATTTATTGCCAGTGGTTTTTGCAATTTTACTGTATGAAAAATATTATGTCCTATTACATTGCGTGGTATATCTGTTGTAATCAATGTCAGTTGCAATCACATTGAAATGTATTTTATATATTACTAATTTTATTGTTTATATTTATTGCCACTGCTATCCCTTTAATATTCCTTATAATGTCTTACAATGCGTTGGTGGTAATCAAAGTTGTGATTACTGTGGCTTTATCTAAGAAATACAAATCAGCCAGTGTGCTACTTATGTATTTTCTCCCCTCTGGAGATATGTTGTTGTTGTTCTTTTTCAAAACTTGAAACTTTTTATATTGAAACTTGATATCTTACAATAACCATGCTGAGCCAATGAAGTCTGTAGCTACATCATTCTGTGCCTGGAAAATGTATTACAAGGACATATTAGTCATGTTGTTTCCAGTTGTGATGTTTGCACCAGTACTAAATATTCTTACTTTGTGATTCACATACTGCTTGTCCTCTAAGATCCTTTCTGTGGATATGTATGGGAAACACAGGCCAGAGGAAGACTAGAAGGACCAGAACCATGGTGGAACAAATGCACCTGAAAGACCTGCTCACCAGGACTGTTGTATAAAGTTCAAACCATTTTGCATACCTTCTTTTTAAATGAATAAATACAACAGTGTGAGACTATTTAAACCTGACTCTCTTCAGTGTGGTTGGACTGTCATGGTGGAAGTCAATTCATAACTTCTTTTGCATCTTTTGCTGTATTGTCAGTCTGCCAGTTATTAAATGGGGACTCCATCGATTTTACACCTCAGGGTGTGTTTCCAGGTGTTGGGGAGTGCTACTGCATATGTGGAAAAAGCTGTGTAAAGCCTTTTGTGTCTCCAGAAAGATGTGTGAAATCTGATCAATGTCCTCAAGTGATGTCACTTGAAAAAATGAAAGTTTAAAAAATGAAAAGAAATCTGGGGGTGTGGAGCGGCTCGAGGCTACATTAGCCGCTACTAGCATATCACACCTGAATCTCCAACCAAACAACTGGCAGTTGAGTTGCATTGTGAGTAATGTAGGTGCCAGAATTTGACAAGGAAGTAAAAAAAAAAAAAAGGCATGGTAAAAACAAACAAACAAACAAAAAACGATAAAGACAATAGCTGTGTGTCAATTCCGGGGCTGCAACCGTCCAAGGCTACATTTGAAGACCGAATGCGTCACAGCGGCGCGACAAGGCCGTCCCATTTCGAAGGCTCCTTCAAATTCCTTCTTTTCCTGAATTTGGAGGACCCAACGGCCCAAGATTCATTGTGCGCAAGAGAATATACATGTATTGTGTTTCAACTCACTCGAATAGCTAACAATACAAATGTAAAGAAACCAAGGAGCCTTAAAAACCTCAAACTGCAGCTGCCAAGGTTGCTGGGGATGCGAATAGGAAATCTCCCTAAACCAGACCGTCTCATTTAACATCACTTGGTTCAGTCTAAGAAGGCCACGCCTACGTAGACAGCTTGCAAATTTCCACTTCACTTAACTTCTATTCTATTCTCTTGTAGGACTGCTGTAAACTCAGTATTGATTAATATAAACACGCTATGGGTTTCTAGGTGTAGGTAGTATGTATGCAGGTGTGCAACATGACAAACGTTCATTGTGCACTATGTGATGAGAGTGAAGTTATACCGAGGGGAACAGTGTACACACATCACAGCTGAACAATAAGAGCCTTAAGTAATGTGTGTGAGGTCATTTTTAGATCTTTAGCTCAATAAGGCAGCTGCAAAGTCACAAGCAAACAAGAATGATGCTGAATGAGTTCCCCCAGAAGCAGCACGCAGTGAGTAAACAGGTGTGACAATGAAGGTCAGAGAGGGAGTTTAAAGCAGCAGGGGAGCAAACCTCCATCTGTTTGTGTCTGACCTTCGGACCTTCAGCAAAGGTGTTCACCTGTGAATAATCAGTGGAAAGATAAAGCCTCTACTTCTCTGCCCCTTTATTTTCCTCCAGTCTAAAGAAACCAGAATCATGGTTCACATGAATGCATGAATTAGACGTTAACCAGGTAACAGCTTCGTTACAATGTTATGCCAACATTCCTTGAGGAAGTGGCATTGATTAAAGTAACCACCATTCTCTTCTTTATCTTTGATATTCTCATAATAATCCCCGGACCATATGTGCCTGCTTATTCATTATCAGCACAATATGTTCCCTATCATTGTCCTGTGGCTCTTAAGCTTGTTGGTGGCAGTGAGGTCACTCATTTGACAGCTTTATCAGTGGCTTAATGGCACACTGTAAATTGTTCATCTCTGTGTGACATACACTAAACAAAATATGGAGAATGTAAAAAAAACAAAAAAAGCCTGTTGACTTAAACAAATACAGTTGACTTTACTATTACTGGATCAGTGTTTTTCTATTTCTATTTTAAAGTGGTGGTATGTTACAAAACACGTGCCTTGGTTTTATTATCCGTTTAATAAGAGGGAGATAAGGAGAGATCAAATAAAATGTCCACATAACTCAGGACTGAGGACACATTGGGCTACTGAGTGATTGGATTCTATCAAATGACAGGTGAAAAGGCGATTCCATTCCTTAACATCTGAGTGTGTAGATACGGTGCACCCCTTACTAAAAAGACAATGGTACAAACCTTTGAGCTGCAGCGGCGAGACACAACAGGCAGTTAGAATTATACCGGAAACGATACCTCCGTGACTTCAAAATAAAACAAAATACTTGAAAATTGAAAGAAACAAAACACTTTCTACACCTCTGCACCGTCATTAGTGATACTACGCCTACCACTGCTATTAATAGTAATGATGTTAATAATAATAATACCATATAATAGGCTACAATAAATCTATCATCTACGTTGAGTTACTGAATTAGTGAATTAAAACATGTGTATGGTATTCTCGAAGCATTACATTGTATTGTGCTCAATGGTATTTTCAGCTGAAAAAGCAAAAAATGTAATGTTTCAATTTTATTTTATTTCAGACACAAAGGTCGATATCAGTATAAAAATAATAAATATAATGTTCAGCTGTAATAGTGTTGTTATTAACACTACACACTGAGATCTTTGGTGACACAAAAGACAGATAAAATGGATAAATATATTATTTTGGATGTTACTAAGATAATTTATATTGAAATTAATATATTCCATAAAGGTCTGTCGGTCTGAGCAAAATATTCTCATCACTAACATATATATTAGATTCTTTTTTGTTTTTGCTGTAAATGTCATGTTTGTGGTATGACTTAATTATGGGCCTATTTTGTTTCCGTCTGTTCTGATTTTACTTTGAAGGCCAAATCCCTTCCCTTCCTGTATCCTCCGGGCTTAGTGTGTGCACCTTGACGCTCCTCCCTGTTGCTGCTGGGAATGAGCGCACAGTGAAGTGCTCGGCTGTCCGTGCGGTAGCCTGTCAGCGCCGTGTAGTCCACTATGCCGCGGGTAATGTGTGGTACCGGACGGACCCCGTGACACCCCGCACTTTCTCTTCTTCGTCCCTGCAGAAGATGGTGGCTGGCGGCTAGTCCCAACTTCGGACTCCTTGGGTTTTTTTTCCTCGGCGAAGCGCACTGAAATCAGTTGGTGAGTGTCCGCCGTTGCGTACATACAGCTGTCACCTGTTCTGCTGCTCCACAGGTTGGACTCCAGACTGGATTCTGCTTCTGTGCGCTAACACGCATTCAGACCTCCAAAGCAGGCAGAGGGATGACTGCTGGAGAAGAAGCTGCTGGTTATAATGGATTATAGGCGTGCAGGGAAGGATCAATGAGGCATGCTGGTGCCATTATCTGCACTGAAACTGATGTAAACAACATCAGGAACTGAAACAACAAATCCTCATATGATCAACTTATCAGCCAGCACCAGTCCTATCTGGCATCAGCTGCAGGCTTGTTCAAATTGAACATTTGCCCACCTGTCACCTCCATATGGGGTCACAGCATTGTGTGTATCAGCTGTTCAAATGAAAATGCCACTGGCTCCCAACAGAGAGCTCTATGGCAGCTGGTTTATTGAAAGGTGCCTAACCTGTGACCTTCAGATGATGATCACATATGGTGAACTGTGGTCAGAATTCATCTCATCTAAAACTAACATTTTTCAAATTTGAAATGTGAAATCCAAGAAGAATCTGTAATAACACCAGAAAAGCATACCAGGGCTTATTATTTCACACTAAATAGCCCCACATGAGATTTTAGAATCTAGAATAAGAGTTAAAAAGTTGGATCAGTTTTTAAAGGCCAGATACAGTACAGTCAGGCCCAGTGGACAGTAGTTTGTGCAGTATTCAGTGTTTTTAATGTGCCTACTCTGCATTCATAAAAAAAAGACATCATATATAAAAACTAAAACCTGTAATGAAAATAATATTTGATAACCCTAACTGCCTGATATACTGTATATGATATAAGGGCGTAACAAAACTGTCCCTAATAAACTGTCCCCGAAAAAAAAAAGGTAAACTGTATGTGTGTATGTGTTTGAGCCCTTCAGGTCTTTATCCGTACGAAAAAGCAGAGTGCCAGTTCCACGTGTGCAAAGGCCCTTGAACAAGCCTCAGCCTTTATGCTTTGGTGAATGTGGAGCAGAAAATGTTTCTCCAAAAAGCCCAGAATTTAAAGCACTGTTAGGTTAGGGTGTCTGTCTTTGTGTCCTCGTCTTCTTGAATGTGCTCTTTTGTGAATCATCAGTGTGATGCACAGTGTCAAGTAGGGAAACTGAAGCCTGGGTCTACTGGGGGACCAGCAGCTCCTCCCTGTTTTTAATTTTCATTTTAGCTCCAAGGCACTTCCATTAATTTTATGATTTCACCCTTTGTTAATTACATATCCATGAGGTCATTTTTGAAAACCAGCCTCATTTCTTGGTCTTGGTTCAGTGGCTGGCTGCCGTGGTGTTAATACTCTGCGATGCAGTGATCACCTGTCAATCAAACAGCATGGGCAATACTAGGACTTCATTTCCCTTCGATTTTTTATTTTTTTGGGGGTTGCTGAAATTTGTGTGTCTTGGTTTGGTGGCTCTTCCGTTCTGCTGTGCAGGCTCTCACTGCTCATGCTAACTTCTGAGTTCTTCTTTTGTTTATTTGCAAAAAATCTGTGATTTTTCCTAGGAAATAACTACTAGAAAAACTGTCAGAAAAATAAATGTAAAAGCTTTTATAAACTGGCTGTAGGTTCAATCACAGTTCTTTTTTTCATCAATTAGACACACAGTACCAACATTTAATGTAATAAAAATGTATTACTTTAAAGCTGCATTAAATAATTTTTTTTGTCCACTTGGGGGCAGTAAAACAAGATGTGAAAACAACATTGACATATTATTACAATATATAGTTATTATGGCAAACGTCTTGGCTATTTACACATCCATCAGACACAAAGCAACATTAGCATTCATTTGAAGTTGTGTTTGTGGCCACCTGAAGAATAGTCTGTTTTGGTCTCCTCCAACCCCTGAGAAAAACATCTGGCTCTTTAGCAGCTAAATGCTAACCCTGCCTACTGTTTGGTGCTGGACATGCAGCATGCAGTGGGTCTATCAGAGCTTTTCTGCTGAAAACAGCTTCCTGCTGCAGCTGGAAATGACGGCTACTGAGAGCGGTGAGAGTAAACCACAACCATAAATTTAGCTGCGGGCAAACCAAAGCAATTAGCTAAAAGAGGCTAAAAAAGCTTCGTAGAGCTGAAGGGAACTGTGGAGTTGGGTGATAATTATCTGGTTTGTCACTATGAGCGTCACCTTTCACATTACACATAATAACTTGATCCATTGTTAGCAAAAAAATTATGATTAGTGCAGCTTTAAGTTGACCTACGATATATAACAAATGTATTATATAAGACTTTTAGATAAACAGGCACCCAATTAGCTCTGAGGTTGGCAAGCTACAATATAGACATAAGCTAAAGATTGGAAATCTTTCAGATGTGCCTGTGTAACTGTTTTGATGGTGCACAGGGGAGCAGCAGTATTGTAGTCATGGGAATGCAGTCAGTCCTAGTCACATTTAAACTCCCTTAGTTAATACTTGTCATGGGAAGTGGAGGTACTTTGCTCACATCGTCGTCGAGGCAGCCTGCTCTGTTCTGTCGCCGCTGGTTGAATCATCTGACTTCCTATCATCTGTTCTCCTTCCGCATCCTGCTTTTTCTTGGAAATCAGACTTCATGTCACTGTGTGTTAACGCAGATGATGGCAGACAGATGATGACATCGCACCGCGCGCCCTCTGCCCACCCATTTCAATTCTGGAGTCCCAGAGGTGCCAGACGTGACTGGCTGCTCAGTCCTTTATCACTAACCTCCCGAACAGCCCCAGTCGGCCTTACCTTTATCTTTAACAAGGAACAAAGGCTGCCGCTGTAATCAGTAAACAGGTAACTGCTTTACCTATAAAATCGGTTTAATCTCCAGTGGCCTCAACACTGCTGAGCAGCTTATCTTCATCCCCTGTCTAACACTTTCCCTCATTAAAGAGCCAAGATGGACACATAAACTGTGTCTTCAAGTAGAGTTTGACCAATATGCATTTAAGGGTGATACAAATATTATTGGACTGAAGCTGTCAAAGGCTGATATTTTGTGTTGATATTTCAATACAACACTATTTGCATGTACAAAAGCTTCAAAAATGTCAACTTTGGTGCTGAAATATACTTGATCAAGCAAAATGCCAAACTTTTACCGGTTCTAGCTTCTCAGATGTGAGGTAGTGCTGCTTTTCTCTGTTTTTTAAATCATTATAACTCGAGTATCTTTGGGTTTTGGATTGTAAAGGTGTTCCGACTGAGCTCAAAGCGAAATGTTGTTTTGCGTTATTAGCATGAATTTTACAGAGGAACTGTTGGTGCAGTTTCTGTTTATTCACCACAAATAGCCAATGAACCGATTGTATAGAGGTTAGCTGTAGCTAGCTAGCAATGTATGTAGACACCAACCGTGTGTGTGTGGAGTTTCCCTGTGCTGTTTGTGTGGTAACTTCAGTTCTTTTGGTTGTTTCTCTCTAGAGGTGCAACGATTAGTCGATCAAAATAATGAATTGTCATTTATGACAGTAAATACGTCACTTTGGGCTCTAGGAAATTGTAATGAGCATTTTCACAATTTTTGGACATTTTATAGACTAAATGATTAATCATGAAAATAATTGGCAGATTAATCGATAATGAAAATAATTGTTAGTTGCAGCTCTATTTGTCTCCAGACCCCTTTCCTAGTCTCCTTGTCTTAAAGTCATACAGCCTCTGGACTGGCACACATTTTTTTGCTCAAAGTAAAAATATTTTGAACTTGCACAGACGCATCTTTGCCTCAATTTGCGCCGCTCAGTCTTAACACACCTTTAGACAGACAAAACAAGCAATGTGGAGACGTCGCTATAAGCTTTGGGTGATTGTGATGTAATATGGACTAAAATATTAAATATATAAGAATTCTGTAAAACAGAATTCAGTCTATCATTTGGACGGTTTTAACCCAACTACTACCAAGCAATAACATCTCTCTCTCATTTCTAAGGCTAGCAACTGCCACCACACCTTCCCTGTCAAGTGACAAAGATGTAGGCGATTGGATACGTCAGTCACTGCTGATTGGTTTGGGCAAATAACAACTCCTCTAAAACCAACCAAAACACGACTGACATGAAAAATCAACATTGTAGTGAAACAAAATGGCAATTTAGTCATCAGGCCATAATTTTGCTACTTTGAGACTGTATTTTATTTCAGTGAAGTTCTTGTACGGCAGCTTGCGTTCAGACAATGTTGAGAAGTTTGGCTGCTTTTGTTTAATGAAAAAAAGGGCTTGTGGAAAACCATGTTTTCAAAGTAAAGTGCAGAAACTGTGGCATTTTGGTATCATCCCCAAAACTCTTATATTGTGGCAGCACTAGCATCAAAAAATTTCAAATGATACCCAGCCCTACTCATCCCTGCTGCAGACTTGTAGTGTTTGAGATGAAAAGTGGAGGAACACATGTTGTTTTGGGCCTTTTTTTACATTTGCTGTCTGCCACAAAATTGCCATTGTCTCTTTGCAGCAAGATAAAGGATAGCCAAGCGTCGTCTGTCACTTACAATTTTACCACCCGGCTCCAAATTTAATTCCCATTGATTGCGGGCCTTGCCTCTTTGAGGATGGAAACAGTAATTTGCCGAGCTATATTCTAGTCATTCATTATTCCTCTGTATTGACCAGTGAGTTTAGTCTGAGCTGTTGCTTCTGTAAAGCCCATTGCCCTTTACTGTGACCTATGGCTGGCTGCCATTTGGCTACGGCTACTTTTATCTTTCTGCCATTAAAACACGTCAGTCAATTCTTCCCCCACCTGGGTCTGGAGGACATATAAGACAGCGGACATGTTTTGCAGAGATGTAGAGGACGGAGGATGATAATGGGAACAGAGGGGACCTGTTTCCCAAGAAGATGTGTAAGACTGTTCTGACCTCAACCTCTCCGTGCCCATTTTCCCAGCAGCCCGGCCTGACGAGAGGCAGGGGGGTGGCAGCATAACTCAATAGACTTCCCCCAGCATGCCTCTGCCCGGCTCTATGGGAAAGGACTGTGGTTTGTCAGTGTCATCTGTCTTGCTGCCAGCCTTTCCATACTGATTAGATGGGAAGGGAACTGTAGGTGAGATGGGATGGTTCTTCTGTGGAGACAAAGGGTTTATTGTAATTCCCAAGGCATCCATTCAATCCACAGTTCAGTGACCTTTTCAGTGTATCAGACCACACAATAGAATCAGCTGCTCTGTTTTCCCCCGTAATTACCGCGTGGAATTCCGTCTGCCCTAGAAACAGGCACGGCATCTCAGACATCAAACCTCTGAAGAGCTCATTCTGTTGATTGGCAAATGGAGAGGCAGTAAGAGGGTGAGAGGTGCAATTGCTGTTTGAAATACATTTCAATGGGCACCATCAGACATGGTTTTCACTGAAGATGCCTCTCTACAGCTGCACCTTGCAACTCATTTTAACACATTTGCATCTTCAAATGGCAGCAAGAGGGAAATGTTTGAAAATTTTGAGTATCATCAGCTAGAAATCAAAATAATCTTGTCTTCAGTCTTCATCCAAGTCAGATTTACTGTTGATTTTGTCCAGAGTCTGGAAGGAGTAGAGAAGAGCTTTGATGGCTTCAAGACTGGCGCTAATATACTGTTGAACTTAAAGCTGCACTAATCAATATTTTTATATCAACAATTAATCAAATGACTATGTGCAATGTTAATGGTGTCTCTCGTAATGACAAACCCACAGAGAAGTATCACCCAGTTCTAGTTTCTTTGAGCCCTAGGGAGCTTTTTCATTCTCTTTTTGCTCATTGTTTTGGTTTGTCTGGCCCGCAACTCTTCTTTCATCACGTGATTTCCAGCAGCAGCAAGCAGCTGTTCTCACATAATCTGAAGAGTTAAAAATCTCTGATAAACCCCACAGATACAGATTTTCTCTGGCATTGGGGAGACCAAAGCAGAGCCAAAAAGAGTGTGACTATTGGACCTACGTCAGTCAGGTGGACAGACATATGACTCCAAATGAACGCTAATGTTGCTCCCAAGTGGATGTGTAAATGGGCAACTGTTTGCTAACACATTTGCCATAACAAGGTGAGATGCTGTGTTTTTTGAGCTTCTTCTGCTGCCCCCAAATGTCTATAAATCAAATAATGCATCTATACAGGTGCACTACTAGGCAACTCTGCATGATGGTTATATGATTACAGCTGAAACAAACAGTAATAATTGATTAGTTGATAGAAAAATGCGCGGCAACTAATTTGATACTCAATTCATTTCTTATGTCATTGTTTTAAGCAAATATGCCAAATATTCTCGCGTTCCCAGCAATTTAGAGGATTTGCTACTTTTATTTGTCTTACGTGATAATAAACTAAATATCTTTAGTCTTGAAGTGTTGGTTGGACAAAACAAGCGATCTGATACCATCATCTTGGGTGTTAGGAAATTGAGACAGACATTTTCCACTATTTTCTTATATTTGGACCAAACGATTAATCAATTGATTGGAAAATAATCGACATATTAATCCACAGTGAAAGTAATTGTTAGATGCAGCCCAAGGTGCAATAAAGTTAGATACAGGCAGGAGATCTGATGTTGGTGGATTTGGTCCCAGAACATGCAGGTGGGACTATACTGTATGTCCTGTCTCTTGTGTCTTGGAACAGCTTAGGATTTTCCAGGACAAGCTGAAGGAAATGTTTGGGAAGTGGATGTCAGTCGTTCTCTGTTAATTATGGACCTGTATAAATGTTGGAAGATGGCAGGTTGAATAGATAAGTGGAAATTCTACTGGTGGAGATGAAATCCTCTTCTGTTGCAGCTCCTCTTTTATCCCATTGCTGAGCACAGCTTTAATCACAAACACAACACAAGAGCTTGACACTTCTGATGATGCAGGGTGGCAGTGTGTGTGTGTGTGTGTGTGTGTGTGTGTGTGTGTGTCTCAGCCGATGCCCCATTTGCACAGCGAGTTGTCAGCGAGTGCTTGAGGCCCATGGGTGGTAGCCAGCGTGCAGGAGCAGCACGTGCAGCCGAAGCCACCCAGGCCGCATCGCTGCTGACACGACGGTCTAGTGTGGAGAGCACCCGGGGTGGAGGACGGCCTCGGTTACACTCTTCAAAACAATGGGCTTTGTGCTGAAATATTGATGTGATGGCAGCTTACACTGTTCTCCCAGTGTCACACATGTATTGGACGTGTATTTTTTATTTTATTTTTTATTTATTCGGCTGCACTGGGTTGCACTAGCTATGCGTAAGTTCAAACTTAGCCTAGTTTGAATTGGCAACCCTGGCAATTTCTAACTTTAAGGGTTGCACCAGCTAAAATAGTTCCAACGTTCCAAGGCACAAGTCACAACTTAAATCTTACACCTAGCCCTTAGTAGGTGTAAAGTCCTCTGTAAAATAGCAGTTGTCGTGGTGCATCGTTTTGAAAGGTGGGATAACTTGGAGGATGATGAGGAGCAAATTATACCAACTGTTTTCCGTGATAGATTACACCCCTTGGACATTTATGATGACTTGGATAAATACTTGTGCTTTAATTTTCCACGAGCTGCTGGCAGCAGACTTGCAACATACCTATTTTTAGCTGTTAACCTCTTATCTATTGTGTAGCAACTGGGCACGAGAGACCACACGGTAATGTTATTGGGCACAGGGAGTGAAAACCTCATTTTCTGCGACAGTATTTTGGTTAGTGTGTACTTTACACCATAGTAAGTAGGTGATGATAGTAGTAACGTATTTGAAATTTCTTTGAAATGACCCCAACATTATTTAATAACTATTTCTGCTATTTCCCAATAAGCAGGTAATAGGTAGCTGGAAATTTCTTTAATGACTCTTGTTAGTTGCAGTTTGTAATTCTTTGATTGCATCGCTCCTTTTTTAGGCAAAGTTCTTGTACATCTAGTTGTGTTTTGACATCATTGAACATTTTAGGAACTTTGGTTTCTTTTTGTAAATGAAAAAAAGGGTTTTGTAAAAAAAAACATGTTTATATTTTTCAAAGTAATGTATCAAAAAACTATTGATTTGGTATCAGTACCTAAACTTAGATATCATATCTGCAACAATGTCAAAACATTTCAAACAGTACCCAACCCTTTGCAGCCCTAGATTGAAACTTTTGCTAACTGATCTCCAATATTTTTAAGATTTTCATTTGACAAGTTTGCAATAAATACAAGTATTGAGTGTTTATTTTTATCAGGTTGGAAAACCTTTTCATTGGATGCCAAAATGCTTCTGCCTTTAGTACCACAACTCCTAATAATAACAGTGATATTACAGGCTCTCCATGCATGCAATGTGTGTTAGGTAAGTACCTCCATATAGACAACTGATTATTAAAAAAAATGAACAGATTGTATGTGTAATACTTATAGTTTGAACTTCCCTTTTTACAAGAGTTTTATAGCGGTGTTTCATCTCTAATTTATTATTCTTTGCAAAATTAAAGTTGCAGTCTAAATGATTGATAGTTGTCATCACGCTGGTATTAAAATAGCACTCCAGTGATTTAATATTGAAATTCCACAAAGTTGGGGAACTTGCAAGAGTCAGGTGAATAAAAAAAAAAAGAATGGCCAAATTGATGCAACAAAGGTAGACATATCCTGACATTCAGTTCCTGGTATGGGTCAAGCTCCAATAAAGCTGTGCCCTACACTTCCCATAACTCAGTATGTCGTTATGTTAGACCCTCCCTGCCTAGTAAACAGCCATGCTTTCCAAGCTCTGCACCTCCAGTTTGCAACGCAGGCTTTCCGTTAAAAATATATTGACGCGTAAAATCGGTGGAGTTCCCCTCTAAAGTACTGCGATTGAACCAAACATTGGCGTCAGAGGCCACCAATCTATGCTCACTTTCACTCAATCTAATTTGACTGATACATCAATGGCTGCACTGGTGTCACGTGTGCAGCCACCACCAGGCAAAAAAATAGGACATTCTGTAGAATTAGGACAATGTGGTTTTCTCATGTTTGACCTTTCTAATGGAGCAAATTGGTGTATAGTCAGGATTAGTTGATAATCAGAGCTGAAGAAGAACATGAGGTGTAAAAGTCATACATCTCCCAAAACAGTCTGTTCTTGCTCGACATGTTCTGTTCTTCCGATCATCCCTGAGGCCTTTGCCAGCGCTGCCCGCCAGCCGTTCTTTACAGCTCTCTGTCAAGTGTGCTAATTGCTGTAAATAGCTGGGTGTTCTGTTGTTGTGATTGACCCTTATGAAAAGCTGCTCAATCTGTCTCATATTTGGCAACGTGGAGGGCACTTTGTCGGCCTCACTTCATATAATGGCTTGTTGTTGTTATTGCACATTAAAGACAGCTAATTACAGAGAGGGCGGTTTGCTTTCAGGTGCTATTTGAAGGACTGCAAGGACTGCTCTTTGGACTTGTGTGTACCAGTAAACAATATTTAGCTGAATGATATCAGTGAGTCCTTCTAACTTCCTTTTTAGTGTGTAGTTTCTGAAACTGGTTTTGAAATTCAGTAACAATGCCAGTATTCAGCAGATTGAATCTGAGAGCTGATAATTGTGATAGTGACATTCATTGTATTTTTTATTGTATTGTTTAACGTTAGCTTAAACTGACATAACAGCATTGGCTCCCACGATGTGGAGGCTCCAGTCCTGAACCAAGCTTTTTCTAACATAACCTGAAATATCGCAAATGATATGCTCCTTTGCTTTTGGCAGTGCTGCCCAAACAATTCTCACGGCAAAACATTGCGACAGCAACAGGGTGAACAGGTGAACGTACGTACCATTGGTTACATAGTGTAACCCCCATTGTATGAGAATGGGCTCTTAAATTACTCTCTCATGTGTAGATTTGTCTGTGTGTGTGTGTGTTTGTGTGTGTTCATGTATTGGCTATGTGTCTGGAGCGGGACAGGTTCTTGTGTTCTTTTGTTTTTTTCTGATTCTTGCTACTTGTGAACATTCAATAAAACTGTGTAGTCTTTATATTGGAAACAACACCGTGTTTGACTTTCATTAGTGAATGAACATGTGTGCCCTTTATTGGGTTAGTGTTTGTCAAATATTGTGAAATTGTATTTCCCAGGGTGGAAGTCAGGCTGTATCCTTAAATCTTACAATATAAGGTCCCGCTCCCGCCACATGTGTAAGGTGCACTCTTTTTAAACCCTGATAGTTAATTGAGTCCAAATATGTGCAGGTGATTAAGCCCATGGGCACTTCAGCCAGGTACCCAAAGTTGGCAACCCTGGCTTTGGTAATGCTAGGTCATTACTGTAGGTAGTAAGAGTTAGCCTGGCATGCTAACATTTCAAACGTACCTTGACCAAGCGCATTCTTGACAATTTTGCTCTCTCACCTGTGGAGCCTAGTTCACGGTTGCTAAGCAAGGTTTGGACAATTGCTGATCGGGGGAAGGTGTTTAGCAAATGGCCAATTGAGTGATTCCCCCATAATTTAATTCATATTCGGATGGAAAATCCTCTGAAACTGAATTTATACTACCACAGGACACTAAAAGTAAAAATATTGATAATAACAATGATAAGAAAATAGCCATCCATCAGATTCTTTGAGAAATAGGCTTTATTGACTGGTCGATTTTTAATAAAAGACCTATAAAAAATATTTTTTTGAGACATTTCGCCCACCAAGAGAATCCTCTGGGTTGTACTGTACATGTACAGACTTGTAGCACAAGACCTTGATGATTTCTCTCTCAAAAGAGCCTCCCCCAAAGCAAATTATCTACAAAGTAAAACCCTGCACTAATGCGTTTTTGTCTGTGAGTCCTGGCTTCTGAAACATGAAAGCAGGCAGCCATAGTGAGAAAAAGGGCTGTGCGGATCATCAGAAAAGACGGGAAGATCTGCCCAGGATGTTTGCGAGCTCTGAAGGGAGGCTGTGATCACGCTGTCTCATTAGATCAGTCTCAACTCTGTGCTTCTCTCTCTCTCGCTTTCTCTCTACTGCTGCTGCTGCTCAGGGAAAAAAAACAGCTTTTTTGAAAATCAACTGCTGATATCAGAGTCGTGCTTCACCTCCCAGCTTTTGTGCATATGTATGACCTCCTGTGCACCTGTTAATGTGAATAAGATGAGCGAAGCCCAATTCCCTTCTTCATATTTTTTCCCAGGTGCTGTATTTTGCACTGTATATGTCTCATCTCATTATACTTTCACATTAGAAATGCTGCATTTTTCATCAGTCTTTTTCTATTTAATCAGTTTTAATAGTAATTTATTTAATTATACATCCCCACATACCACATCCTTAACAGTTTTTATTGTTTCTGCATTATATTTTTGCTTATACCTGCAGCAACAATCCCAGTTTCCCCAAACTTAATGTTAACATCAAATCTGATCTTATCATAACAAAAGACATCACCCTGAGCAGTAAAAAAACATAGCAATGCAGTATAAAGATAGTCTGCTTCTTCCTTGGCTCCCCTCCTCCACTATATAGCTGCCTTTATAACAATGGTGCCGTTTCCATGGCAGCTAGAGCATGTTAAGCTTTAGGATAACAGTAAAAAAAAAAGTGGGGAGAAGGACAGGGAATAATCACAGGGTACGAGGGAGTAAAAATAGCGAGGGACTTAATCCCAGGCATTATTTATTCATCTAAAACTTCTCATGTCTGTGCCGGCTGTGTAAACATCATTTCTCATGCAGTTCCTCGTCGGGCGGGCAGGCCGTTTTCTGACCTAAACCCCCACAGTCATACTGACTAAATACCATGACTAGAGGAGAGGGGGGATACAGTCACAACACAAAGACAACACACTCTAGGTGGACATATAGGGGTTAGATTTGTTGTGGTGAAGCTGTCTGGTGAGGCAAAGCGGTTCTGGATTATTGTAAGCGATATATTACTATTCCTACTTCCTTATTATTAGATAAAGCATGAGAGAAGCATAATAGAGAGTGAAATGAGCACAAAACTATTGCTTTGTCACTGAAAAAAACATCCACAGTGACAACTTGCCAATTTGTAATTACACATCTCTCTAAATGATGCCATACACAACCAGAAAATGCGATAATGTTTTATTGAATCGTTGCCAGTTCATGTGTTATATGCACTGATTTGTAATGTATGTACTATGGTGAAGCTGTAGTGTGTGCGGTGACTGTGGCTGCTTCTCGGAGGCTGTCACACTGTGAGTGTGAGACTGATGAGAAGCAGAATAGAGGTCAGCCTCAGGCGGCAGGCAGGGCCAGGCTGCTTGGCTCGGAGAACTGATATCTATCATTGTCTCTTGTTTGGAGAGAACAAAGCTTTGAGGGATATGGCTTTTTAAAGGCCAGTACCAGTGCTGATATTTTTGTACATGAAGCTGCTAATACTGTTGCTTCTATTTTGTGCTGTATGTATAAACAGTTTATGACCATTTGAACGCCCAAAACGAATTCAGAAAAGTACTATTTAATTTAAATAGCGTGTGAAACACTTAGATCTTATGACACTAAAATTTACGGGTCCATAATTTCTGAATCATTTTGCAAGAAGTATCCTGGAAAGAACTCTATTATTTTGAGCAAATTATAGGGTAAATAGAGACAGTGTTCATGTGGTATACTTCCAATGAATTCCTAGTGTAGCCTGGAGAGTCTTTATACATAGGTGTAAAGGTGTAAGAAATTCACAGCATTTATGGTTTGATTCAGTATGTTTCACTTATGTCACGATCTAATCCAGTTTCAAGTCACGAGTTTTATAAAGATGTAATATCTGAGACTTCCTGACCCATTTAGAGTGTTTTTTTGTCAGTGCTTTGTCTTGGTTTATTGCTAAAACACAATGCTGTGTCTGTAGAAAACATGTCACATTTATTCTGACATAACCACTGACTGTAATGGACATGACCTTTATTCATGCATTTTTTGTACAGCAGGTGGATCCATAAAAGCTTCTTTTATGTAATTGAACCATCCATGTGTCAGAAATGACCCATAAATTGAATTATAGTTTTGATATAGTTCCTGATTACTGATGATATATTTTTCAAGCCCGAAAATGGTAAGTTTCAGTGTGTACAGTATAGTTTAGTACAGTATTATGTTCAAATAAGCAACTGCTGCACCGAACAACAACATGTTAAAGCTGCTCTAATCAATATTCTAATGTTAGTAATGGATCAAATGACATTGTGTATTGTTAAAGGGGGTCACTCATAGGGACAAACCCAGAGAGCATTTTCACCTGACTGCAGTTTCCCTCATCTTTAAGCGTTTTAGCTCATTGTTTTGGTGTTACATCCAAAACTACTTTACCGTTCACGCTCACAGTTTCCCTTGGCACCATCTTAAGCCGTGTCAGTGAAAAAGCTCTGATAAAATCACTGTACTACCTTCTCAGCACCAAACAGCAGACAGACAAAGTTAGCAATTAGCTGGTGAACATTTAGCTAGTAAAAGAGACAGATTTTTGGTGGAGAACAAAACAGAGCTAAAAGGAGAGTGAATATTGGACTTCCATTCATCAGGTGGCCCGAAACACTGCTCCAAATGAATGCTAATGTTGCTCTGTGTCTGCTGGATGTGTAAATAATAAACTGATAATATGGCAATTGTTTTGGCACAATTTTGGCTGTGTTTACAGCTTGCTGTGCTGCCTCCAAGTGACCAAAAAAATCAATTAATGCAGGTCTAACAAAATGCACCAGGAACTAATTCACTAGAAATCTAAATTATTAATAATTTCATGTTACAGTGAATTGTTATAAGGGCTAGGTATTGAACCTCAATACTTTTTTGCTACAAACCAAAATGTTTCTGTCAAGTATCAAAAGCTGACTATTCTTTACTTTAAATCAGAAAGTTTCTGATTTTAAGTTACTGCACAACTGCTTGTGTTTAGACAACAATTAACATTTGGGAACCGTGGCTAATTTTGTTAAAAGAGAAACAAAAGGCAAAAGGCATTTATATTCCTTAAAGTATTTTAATATTGGTACTAAAATCCATGTAGTGTATTGGTGTCAGTATTGCCGGATGATTACATGCACTCACTTTGGTCTTTTAGAAATGATCGAGACGTTCTGGTAAATGTAATCATTTGGCTGCTGTTCTACATGGTGTGTTTTGGTGGCAGAAGTTAGTTGGAATGACCACCAAATCAGTTCTAAAAGTTCTCATAAGAGCTTCTTGGGGTATTAGCTGTACGCTGAATTGAGGAGAGGATCCTGACTGTTTCTGAAAGGTCTCCAGTCAAGCTCTACAAGATGTGAAGCATTTGTTGATACCAAAGGAATATTTACTTGCCTGAATAGAGTTTGGTTTTGACATTTTCTACACAAAACAGAAGGGGCAATATGTCGGTGTTGGTTGCATTGATGTACAAAGTCCAAGTTATCGAACTCTCAGCATCTCTTCATGTTTGTCGCTTTCTCTCTCTCTTGCTCTGTCCGTGGTGCTGAAAGCACACCATTCATTGTCAGTGTCTGTTGAGACAAGCTTTCTTGCTCAGGGTCCTTGGACTTATATATCCAAGGACCCTGAGCAATTTAGAAAAGCAGGCGCTCTCCAGAAGCCAGCAGGGCTTCTTCTGAATAGATCCATTCTTGCCGGCGTTGAGAGTACTGTGAGGTTTGATTGGAGACAATAATGGATGTGATGGGCTGTTTAAGTTCAGAGACACAGCAGACCTGCTTTGTAATTAAACACATGGAAGAAGACCAACTGACGAGATATGAGAGGATACTTTTAGCTGCATCATTATTTACATGGTGGCCCTGCAAGATAGAGGATGTTTCAAGTACACACTGTATAATTTGTTGCTAAATTATAGAGGTCACTGTGTTTAGAAATAGCCCAGGTAGCAATTTGCAGCATTAATGAGCTCATTTAATTGCACAGCCGTCACATGTTCGCAGTTTTAAAGAAAAGAAGAAAGATCCCCTGTTAAGCCTCTTTTTTTTTTTAACTCAGAATCTTTGCACCATCTCTGTAAACAACCCTTAACCTCTGACAGTTCTTAAATCAAAAGGCTTTTATAACTGTACCCTGTTGCGTAACACACCTGCGGCTTGTTCCTGTGTCTGACTGAACCGGAGCGGCCATCATAGTATCTAGGTCAATTTTCCTGACAAGATAAGCCCATCTAAACTGTTGTTGGATTACCAACTAAAATAAACCTGTTCAAAAGACGGGTCACTGCCTGTTCAATGTTTAATCTGACAGCTTAATGAAAGTTACCAAACAGATGTTCTAATTAGGACTGGACCAATGGTGGAGGCTGTTATTGACACTGATAGTTACGGATTCAAGCTACTGAAAGTACTGCTTGAATGTTTTGTTCTTATTTACACAAAAAATTACAAAGAGGGAAAACGTCTGAACTTCATTTAAATGCTAAAACAAGGCTAACAATATTTATTATTTTAGCAGGGGAAATAGCTTCTTAAAGTGGACTGAGGCATCTACAAATCCTGAAGCTACTGAGGAAAATTCTCCCACATGGCACTGGAAAGCTGTCACACCAGTAGGGGCCAGTATCTGGTATTAAATAGAAAGTCAATAAGGACCTGGCATTACAGCAAGTCAATATCTCAGCCAAAGTCTAGTTTTCATTACCCAGATCAACAGACAAATCCTAGCTTTCCATTGATAATCAGTTGTTGTTGCTTGTCAGAGAGACTGAAGCAGGAAGGAGAGACGAGCTGTGCGAAGTGTTTCTGAGTTAGCCCTGATTAGACTCCCGTTGTTGATTATTCAGTTAAACTGTGGCCTCTGATCGAGGACAAAGAGCAGCTTTGACATGTGGGGCCAGAAAAGGAAAACTGGAACAATATTCTGGCATCCCGGTATGCCTACAGTAAGATCCAACTGAAAGGCCAAGTTTAGTACTGCATCTACGGAATGGTTCACTAGAGAGCACTTCAATTCAAAGACCTGAAACTGGAGTGGTCGTAGAGGACATTGAGGCCACGTCCTCTGTATTTTTATGTGAATTGAGGGTGTTTAGCAACATGGGGCGAGTTTACATTGTACACTGTCACTGTTTATCCAAAATTCAGAAACACTGTTCAAAATTGGGACAAAATCAATTTGCACAAAATGCACTATCCGTATGACCTGATTGAGACACTCATGACTTGCAACAACCGTTATGCAACAGTTAGGAGTTGGTGCATAGATATGAACAGTTGGTGGCACTAATTCTCCAGTTGGGTGCCATTAAACATCACAGAAGAAGAGGACGCCATGAGGTGATATAATTAAACGAGCTCCACTCAAACCTCAAATGATCTAACCTTTTTTTTCTCCTTTTTTTTTTTACAAGGTGCATATAAACAGGTGGATGGAGACACTCATAGACCCACTGTTGCTCATTCTATTTGCTTGCTAATGAAAAATGGCGTAAACTAGCACAAGGAAGGGATGTTTGGAAAGCACAAATGGAAGGCTGTTTTCTGATTTTTCTAAAATGCAAGTGCCTTACAATAACGTTAATTTGTCACTGATATGAGGCAGCGGAGGCACCGCTAATGAATGGAACGTCAATTCTACGTTGTAGTTTAAGATTAGGCTACATGGATTACATTCAGATTCATTCAAATGAATGCATGTTAGTTCAAATTCATACTTTCAACATTCAACTTGGTCTTACGTGACAGCCCTATGGTGGATATTTTATGACTCTGTACATTTAAATTTGACTACTTTGATGCCAACAAAATAATAAATGAATATGGCTTCAGTATTACTCCGTCTGAATTGTATTTCTAATGGAGAAGGCTTTAAAAAAACTGTATAGACCTTTATGTTGGGATATATAAAAATGAAATAAAGTTTAATTGAACGGTTAACTGAATAAACAAAATATGGAAAATCCAGATTATTAGAAAAAAAGAAAAGAAAACTTGTATCACATTAAATGTCCAACAGCATTTGTCATCAATAAATCATTACTGCATTAATTATTAGTATCTTACTGTATGTTTATCCTGTACAGTAAAGCCGAGGATACTGAGGGGGTAGGGTGGACAATAGGCTTTATGGGTAATGTGGTTATAGATTTCAAAACACTACATTACTTCTGCTGTTAAATAAAGGCTATCAATCATTTATGGTTATCGTAGGTGGCACAATTAATTTGATAATTATATATTGAGGTTCAAAAATGCTACATCTGTCACCTTTAATCAAACAAAGACCCGCAAAAACTACTTCGATGTGCAGAGTCATGGGCATAGTGGTCGGCATGTGATTATGTGAAAGTGTTGGAGGAAATGTGTTTATGCTCATGGAATTATTTTTTCAAAATAGGCTATAGTGCACTACTGTGGCTTATATGAGCTCAATGCATAAGCTACAATAGTGCCTGAGGCTAACAGATGGCCAACCTGTGGTCCTTTTCCTGGACATCTAGACTCTCGTGTGTGTGCACAAGTGTGTGTGTGTGTGTGTGTGTGAGTTTATAGCTGCAAGTACACATTAACTCACATGTCATTCCTTTGTTGAAAGAGAGTGATGGGAAATGGGATTTTGCTCCACAGAATGGTATGGTTATTTAAAGCGAGGAAACACAACAAAAGAGGGAGACTGGGAAGAGAAAGTGAGATAGTGAGGGAATGGATTTTAGTCATATGTTTACCTGCCAGTGGTGCTTTTTCAGTATTGTTGCCATGGCAACAGCAGCTCGCTGTATTTGTGTGTGTGCGTGTGTGACAAGGGATGTAATTCTGCCTGTCACCAGTGTAGCCTAGAGCTGGTTCCCCAGCTGCTAGTTGCCATGAGACCAGACAGACACATCCTCCGCTCCAATGATAAATCTTTTCTCTTGACGCTCAAATCACTAAAGAGATTAAGTACATTTTGTTTTCTGAGATATGTCAAGATAAATGGCCACTGCTGTGCTTTGTATTACTCAAAATGTAACATATCAATCATTTCAAACGTAATATCATTAGAATGTCATTCAATTGACCAGGGTAAACATCAGCTTAGGGAAGATAATTTAAAATGTAGCTGGAGTAGAACTTAGTTTGCTATACTGTACAGGGGCTGTCTCCATACATGCTAATAAGACAAAAGCACACTTATTTGATGGTCATAGAAACGAGACCCTGAAGCTTGTGTCATTTATATCAATCTGTTATAAAACAGGCTAAAATGCATATTTTGATTATTCAACATTACAACAAGTCTGATTCTTTTGCTATTAGCTATCCAACTGTCCAATAGACCAATTAGCTAACTCTAGCATCAATAATTAGTCTTTTGGAAAAACCAAGCAAACAATCAGCTAATATTGTCAGCTAATATTAATACAGCTATTATCATGAATAACTTTGAAAATTTACCAGTGAATAATGTTAAGTTGACTTGATGTTTCCTTCACACGAGACTCTGAACCTCACCTTATTTGTGCCAGTGTGTGGTACTGCAATTACTACAGATGTGTTTCCTTTGCTATTAGCTATCTAACTGTCCAACAGACCCACTAGCAAGAGCTAGCTGACTAACTAACAAAGCTAACAAAGCAGTAATACTGTAACTGTACAGCTAATGATTATTCAGCTAATATTATGGATAACTTTAATTTACATTGAAATATTGTAAATTAATGATGTTTCCATCGCATGTTAGCGCAGAAATATATCTGCTGAATTTAGAAAACTCTCTGTCCTTTACTCTAATTTACAAGTTTTCATATTGTTAACAAACCAGGGGGTGCTTTTCGTCCTTACTGTTACAGAACTGCTAAGCTATCCATAGAGTACTCTTGCTTACTTGTTGTAGAGCACTATTTTCAAGGGCAGGCATAAATGTAACATCGTACTGTGTCCCTCTTTTTATCATAGAGGAGTCCTGAGATGACGGAAGTAGAGCCAGTGTTGGACTTTGCCTCTTCGGGGCGCTCGGGGAGGAGAAATGCCCTGCCTGACATCCTGGGCTCTCCTGCGGGCGTGAACCCTGGCGACCTGCCTCTGAAGCTGGCTGAGCTGTCCCTCAAAGGTAAAGTACACACAGTTTTCTGTTATTACAATATTGAGCACAAGGCAAAATCAATCTGTAATTAACTTTTAAATTGAATTTGTAGTGCAAGTCCTGACATCTTGCACAGTTCAAAATCAACCAACTTTAACATGCCATACCTGGTTGCTGGGATATATATATATATATATATATATATACATACACACACACACAACTTTGTTTTAATACTTTAAAGTTAGTTTAGTTTTTTGGTCAAAGAAAAGATCATGGGACACACTGGGAAATAGCCTAATCGAACATGATGACGCGTCACTCCTAATTCAAACTCAACCCAGGCCTGACACTGCTAGCTACCCAGGTAGTGGAGCACACTCGGCTGTGACATTTGGTCCTTTGGGTCTTGTTCTGGGCTGAAGACTTGAGAATCCAGTTAGAAGCATTCGGGCCAACGTTGGTCTAGGATTGCCACTTGGGAATTGGCTCTAACTTGCCGATTCCTTGCCAGAATCATCTCAAGTCATTCATCACGACTCTGGCGAGTGTGGCTACCAGGCATGCCAAATTTAGACCACTATTGGGCTGATTATTTTTGGCTGCATGGTTAGCAAGCAAAAGAGCATGCTGCTAATTTAAATTGCAATTTGTCTTGCATGCACCAAAGATGTATTAACTACAATTCTGGCTTTGCTAACTCTTGTTCTATCCTTACGAGCCTATCTTTGTTACATTGCGTGTATGCAAGTGCAAGCTAGTTAAAGTAAGCATGCACCTACTTATTTCCCCGTCATCCTGGAGTTCTGGGTACCATGCATTTCCCTACTATAGCCCTAAATTAGTCCCAGATGTATGAGAAATGCAAATGATTTTTAAAGCAATTGGTGCAGTGCTACTTTTGGTGGTTTTGAAACTGGCTTTGCAGTTTTTTTTTCAAAAGCAAAAAATGTCAGCATCTAGTGATGTAATAATCATTAGGTCATTGGTATTGATCAGCAATAGCTTTGGACAGTCTTAATTCTTTCTTTGTGCCCTTGAAAGTGACTATAATATCTTTCTTCTTGTGTCTTTTTGGGTTTGTGCGCAGATGGTCCGGGAGGGGCCCAGTCACCCACAGCGGAGGAGCCACCAGCGCCGCCAGACAGCTCGGAGGGGAAAGAGGGATCGTAGGGACTCGTTTATTTACCTCCCCGGAGACCTGCAAAGATAACCTTAGCGACGGGATGAGGAATGAGATAGAGGGCGACCTGTGGGAGAAAGAGTGATTATCTGTGGAGAGTCAGTCTGTTTGCGAAGCAGCTGAACCACGGAGGGAGAGTGACGGACCGACTCCCCAAGGACTGGAGCCTGGAGCTTAGGACTGTTTGGCACTCAGCACTAAAAGAGTCAGACGTCACTTAGTTATGAATCAGTGTGTGTGTGTGTATATAGGTGAGTTATACACTCACCGCAGACACTACACTGAGAATCAATGGGACCATGACAGATTGTACACTGTACACTACTATTTTTGTATGATTTATTTAAAACGAAAGAAAAAACAGGTTCTCGTAGGTCAAACTGTAATATGTACCATTTCCTTGCATTTCCTGCAGATTTTTGTTTTATAGTGATGTGTGTTACATTGACAATAGTAGGGAGCAGTTTGATAGCAGCCTGTAGTGGCTCAAAGCTTTTTAATCCAGCTGGATGCAAAATGGCACAGAAGAAAACTGGGAACTCTTTGTTTTGTCTTGCTCACGTATGCTTTTACACTAAATGTGTATGATCTACTGTATGTTTTCAAATCTGAGACTGTTGTACAGTATATCTACATTGTAAATGTACAGTTTTTACCCCTCATCACAAGACTGTTTTGACCCTGAGCAACAACGACCAGGGATCTGATCCATTCTTTTAGGAGGTGATAACGTGGAGCCGTCCATATCTTGAGACATTCCTATAGAGAATAGGGTCCCACTGCCAGCAATTTACACACTGCTTCATTATAATACTGAGAAAAGTCATAGATTTCCTTTTGTTTTTTGCTTTTAAAAGGCTGCTTTTAAAAGTCTCTTCATTTTCCTCTGAACCTCTGAAAATGTGCCTAGTGGCAGTTCACAACCGAAAACCTGTGTTGTGTTCTTTCCTTGTGAAGTACTGTTATTGACTATTACCATTTTGGGCTACTGATATTTCCAGTCTTAATAGGAGGTATCATAACACCTCTTTACTGCTTGTAAATGAAAGAAAAATAACACTTTTGTAACCTTCTGCAGACCTGCATCTGCAGATCCTACACTCCTGCTGTATACTGTCAGGAAAAGCATTCAGTCAGTTTCGAGTAAACTTCAGCAGGGCGTTTTTTTTGCAGCGCAAGGCTCCTCGCACGTGCTTCGTATAGCGACGGCAGCATATGCCCGCTGACTGGGCACGGGAGCAAGCATCAAGCAACACCACCGCCACAATGTGTTTTGAGTGCCGAAAATGGCAGCACACTCTCACGGAGAAAAGTCTGTTCACACTCATCAACACATAAGCAGAGCTGTGAATAGGATGCAAGTCGGAGAGTGAGAAACACAGCGAGAGTTCACATTTGTCACTCACTGCTACTGTGTATATACTCTACTGTATTGTAGTATAATGTGTGTCATACATGCTGCCTGTATGATTACCTGACTATATTCACATACTGTACCCACAAAGGAATGATGTTCTGTAATTGTCTTTATTTGAAGATGTTTTGCCGGTGGCTGTGTCTTTATGTGGATGTTTCACAAATGCAACAAGGAAAGCCTGGTGTGCCGCTGCCCAGCCTCTGTTTTGATGCTGTATTACTACTAATGCTGATGAGAAAGTGTTTATGGTCTATCCGAAGCTGTATAAACACTTTGGGGGGTTGATGAATCAGAGGTGTATTTTGTAGTGTCCTGATCTCAAAGTGGTGCATATATTTTACTTTGCTAGATTGGATCCTTTATGTTGATTCTATCTGGTGGTGGAAATTGCCATATTAAACCCACAAGCTTTACATATACATCTGTGTGTTCAACAGTGTCATTTTTATGAAAGGCCCTCAATTCTAGCGGGGATATTATTTAAATGATTATGATATAATTTGGTATTTCGAGTGTTATTAGCCACACTGGCGACAGGGCTCTGTGCAGGGCAAAGTCAGTACACCACCTGGGTTCAGACTCAAATAGCTCAACAACTATTGAATGGATTGCCATGGACATTTGTAGACATTAATGTTCCCCAGAAGATAAAGCCTGCTGACATTGTTGATCCCCTGACTTTTCAGAGGCACAAACAGTAGTTTGAAGTTTGTCCAATCCTTTGCTTTACTAAATACCAGTCTAAATACCTGCAAAACTAATATCATTGCCATCAACCTCAGCTGTACTTTGTGTTTAATGCTGATTAGCACAATTAAGCACAATTTAGTTAAGACACTAAACTAAGATGAGCATGGTAAACATTATCTCTAAATATCAGCATGTTAGCATAGTCATAGTGCGCACATTAACATACTAGCATTAGCATTTAGCTCAGAAGCACCACTGTACCAAGTACAGCCTCATAGAGGTGTTAGCATGGTTGTAGACACTTTTTGTCTACATGGACCAGTAGCTGATGAATCCCCAAATTCATTATAGCAGCTGTCACCATTGCAAACTCATTTTGTTGCAGAGAAAATGAGTTCTGCATGTCAAGTGTCATCAGGCATGTTCAGGAGGAACAGGAGAAGGACCCAAATTCAGACACATACAGAGGTGGAAGTTGATCAAGGGTTTATTTGTTCTTGTGGTATAAGCAAGCAGGTAGGCAGGAAAACAACAGGTACATCCAAACTTAAATAGACACCAAAAGCGCAGGAAATACATCCTAGAATAGGAACATAAAACAACTCAAGGAGGCCAGGCCAGGACAGATCAACATGAAACACGGCACACTGAACGGCAAACACTGAACGGCAAACACTGAACACAGGATACATGACAAAGAACCAACAACTCACAAAAGAAAAGGAGTGGTATATATAGGGAAGACACTGACGAGGGAATCAGGAGCAGGTGTGAACAAGGAAGCAGGTGAAGACACTCACAGGCAATCAAGACAAGGGGGAGACACGAGGGCAGGAAAACACTAGAAAACAAGACAGACCAGACTTCAAACTAAAATAGGAAACCAGACACAGATTACGGGACATGACACTAAGTATAATACTTAGTGGCAGGTAGAGCAGAAAGACTGCAAAAGAAAGCAAAAGTTCAACTTAAAGGGGAACTCCACCGATTTTACACATCAAAATGTATTTACAGGTCTTGTGGAGTGCTACTGTATATGTGAAAAAAGTTGTTTAAAAGCACTTGTGTATCCAGAGGGAGCTGTGTGAAGTCTGATAAATGTCCTCAAGTGATGTCACTTGAGTCGGCGTTGGTTGGGGCTGAAGACTACAAGTTTGATAATGACAAAATATCAAATCTCTGCTTGAGGCTACATTAGCCGCTACTAGCATAACACATCCGACTCTCTGACCGAACTGTCGCCGGTCGAGTTCTGTTTTTTGTAATAGTGATGAGAAAGATAACTGCATGATAATGATCAGATACACCATATCAGCTTTAGTGACTTACAGTTTGAGCCCCACAAGCAAAGGGCCCTAACGCTGAAGGACTAGTCTGTCCAACCTGCAACACTGTGAAAGCGAGATATCTTCATAAATCCTGGCCAGATTGACATGAAATTTGATATGGATGTTCATAGAGATTTCTAATAATTTACAAGAGATTTCTACAATTTAACAATTAAAATTTTGCTGACCTTTCCTCTCATGCAGCTGTCTGGTCAAAGCACCACCATCAGGCCACATGTTTCACTTATACACAAGTAAAAGAACCAAAAAAGAAATCAGACACACTGTTAACCACTTCTACTCACTTTATTTACGTTGTTTCGTTCCTCAGACCTTCATCAGATAAGATTCATGAATCCATGATTTCATCAGGTAAATGAGGTACAATTCAGGAAGGTCTGAGGACCAAAATGTCGTAAATAAACTACAAGCGGTTGACAGTGTGCCAGATTTTTTGGTTCTTTCACAGTCAGAGTTTATGATCTGACAAAGCTGTCTATAAGACTTAATGGAGAGCAAGAACTTTGCAATAAGTGTCATTTATACACAAGACATTTCAAAATCTAATGGAGAAATTGCTTCATGCTCCCCAGAGGATGAATCTGTTTCAGTTTGGACTCTCCATGAGTTTTTCTGTAGTGTCACCTTCAGGCCAAAGCATTAACTGAAACCTTAATTTGAAACCTTGATATCTTAATATAGACAGGTTGCATATTCATGATCTCAGAGGATGAACCATAGCTTTCCCATTCACACTCCACAGAAGTTTTGTATTTGGGTGCCATGCTAGCATGTAGTGGATGTTAACATGACAATGGAATTTCTTTTTTTTCTTTCTATGTTTGTTAATTACAAGTGATTATTTGATATTAACTTATTTTTCCTGAATCAGCTGATCAGACACACCCTTTTTTTGCAATAGTGCAGGGGTAACTAATGCAGATTTCATATGTTATACAGTATCAACACTATGCTGTATACAACTCCTGCTGCAAATATAATTACAGGTTTACAACACAAGCACGGCCAACTAAATCAGTAAATACTAGGGGAAAGGAGTTTTTTATGATATAGCTATAATAATGGTGGTAGTGGTTCGTTGGCTGGAGGTAATAAAAACAAAGTATACACTTTTCTGCTTTTGCTTCATCTGCGAAGTACTACATAGCTCTATTCCATTTGATTACAGCCAAGATTCTTGATGAAGGGCACTTGAAATGGCGGCACTCATTTTTTACATCTTCTGAAGTGTAAGGTAAGGTGCACTTGAAGGGCCCACAAGGCAACACACGCACTGTTTCCATTCCTTCCAGAATGGCCAAGTAAGTACACCTGTTACATAATGCAGCAGTTCCTGTGGGTGTGCAGCAGATGGAGACATTCACTAAATTATCATTCACTCCACATCGTGCTCCTACACCGAGGAGGATTTCTTTGTTATGTCTGGTACAAAGAAAATGGCTGAATTACAATTTTACTACAATATTTATATGAATACCTTAAGTTACATAAATATGGTGACCAAAATCACGATTTGGAATTTCTGGTTTCACATTCCTGCACATAACTTTCAGTTTTAAAGCCAATAAGGAGTTTGACTTGGACACACCCAGTGTTGTATCGATGGTCATACAGCAGTAGGGAGCGATTTGACAAAAATGGACACTTCTTGAATTAGTTTTGGTTTAATCCCCCCAAATACTGCTCCTAACCTGTGGAGGTGGAGGTTAGTAACGAAGGGTGTGTGTGCAGAACGTGTTTTGGAAGCCATGAGTGAACCTTTGTGATCGTGCAGGCTGGTTGTCTGGCTGGTTGTCTGGCTGCGTCCCAGCATCCCTGCTGACAGGAGATGAGACCATCACTACACCCAAGGGCTCTTTGTCTCTCTGCAGACACAACCACAGTAAAGCACTTGTGTGTAATGCATTATGTTTGTTAGCTGATGCAGTGGTCCATAGATTATGTAACAGAAACATGATTTATTAAATGCATTATTAACTGCATATGGTGCATTTATGTATTGATGTCGGTCGGTTATTCAAGCAAGACAAAAATGTGTAATCCATTTGAGACTTATTGTTTTTGCTACAGTATCCCTGTTAGTCTCCACCTCCACTCTCAGGCATCCTCCTCTCCTCTGAGGTAGCTCCTTCGCCCAGACTGTTTCTCTGTGACTTGTTGCTAGGGTAACCTGGCCTTGAGAGAAGCTTGGGACTCATTGCGGTGTATGCAGTCATGTTTTTTAAGAGCACGAGGGAAGGTGAAGAATTGATTTGAAGGCTTTGGCTGCAATGAGGACAGGAGGCATATGCATGATGTCAAGTGGGTATGGCAAGGTGTGAGGCCCTGTGTAGAAGATAGGAAAAGAAACCAAAATGACAACAAGTCACTGTGGAAGCAATACCTAAAAATAGCATTGGATGTAGAAAATTGCCAGCCCTAAATGCTAACATTAATCAGTTCACACTTTTGCAAATCAGAAAGAACAAGACAAGTGTGTTTCTAATTCCACAGAATAGAAGAGCAGCAGAGACGAAAGCTCTCTTTCTTCTTACATAATTGAATAGCATGGTATAAGCGGTTAGCTATCGGCTTTCCTCAAGGAAATTGTCGTGTAATTTCCGTCACAGAAATGCACTGTGGTTCCTCTCGCAGACAGGTTAGAGCCAAATGCTCAGTTATCAATCGAAGCTAAGTGAATGAACTGCTGCTGCAGCCTTTAGGTAGAGAAGAGACAGCGAGTGTTAGAGAGGCGTATAGAGAGAGAGACACAGAGATAGAGAGGGAGGGAGGGTGGATGATAAGACGACTGCCACGGAGGCCATGCAGACGTGGGTCACAGAGAGGATGCCATGGAAGGTAGGCAGGCAGGCAGCCCAGCGAATAGAAAAGCCTTCACGTGGAAGTCAACGTGCCACAGGAGCCTCAGGAGGAGAGATGGAGAAGAAAAAGAGATACAAGACGTGAGAGAGAGGGGGAGAATAGAAACACGAGGTAAAGGAGCTGCTGGAGCATCAGTTCAACAAAACTCCTAAGTCATGGCAATGTCACAGCATTTATTAGGCCTTATTATCATTCACCACCAAAATATTCACACCTGCTTATATCAACTTAAAGAAAAAGGCTGGAATTTTTAAAAATTGACTTCTTACCAAAGGACCAAAAATATCAATGCTTTAGTCCGTCTGTTAATAATTTCTGATTTCCCTACCCTGTTTGTGGTTTCTCAAAATTGTGTATTTATCCGCAGCTGAAAATAGTCCCCCGACAAATGCATTATTTCCTCCTGCTGGAGTTATGTTTGCTAGGAACTGCAGTGCCCAGCTGTTTTAGTAAATTACTGCGCCTTTTTGTGAAAATGAAACCATATATTTGTTAAAGGTTTTAAAGATTTTAGAGGTCACAGGCAGGGAAATTCGAAAGCGTCGAGAGACAGACTAACAGATTGTTGGTTTTGGTCTTTTCATTGGATTTCATGACAATATGACAAATATATAATAACAGACTTATTCTTTAATGAACATGAACGAGGTGGAAAACAATCAAGTCACAGCATTTGGTGCCTGACAATTAAGCAGATTGGCAGACAGTGATTAGACCTTTCTTGCTGTGTAATCTATGAACAGACCGCTGAGCAGTAACCAAGCATCACTCGAGTTAAATCATTCTAATCCTCTCTCCTCAATGTATGGAAGATATCAAGACTGGGGGGGGGGTAGAAATAAGGTCAGATGTTTTTTGTTTTTTTAAATTTGCCTCCACTCTTCCTTCCTTCCACTGCATCCACGCTCGGCAGTGGCATCATTCTTTGTCCAGCGATGGATCACAAGCCTGTAAACACGCACAGACATATGACATCACCCAAGCAGTGACGGGGCGGAGACTGGCAGCGTAAGCCTGGCATCACACACACACACACACACACACACACACACACACACAGTGGGATAGCACAACTCCTCTCCCTCCATAAGCTCTCTGTCAGACAGCTCAGCTTGGCATCACTCTCTCCCAATAAGATGAAACGAGCATTAGCCTGACCCCGTTCTCACGGAGACCAAGTCACTTTGCACAAACAGTATGTGGTGCTATCTCTGCGGTCGTCTGGCATGTCTGGCCTTTCTAATGTCCCATCACCCTCCTCTTCTCCAGCATATTCTTGGTAAAAAATATACTCAGATGAAAGGGACAGACTTTCCCCACTCCCAAATCCTGACCTCTCCTCTGTCTTTCAGCTGAAGTCTGCTCTTAATTGGTGATCTTCAACAGTAACCTCTAAGGGAAGACTGCCCCTGTCCCTGTTCTATCCCATCAATATTTATAGACTTTTATTGAGCATAGCACACTGAACTACGAGCACTTATTGCTTGTATTTATGTCCTCTAACTGTTAGAAAGCTGGCTCTCAAAGGAACAACCTCTTGCAGGACATCAAAAATTTGTGACATCTAACGCACTCAGTGGCATAAGGTAGTTATGACGGGCCCTAGTGCACTCTAGTTACTAGTTATGCAGCGCGCGCGCACACACACACACACACACACACACACACACACACGTAAGTCTTGACAGATTTTGCACCTAAAGTAGCTACAGTATATAGTGTCGTCTAGATCAAATAGACAGACTTCACTGGACAACATCAATTTACATATTACCCAGAAACCATTGTTGCATATCATATCTGTATATGACAAAAACACCAAACAAAATAAGAAATTATTCATTTAACTGAATAGTTTTTCATAGTTTTTATAGTTTATGTAGAATACCATCCCTTGAGTCACGCAGCTAGCCTGGCTAAGAATATATGTATATACTGTATAACAACATACAAAGTGAATGTTATATGGTGAATAGAAATGTTCATGTTAAAAGCTTATATTTTGTTATTTTTGTACTCATTATACAGCTTGTATGATATGGTGTGTTTAATATCCCAATTTATAGACGGTTTTGATGGTAGATGGTTTATCTCAAAATGTACTAACACATCCATTATTGCCATTTTCACCTGTCATGACTTGCTTCGACCTTTGTTTGATTAATCAAATTGAAACTAGATGTCCTAACCTGCTGCATGTTGCAGAGACATGTAGGAACCAAAGTTGATTGCAAATGCTCATAAAAGACCCAGTCAGTTAGTTACGTGCTATGATAACAAAGGCCACAACAGTTCCTCCTACCACATCTTTATTGCATTTCTTACATCAATTACAGAAAGCTGTATGGGATTCTCTTCATCTCACAACATGGCTAAAGAGATCAGTGTCACGTCTAAGAGTTGAGAGCTGAGGGCGACTCATATGCTTGGACAGTCTGAGATAATACTCCGAAATGAACTGAGCTGAGCCTCACACACAGACATCTGGCTTGTATGAGTGGATGTTGGTATGATAATATCAGGATAACACTAATCGCCCAGATTGGGATTATGATTATCACTCACCAGGACACAAACAGAGTTCCCTCCATACCTCAGATCTAATCTAGCAGTGGACATGTCCGCTTCCAAGGGTGAGGCGGTCTAAGATTGGGCCAAGCAGTAACATGTAAATACATGTTTTAGCATCACCTCATTAAGCCAATCGGTGTAATTCAGAAGAAATCAATAATATATAATATATATAACATATCATTCTAGTCATAAAGCTAATTTCATCATGGGGGACAAAAACCTGATTTGTAGCTCTCCATTAATATCCAGCCTGCAGCTTTCAGCAGCCATCTGTGGATCATCTCTTCAGGTCTTCTTTGTCCATCCCCCTGTGGTCTCCCCACCCCACCTCCACCTCCCTTCTCGTCCTTCTCATCCCTTTGTTTGCCTCCCCTCCTCTCTCTGTCTCGGGGCTGACATCACAGTCCCAGAGGAGCCCTGTGATGGTAACAAGCCCTGATTCAGCACCACGTAGTCCCATCTATGCCCCTACCCTGCATCACGTTTCAGTCAGCGGTTGCCCCCACCCCACCCCTCCAAATAACCCCACCCCTCCGGTCTTAAGCAGACCCGGGGTTCAGACTGCTTTTACTGTGCTGAAAACGAGCTTTCCCAAGTGGGCAAGGGCTCTCATTTCACCATAGGCTGTGCCTGGGACGACTACAGTACATTACTGGGAAACATCAGGGCAACACCAAAATGAAATATTTATCTAAAGCATGAATATGGAGGAGGACATCAAAGTATTACCGTCTACACTTCACCGTCTTTTCAGACTACATTGCTTCCCATTTTCAAGTCAGAATATTTGGGTCTCACTCAATTGGGTCTCAACGCTGCTTAAAAGCACTGTCAAAATGGGAAGGGATCCTGCACACTGGCCAGAAAGGGTATCAACATGGCAAAAAGATTCCTTTTATTGTGAAATGATGCATGATGAGGGGGGGTATCCACATTGAGGTTGCCTAGTGTGGTATTATCGTCCCTGTACAGAGACCATAGACTGTAGAGACCTAAACTAAAGGCTGGGCTCACCAACTGGCAAGCCTATAGAACTATGGCCTATATGCTACACAAAAGTACCAGGCGGATGGATAAACAGATGTTCGTCAAGAAATATCCATCACGTATCTCCTCCTAAAACACAAATTGTCATTTACATTTTTGTTTGTGCAGATTAAACAACATACATATGTTTTAATTTATTATGCTTTAAAGCATGCATATTTATAAGAGAGCTAGGCTAGCTGCTTCACCTTCCAGCTCTGTAATTAAAGCGTAAACGTGAGAGTAACATAATATTCAACTAAATTATGTTAAGGTTCATAGCCGGGAATGGCAGGAGGAGGACCCAAACGCAGACAGGGTGGAGGCTCAGAGCAAGTTCAAAGGTTTTATTTTAACACTTACACGGAGAATAACAACGGTAATTCCAAAGTGGAAAAACACAGAAACACTGGAAGAGCACAACAGGCGCAGCACAGCATCAATACAGACTCAACAGAGAAGCAACAGAAGCAATGCACCAACAAACACAAAGAGAAGAGACAGGCATAAGTAGAGGAAGACTAATGAAGGAAACAGAACCAGGTGAGTAATGAGACACAGGTGAACATAATCAAGGGTAGAGACCAGAGAACAAGAGCTTACAGGAAACAAAGACCAAGACCCTTCAAAACAAGACCGGAACATAACCACACAAAACCAAGAACATAATCACCAAGTCGAGACAAGAAAACATGAAACTATCATGAACATAAAGCCAGACTTGTAAATGTTAGATCAAAACATAAATCAATACCAAACCATGATCACAGATCCTGACAAATTAAGGACTTACTTAATAAATTTGGTATACTACATACAGTAGTATGTTATTGTGCTTTCTTTATATATATAACTTTGTGAGGTGCTTTTTTGTCAATCAGGGTGGACTAAATATTAGAAACAACTCTCATCATAATGCAGCACAGTTCAACAACAACATGAACTGCAGCCTCCAAAATGACCATAAAGTTGAATCAACACTTCTCTTAAACAGTATAACCTTTGTGTGGTAGGATTTATTGCAGGACTGTATGAGCTTGGTGTAAAGCTAGAAACTGAGTGTACACTGAAAAATTTGATTAGATTTGATTACTCATAAGGGATAACAATCAATAGCTGTCTTAAGGCAGAGCTGTTATAATGTCTCAGCATTAATGTCTACTTTCAAAAATTGCTGATGAGGCAATGCCAACACAGTGCCGTTATCCTCCATGCTGCTAGCATGCATTATTAATCCTGTCATTTAAAGCTAATATCAACCACTGGTCGATGTTCTCTATCAGCTGTACAAACTACTGTACAGTGACATGCACTGTTGTTCTCTCTGGGCCAGTGCAACAAAGGCCCTGTTTACACCTGGCATTTACATGCGTCTTGGCTGATCTGATCACAAGTGGACAGCTCTAAGTACGTCAGTTCCCACCTGGCATTAGCGAGTGACCACTTGTGATTGGATCTCACTTCCCCGCTCTATATGCAAATAAACACGTACATCATTTCTGGTTGCAAAGACCGCTTCCTGTACCTAGTCTGCTGGAATTTAAAAGAAGAAGAAGAAAAAGTTTGCAAAGACGGGCAACATCAAAACAATACAGACTGGGTCTATTCCTTGGCGTGTTCCAGGCAAACCAAATGGCCCAAGATGTTTGACACACTCCTAATATATCTCTATTTGTTCTTGTTTTGCACTTTAATATGATGGCGTTGGTGCGTACCTACTTCCGCGTACACATTCGTGTACACACTCCTAAAAGGTTGTGGCCATATTCGGCCCAGGCCACCTCTGAATGTGGTCTGTGCCAATGGATTTCAATGTGTCCTCAATGCATGTTGGGTGCATTCACACCTGTACTTAGAGCTGTCCACTTGTGATCAGATCACCCAAGACGCATGTTAACGGCAGGTGTAAACAGGGCCAAAAAGGTTTAGTACTCTTAGCTCTGTCTCTGCCTGTGGTTTCAGCGAGTGTGATTCCCATCCGTTGGGCCGCATTAGGAAGAAAACCCAAAACAGAACTATTGAGTGCAGACTGAGGCGACAGGACAGTGGGAGGTCGACACCAAGGTGGAGGGGTGGTGGGGCTGGAGGGGTAATGCAGGAGGAGTAATGCAGAGACCAAAGGATTAGCTAATGGGACGGCTTTACTGCAAACGAGGGGGGAGGGGTTAGTTTGGTTGGAGATCTTGATCTGGATCTTGACGCTTTGACCTCAGGGGTCAGTAGGTGGGTACAAGCATCTATGAAAGACCATATAGTTCAATTTGTGTTAATTTTTCCACCTATACCTTTCAAAGGTTTAAAATGAGCCAAGGCAAGCAGCACTGAGCCAGTCCTCTTTAATCAATCCTCTGTTGTCAATATCTAGTCAGTATGAAAATGCATTTTGTATGTAAATCCATCTTTTTCATATGTCCTTATTATATATTTGTTTTCTTGGCTCTGGTCTACGGGCTATAGCCTATACAGTGCGGTCTTTATATTAAGTATACAGTATGTGAATGTTCATGTTACATAAGATGACACATGCTATGGCATTACAAAACCAAGTGAAAAAGCAGTATACATGCAAAGATGTAGCTAGGCATGCTGGGCCCCATGGATGCCCCTCTTGTGTGTTTATATCCGGGACCTTTAATATGGGCCCTCTCCAGCTGTGGGCTTCTAGAATGGTCACCACTTTCCAGCTAGACAGAACTTTAACAATTCAGTTGTATATGTTAACTAGCTAGCCAAATAGCTTTTGTTTACGGCATTCTCCACAATAAAGATGAACACTTAAAGTTGCACTAATCAATATATTTCATATTAACAATGGTTAACATGTGTTATGTAAAATGGTGTCACTTTGTAGTAGTGATGAACCCACAGAGAATTATCACCCAACTGCGCATTTTCCCCTCAGGTCTGTAGAGCTTTTTTTTCAGCTTCTTTTAGATCATTGTTTTGGTTTTCCTACCCACAAACTCGACTCTCATAGCCTGGTTTCCAGCTGCAGTAGGCAGCTGTTTTCAATGAAAAAGCTCGGATAAATGAATTGTATGCAACCAAAGGCAGAGACTAGCTGGTGAACATAGCGCAGCATTTAGCAGCTTAAGAGCCAGATATTTTTCTTAGGATTTGTTGGAGCCCAACACAGAGCTAAAAGAGTAACTACTGGACTTACATTTATTGGGTGGCCAGACATGGCTCCAAAAGAATGTTAATGTTGCTCAGTGTCTGCTGTTTGCTAACACGTTCACCGCATCAACATTGCAAGGAAACCTTTAATCTCAGATTACAGTCAAGCAAATCCATGAAGTCTGTGAATCATAATCACAAATGCACCATGGGACTGTACAGAATTTCCATTTGTTTATGACACTCTTATGCAGACTAAGCAGACCTTATGATCTCTATGGCCATCATGCTACTCACTACCCACTGACTTTTATTCACAGCAGGACATGAGACTTTGACCATCACTCGCATTTGTTCCGGGTCTTGGGCCACATGCTGGGCTTCACCCCAGGAAAGACTCATCTGTGCCTGCTCAGTTGTTATCACCCCCCTGCCTCAGTTTGCCTTTTCCCAAGTGGAGTCCATCTTAATGACACTTTTCAAATATATGACTTTGGTGCACTCTGAGAACATGACCTAACCAATACAGATGTTGATAGTTGATCTGTTGAATTTCTTCTATCCAGAATATCCAACATAAGGAGCCATATGAAAGGTATTTATCTTTGTGTCATGTCACATCTACAGGATACACCCATTTATCTTGGAGATGGTCATGTTCATCATCACACACACACACACACACACACACACACACACACACAGCCATACATGCAGAGCAAATGGGGGATGGGGGCAGGGATGGCTGCAGCCTCCCAGAGAGTTGGTGATTATGTAACCCACAGTTACATAAAAGATATCACTACACTTAAACATGACTTCCCTGTAGATTTAGCATCATGGTAACAGAGGACATACTGTATCATCTTGCATGTGATATTTACAAAAAGGCCTTTTGTGTTCCTTGTAAATCTAGTGTTCGATTACTCTGAAGGTTGAATTCTTGGCCCTAGCTTATCAGCGTTCATCACAAGCAACAAATGTCACTGTTTTTCTTGATCTGCGCTTTCAAACACCTCAATGGGATGTGTGTAATTGCTGTGTTCTGGCTACCTGCACGTGTAACAGCCTCCTCTCTGCCTGCCCCAGAGACAAACATTACGCCTGCCAGGCTTCTTATCTGGACAATGACAGCACAAACTGATAAGAGGTGCAGCCTGGAAACATGGAGGACTCACGGCCCCCCAGTTTCACTGATCTGCTCACTATTGGATCCCACTGCCTCTGTGGATGTGGGGGGAGGCGGGGAGGAGGTGGTCCGCACCGTGTTTGTGTGGACTAAAAATGGGTCAGGCTTCCAGCTCCAGCCACAGCACACACCAGCACGGCCGAGTGCTTCTGAAAGGAGCACTCCGCCGTCTTAGGAGGAACGCTTCCTGTGGATCAGCTGCTGATGTGTGTGTGACACAGTGGCAGCCCGGTAGGAGATGCATAGATTAATAATAACCCCTCGTGCTTCCCTCCATGCAACCACTTGTCCCCTCTTTTATCACAAAGCTTTGAAATCTCCATGCAGTTAACCCTGTGCACCGCTCGTCAGACAGCATCCATCTTTTCCAATACTTTCACAGACTCCTTTCTGAGGAGACAGCATGAATAAGTCAAAGCTAAACTTCTTGTAAACATATAAACTAGACCTATCTTAAAAAAAACAAACTATGAGCAAGAAAATGTTTGGGTTTTGTTGTCGAAAACTCATCGAAAAATGCAAACGAGTGAGCAAATTCCCTGACTGGAAGCAACGACCTGAATACCAAAACAGCCACGAGGCTGAATGTATGAAAAGATGATCAACACGCACACACACAAACAAAGTCTGAAACCTCGCTCCCTCAGACACAGCCGATATTTTACCCAGACCCAAATCCTCTTTCACACACACATACACACACACACACACACATCTGCACATTTTGGCTGGTGCTGCCATTGGACTGTGCCCCCCCCCGCCCTACCCATCTCTCTGTCTTTGTCCTGTGAAGCACCACAGATCCAGTTAGTGGGGGAGACTGATGCTGGCAGGCCGTGTCCGCCATCTGCTCCTCTTCACTAAGACAGAGCAGCTCGGCCACACTGAACACACAGGACACTGCAGGCTCCTATTGATAGGCGAAAAATACTATCGACAGGAAGACTATATGACACCGAGCATGCTATTGTGAATAATTCTGCACAACAGCGATGGCAGACATGACCGAGTCAAGCATGCTATGTAAGAAATGCTATGCATGTATGTAAGAATGTTCTATCTAGAGAGGATGAACTGAAAATGAATCGTCCCTGATTAAAGGAATAGTTTGACATTTTCGTAAATATGCTTATGTGCTCTTGCCGAGGGTCTCACATCTGTACAGTAAATAGGTAGCTATAGCCGGGGGGCAGTTAGCTTAGCTTAGCTTAGCATAGCATAAAGATTCGAAACTGGGGGAAACAGCTAGTCTGGCTCTGTCCAAGGGTAATAAAATCCACCTCCCAGCACCTCACCTCTGCTTCAAGACCGTGCTAAGCTCACAACACTTTCATCACTGTTAAACAATTAGATATTACCAGTGAATGTGGTCAGACTAAGGCTACATTACACTAATTCAGTTATTAAACAGTGTCTTCATGCACTCAAAGGCACCTTGGCCCTCATCTGTGTGACTGTGCTATTCTTTCAGACCTCCCACCCACACCCTGGGGATTTGCACCAGTGACCTTTGGGGAATGAAGAATCATGTCCGAGTGCTGATGTGAGTAATTGTGTTTCCCCTCGGCCTGTGAAACCATGCAGCCCTGTTGGTGACTCTGCTCCTGTAAAGTGTGAGACTGAATCAGGCTGTCTGTTACCATCTGATCTGTCCAGCCAGAGCTTCACTCACTGATCTGATGGAGGAGAGGATGTTATCCATGCCTCCAGCGTGCAGCACGGACTGATTTCTCTGTCTCTGCACTGAAACATCCCACTGAAAGTGCCTACAACAAAAAATATATATCAGTGGCCTGAATCACAAGACGAAATGACATCCACATGGCAACAGCAAAAATAGATCTAACCATAGGTCCTGCGGTTTCCAATATTTTCAGCACAGCATCACTGTGACTGAAGGAACACTGATCTGCTCCTCCTGTTGTCAGAATAAAGTGAAGCTAAAAATAGTCTGAAATCAAATAGTAGGTCGATTGAAGCTGAATTCAGTCCAAGCATTTGCATTTACATAACACCCTGCAGTTTTATTGGCAGCAGCAGCGCACGAGGTACTTTAACATCTGGGAAACAACAGATTTCTGGAAACAAAACAGCAATGCACAGGGTTGACTCCTGCTTATGACCAATTGTTTGTCAAAATATAGACAAATAAAGGAAAGGGATGATGGCAGGAATAAGAAAAAAAACTAAATATAATTCCTTTTCTGAAGCAAGCGAGATGCACATTTTTTCAGCTGTTTCCGTGACCTGCCATTGTTTTTGTTTTTTTTAGATGTTAATGTATAGAATTCTAAGGTGAATTTGCTCTGCCCCTGCCCAAAACTCAATTTTAGCTCTAGCAAGTTTGCTCCCACATCCTGCCAGTCCTTTAAAGGGCAGCTGTCAACTCACTTGAAAATAACGTTAGTACTGTTTCTCCAAGGATGCAAATTTTGACTGTCACGTGGTCCTTTAAACCCCCGACATCTTGTAAATGTGACCCTCTAACCTTTAAACAGCCGAGGTGAAATGCTTACAACAGACTGGGTTGTACAACTTCTCCTTACGTTGTTCTGCACTGCATATTGCTCCTCCAAATGCTGCAGTACAACCCTTAAATCATGCACCAGTTGTTATTGCTAATTCAGCTTTGTTAACTTACACAGTAAAGGCTGGTGTGTATCAGCAGAAAAGGAACGGTGGGCTGCAGCAGACTGCTCTCAGGCTTTCTGCATGTCTCAGTCAAACATTGTGCCAGGAATGGAGGCTCAAACAGTGAGCACACAGCAGCATGTCATCCATTATCTTCAAAATCTTTATATGTTCCAGTATCACCTACATTTATGTCACAATTTACATACAAGAATTGTATACATTTCAGTGTTAGATAACATTCATCCTTAGATTTTCCCTATTGATGCCCCATCCTCCTTCTCTTCCCTCTCCCCCCAGAGGGGTCAGAGGTAGGGATCAAAGACCCTTTACCATGGTGGATGCTTGTTGATATAGGGGCTTGAACCTGCATGGCCTTTCACGGGCCCTAAATTTAAAACCATTGGATTATTTACTAGGGGAAAGATCTCAAATACCAAACATATCAAAATATGTATTTTCAGTTACCACAGTGGGTACGATTACAGTTTCCAGATGTAAAAGGCTGGGTAGATGCAATGGTAGAGACAGAATTTTATGAGTCTATTTGGATGCTTGGTAGTTTGGAAGTTGGTCGCGCTCCTGTGTATGGTATTGTTTTCCTTTTGATTTTCTTTGATTGTGATATGTGTTCCTTATTGTTATTTGTATATTATGTCACTTATTTATTATAGTTTTATAATGATGTCTACTCCTGTTACCCTGAAATGATGTTGAAGTTTTATTTATTTTAAGATACATACTGCTTTGAAAAATAATTTGTGTTAACTACTACTTAGTTAAAAATCTCTCTAAAATCGTCTCCTACTTGACTGAAAAGTCAGTTTCCACTTGTAAAAATTGTAATTGCATTGCACCACCATTGTCTTCCAAACTAGTCACAAAATCATTGTTGTAGGCTACACATCTGAAACACGGTTTAAAAGGTGAGCACAGAGAAACTTTCCACTTTCAGCACATGAATATTAAAATCATTCTGCACAGTGTGGCTTAAAGGTCACAGTGAAGTAACACATTTTTTAGTATCATTAAGGTTTTAATTAATTTAATACAATATAATTAATTTAAAATTAATTAATTAATTAATTAAAACCTAAATGCCAAAAATAAAAACCATTTGTTACAGCAAAACTTCCAAACTCCATCATATTAGGCACTGGGTGGAGCAATGACTACAATCACTGTAACGGGGAAGAATGACCCTAAACACTGTCATACTATGTGTTTTTTCCTACAAACTGCTTTCCAATATATAACTATGGATTGCTGCCTCGCCCAGGTTGCCTCCATTGTAATAATAAACACTATTAATCAATTTTGACCCGTGGAATAGTTGAAGCTCATTGTCTAAACGTAAAGTCACAAAAAACTACAATTCCCAGACGCACCGATGAGTGGGGAGCCAACCAATAACTGGCAGCAGACGGTGTGACGGCACTCGCTTTGGTCCATTTATGTGCGCGCTCAACACTCTCGAGCAGAGGGCTCGCGGTAAATTCTGGGAGAGAGGAGTACAGCGTCCACGGCTCGTTGACGGTGGGTGTGACAGGCAGCATCTTTGTAACCGAAAAAGTCCACAGGAATTATTTTTCGCCTGTAACTACGAACATAGCTGAATTCATAACGTTGTAAACAAATATATACAGGCGAGACAAGTTTAGTATTTTAATGGAATTTGTATTTTTGCACGATATGTAGAATTTTCCTTTAGCGCTTTTGTTATGGTGTGTGCTGCTTGTGTCCGCGTAGCATGTGAGGCAGAGCTAACTAACATTATGACTGACGGGTTGTTGGTGGATATGTTCGACCTCGTTAGGTATCTTTATTCGGTTGTGATTATTTCAACGGAAAATGAGACGGAGCCGGCTGTTGCTCTTTGTGCCGTGTGTGGTTAGCCTATTGTATGGTGGGAGACACTGGCACAGACAGACAGACAGACAGACAGACGAGGGTAGACTTGGATGACCTCTTTCATGTCTGAATTTGTGCGGTGCAGTCACATTTTGTCAATTCTTATTGACTCCTCAACGACATCAGTCTGTGTGTGTGCGAGCAAAGCCTTTATTATTCGACATTTTTCTGTGGAAATAAACCTGCCGCCAGCTTGTCTTTGTTTGCTCGTCACGTTGCCGTCAAAGGCGCCTTTGTTTGGTGCTGCTTGTTATGCTTGATCTCTGACACCAGAATGCTGACTGAAAACTGAATCCAAATGAAAGGGACAGGTTCTGTCATTATCAGCGAGGACATTGCTGAGGCGAAGTCAGTCAGTCAGTCAGCTGCTCAAATGCCACCCGTGGGTGTAAATTTGGTATGGCAGGGTGTGGGCATTCACCACACCTCATTCTAATTAAGCCAAAATGAAATTTCTGTATCGCGTTATATGGAAAGGAAACATCATTTAGCTAGTAGCCTTGATTAATATTAGGGGAGGGGTCTTTTAATTCAACCCCATCTGATTTTTGGTGATCGTGTATGACTTGCAGTAGCCTAACCACTTGGGCAAATGACATGACCGCTGTTCCGATTCTTAAGATGCAAGGCGATATTAAGTTTTCAAATGCTATTACAAGCATTTCATTTGAGCACAGGGATCCAGCTATTCAAGCTCGCCTAGCATGTTTACTCGGCATCTTTAGCCCTCCCTTTCGGCTCAAACACATGGTGCAAGGAACAGGTGCTCCCCGATGATCATTTTTTTTTCCCCCGGATAAGCTCACTAATCTCATTTGGGATGGTGCATATTGGCTGTTTAGTAGGCCGGATCCGGGCCTGTCTGCACCTAGCACTGCCTGCCTGCCGTACCCACCCTGATCACAGCCTTTTGTTTCAGCAAAATGTGTCGTCCACTAACAGTTACCGCAGCGGTAGGTAGGCTTTTAACACCTCTCCTCTCCTCTGATGGAGAGGTTCAAGTGCTGACAGATCTGAATGTCATTGCTGCCACAACTTAAAAAAACAATGGTGTGGGGTTTTTTTTTTTAGTTTTTTTTTTTTTATATGCAGTCAGTTGAATACTAGCGCCGTTTTGTTTTGTGTGGATTGATGGGCGGTGGTTGCTTGCAGTGCTGAGGACGGCCACAGGGTGTCGCCACTTTGCCTTCGTTTTTAGCCTGGCTTATTTAGATGGAGCTGTTGCATTGGAAATGCTAAAACATCCGATAGAGGTCACTAATTTTAGAGTCATCTGCTGAAAGGAATTCATCAGAGTGAATCGCATCAATCTGACCTTTTCTTATATTTCCCCTTCAGGTAAATTGACCTGCAGCGCACTCTTACAATGGCAGCCTCTGAAGGTGAATTTTTAATTTAATATTTTAATGTAAATGACTGCTGGATTATGGTTCATTGTGCCTTAATGCATTGTTTCACCTTTTTTATTTTTATTTTTTTTGTGTGTGTGTTCAGATATCCAGGTCAAGGAGCTCGACAAGCGGGCCTCCGGCCAAGCCTTTGAGGTCATTCTGGCTGCTCCTGCCCCGGATGCCAAGGGCGACTTCCCCCTGTCTCCTCCCAAGAAGAAGGATGTCTCGCTGGAGGAAATTCAGAGGAAGCTGGATGCTGCGGAGGAGAGACGCAAGGTAAAAATGTATTCGGTGTAATAAACCTTGACACCAGAGTGTCTTAGAAACCAAAACGTACATTTGCACATATATTTTTTTTTTTTTTTTTTTTTTACAAACTATGAGCTGTTAAAATATGAAACCCTCTAGTCTCTTACACATTGAGTTCATCAGCGTTGCTAGTGGCAGATGTTGGGAGCTAACATTTTTAGTTTTGAACCATCCCCTTTTCAGAACCACGAAGCCGAGGTTCTGAAGCACTTGGCTGAGAAGCGTGAGCATGAAAAGGAAGTGCTGCAGAAAGCTATGGAGGAGAACAACAACTTCAGTAAGATGGCAGAGGAGAAGCTCAATCAGAAGATGGAGGCCAACAAAGAGAACCGCACAGCACTTATGGCAGCGATGAATGAGAAGTTCAAGGAGAAGGTCAGTGTTTCAGTTGATACTAAATGGATGAACTTTTTGTAGTATACTTCTCCCACTGGCATGTTGGAACATAACCCTTCATTTTTCCTGTTCTTCTTTAACAGGACAAGAAGTTGGAAGAGGTGCGAAAGAACAAGGAAACCAAAGAGGGCACTTCGGAAGACTGAAAGTTACAAATGGGGGATTGTATAGGGTTTTTTACGTATCCAAAGATTGATTTATTTTTTGTTCAGCCAGTTATTTTTGTTGTGTTCACTACCCACCTTTTTGAAATAAGAAATACAAGTTCCACTTTGTGAATTTTTCAATTCTCCTGCTGTAAGTGTACTTGCGCTGGTTTTACATGTGGCTCACCCCCCCTTGTTAAGTCTAATCCATTTGATATGTAGCTTGTCAGTGCAGCTTCTGCCCTTTTTGAAAATTAGCAGTGTGTACTTAACCTTTTTGAGGAAGCATGTTTCTATGCATAGGTCTTTAATCCCTGCCTATTTCATAGTGCATTTTGAAAATGTTCCTGTGAACCACACCTGTTCTCGGCACTTACTGTATATTTAAAAAATAAAAAATAAAAAAAATAAAATAAAGTAGCACAAGGTTTGATCAAGGCGTCGGCTGTTATACATGCAGGTGTTTAGTGCAGCTTTGCTACCCAGATTCTGCTAGTTTGCTCCTGCAGATCATGTTTTGTGCTGCTGCTGACTCTTGGCTTTTGTAAAGATCTGTCTTCAAAGCACATGACTTCTTGCTGTATAGCTGTGAATTAACATGCCAGACACGTAAATGGATGCCATCTTGAACATCACTGAACAGGGGCCTATACATGGAAGGCAAAAGAGCAATACACTTCGGCATCTCAATAGATACAGTGGCTAGTTGGCTTGAACTGTTGTACTAAAACAAATAAAAAAAATAATAATATAAACGCTTTGCTTGCTGTTGAAACTATTGGTGTCCTGAACAACAATGTATGTACTCATGAGCAAATCCAGTTTAATGTCAGTTTCTATAATGGTTTAAGACTTTCTGAGGCTTGCAGTCAATGAGACAGCACCTCCATACGGTTTGGCCAACACTGAACCAAATGAATGGCCACCTTTTGTATATTGATCTCTCTATAAAGCAACTGATCCTCTCCTGGTTACTGATTGTAATGTCTCATAGGTATGTAAGGATGCTTGGATGTGTGTCGCCCCCTGCTGGGGGGAAGGTGGAAGGCAGTCCAGCACTCGGTATTTACAAATTCTCTAACAGACATTTGAAATACTGGATCATTATCACAGATGGTGTGAATTAATACTTGATGATGCTTTTGAGAACTACAAAATCCAGTATTTTGAAAGATTCTTCAAGTGCATGGTGATGTACTGTAGATGTGCATCAGTGACATCACTGCACATGATCACAAGCAGTCCATTCTGTGGACCAGCTTCCTAAAAACCGCAGTCTTTGTCTCCCTCTGCCGGTGGTTCGACTAAAGCCCTGTGTATCAAATTAAATCAGACGCCATATTTGGGAATCATGCACATGTTTGGTGAATATGGCATTTTTATTCTGCCTCAAACATGTTAAACTATACAAAGAAGTTGAACAGAAATTCCACAGACCAGATGTGAGAACCTGAAGTAACACAAGCAAGTCCACTTACAGTGATATTGAGATACAAAATATTGAGTTCCACCTACAGTATTGTAAATGGATATTTTTATCATCATTTTAGATGGTGTTGGGCACAGCAGCAATTAAAGGGATAGTTCTCCTGCAATTGTAGACAGTATATTAAGCTGGTGTCGGTCAGATACATGTATGTAAGGTGTATTTCAGTTAAAAGTAAAAGTCCTGCACTAAAAACATCTAAAAGTCCCGAAGTATTAGCAACAAAATGTACTCAAAGTGTTAAATGTAAAAGTACTCAAAAAGCAGAACAGCCCCTGTCAGTGTTGGTTAAGTCACATTAATATGTAATCAGTCCTTTAATGTTGTAGTAGGTTGAGGTGGAGCTAATTCTGCTCCATTCTAAAACTGCTTTATATACTGCTGACTGCTGGGTAGTTAAATCTACAGCAATGCATCATACACAATGAACTGATAGTATGTTTTGTATGTCAAATCTTAATCTGAAAGGTAACTAGTAACTATAGTAGTGTTAAATAACTGTGAAGGAGTAAAGTGTATTATTTAAGTATGAAGCAGCAACAAATGGTGTGGTGGGAAGTCCGTATTTACTGCTTATATTATTCCTATTTTATATTTTATGAATGAACTGTACCAGGTTGTGTGTCTCTCATTCTCCTCTGTGTGCAGGTCAGTTTGACCTTCAGTGTGTAAGGCCTTAAATCAGGCATCCTCCTTTCTTCCCCATCTTTTCTTTCTCACAGAAAGAAAACTCTGTCTCTGGAGGAAGGATGAGACAGCCAGGGGCACTCGTTATGAGCGCTAGTATTTTTTGAAGACAAAGGACCCCCTTTTTTTCTATCATTGATCTGTCTGATAAAACTCTGAAAGAACTGTTGAATTCACTTAATTACAGACATTTCTACAACAAATGGAAATACTCAAGTAAAGTATATGTACCTCAAAACTGTACTTACTGTAAGTACAGTACTTTCCACCTTTGCATTTCATAGTCTTTGAGTCTGGAGAGATGACTTTTTATTATGTCACGCCTCAAAGTTCTCTTTTCAAATTATAGGAACTGGTATATGATGTTGTTCTTTTATTTAGTAATCACTTTAGCAGACCAGTAGAGGGCAATGTTGTTCTTTACTTCCCCTCTCTCTCTCTGCCCCAATACAACGTTCCATCATATCAGTTAAATTAAGGACTATCTTTAAAATCTTGGATTAAATCCATCTTTTTTTCTTCTTCACCAAAAGCCTACTTTTGCAGATTGCAAGCAGCAAGTTTTCCAAGCACCTCACTAACGTGTAATCAGTGCAATCAGTTTAGTTGCATCACTTTCTAACTTTGTTTGAGTAATGGACTATGGATTTCTCAAACATTAGGGTCACATACCCTCATTGCATATGGGTTACTTCCAGTAAAAACTGAAGTTGTTGATTTAGTACTGAGGTTTAGGACTATACAACATGCTGAATGTGGTGGAAGAAGTATCCACATTACTTATGTAAAAGTAGAAATACAACAATGGAAAAGTACTCAATTAGTCCTAAAACTCTTGTTTTCATTTTTTCAATGTTTAAAGTAAAAGTATTATCAATAAAATGTGGAGTATCAAACTTTAAGTACTTAGCAAAATGCTCTAAAGTATTTGCCATATACATATTTAATACATACTGTAGATCATTGGTTTGTTATTACAGATGCAATACCACGTACTCATAATGTTATTGTTACAGCTGCTCAATTTAACTCAAGGTCCCCTTACTCACAACTGCGTCTAACAGTTTTCCTCAGCTGATGGAGTTTGCTCAGTTGAGAGCATTGAGCATTGAGATAGCTCAGCTGTCATCACGTGACCGAAGTGCCATACTTTGGATAGCAGGTAGCCGTATATACTTGGTATATTATAGTTGTGAAAAATATTTCTCTCTGAACTGTAGTTAAATAAAAGTATAAAGTAAATAAAATGGAAATGCTTTAGTAAGGACTAAATGAGTTCCTTTCCACCAATGTGGAGAGATAATTACACAAGTTTGAAAGCTAGAAATGAACTATTCCTCACTGGGTCCATAAACCCCTAAAACACCATCAAGAACCTGTGGGAGTCCCAGTTCGGGAGCTGCTGTCTCAGCTTACATATTAACTGTAAAATATATAAAAAAATATTTAAGTCCTGTAGAATTCCTGTCAAACCTTATAAGCCCATATAAGAGTTCCTCACAGAAAGTTCCTAGCTGAACACGTGCTGTGTGTAATGCAGGTGACAATCAGGGTGTCACGGCGAAGCCTGGCAGTTGTCTGAAACAAGAACAAAAAAAGGAGAGACAAAAGAAATATCACGGTGTTCAAAGTCCTTGTCGGAGAACTCATTCTCCATGCGTGATCTGCCATGCTGTTCTCGCACAGAAGAGAGTAATTAAGAAAAATCTATTGAGACTCAACCCTGTTGAAGAAAGGAGAAATGTGTGGGTAAAAAAGTGAAATGCGCCATTAACGTCTCCAACTGTGGAGTTTTAACATGACTAGAAACAGAGGCCGCTCCATAGACAAATGACCTGTAATAACCCTCTGTGATCCGGTTTTATTACCACAGCAGGAGTGACCCACGACAACCTTCTGCATGGCAGCTCAATAATGCTCTGTATGCACAGGAGCGCTGATGATTATTGATACACACAGCATGAAAGGACTGATCTTAATGTTAAATACACACATTGTTAGCTTCACAAAGTTTTATGTAAAACTAGCTTGAAGTGGCACAACACTGCAGGCTTACACTTTGATTGATTTTACTCAACTGAACACAGTGTTGACAGATAGACTGGGCGCTTGTATTACTTATTGCTTACTAGTGCTCACCCTGCAGAGTACTAATCACATGCATTTACTGCATCATCCCTTGTTTTACTTTGCTGTGATTATCTTAAAAGGAAATGCAGAGCAATTCACTTTCAAGTCTCTTACAGGGGCTCTCCAATATTTTACACTTAAAGGTCAGCTTACTAGTCATGGTAAGCTCATTCTGTGGTTCTGGAGGAGCTTTGTAAAATAACTCCTGATAAAGTTATCAACATCAACAAACCCAAAATGTTGCACGACCAATAGGTGCATGCTGGGTCCAGCTAAAGTGCTAACAGTGGGTCTTCCAGCGGTGACCTTCGGTGTGGTGTGCACGGCCTTTTTGCTACTTTTGACAATCCCTGTCACAGCTTTGGCTGCCAAGCACTCATTCTCTATAGTACCTCAAACATATTAACACAACTATACGAGTCTACAGCCATAGTAACACTGTGAGGCAGTGCTTTGGGCTGTATGGTAACATCAGCATGCTAACATGCTCATAATCCATCCAACAATTGTTGAGACATCTCCGTCAAAACCATGTACTTTCATTTCACTGTCATTTCATATTGCTTACATGTCTATGTAGCAACAATCTATACATCTACATTTATACATTTATATTCTGCTGGTGATTGTGCAAGAGGTGTCAGGATATTTGATTTATGTATTTATGCTTGTCACACCTGCCATGTTTTAAGTAACTGTTGGTCATTTGTCTTCTTTTTTTGGTGAATTCTAATAACGCTATACTGAGGAAGGCGGTTGAAGTTTGGTAGGCAGTTGTATGCATAGGCGGCAAAATGCCTATCTATAGAAAAGGAAGTAATACTTGGTTTGGACATAAGGTACTGTTAGCACCTGGGCCTGGCATGATGCTCTGCTAGTGGATTAGAGACTACACATTTTTAATAAAAATACTTCATTGCAAGTTGTGAGCATGCAGTTTGAAAGACATGGATTTTTATTAGTCCGGGAGGGTCAAATGAAAAGATGTGATTGGTTGCATTATGGGAAATGTAGGAGGTTTTTTGGAGCTTGAGCCATACTAGGGACTAAAAGTCAGGATATCTCGGCTTCTGCTGCTTCACTTTTGACCATTCTTTTTTTTTTTATGTCTCTTGGGAGTCCTCAGAATTCCTCACAGGTTATGCCCTTAGTATGGACATGAGTTGTAGAGCAGTTAAACTATAGAGTGATTTTTAATTCTCAGATTGTTTATCTTGAGGGATTCTTAAAGGCCTGAAGAGGTAAAAGTCTCCAATATTTCACAAGAAAAGCAAAAATTGGAGAAAGTCAGAACAATCCCTTCAATCATGTTGCGATCCCTGAGATTTATTTAAGGACCCCTATGTTGGGAACCAATGCTTTAAGCTTAGTCAATTGGTAGTTTGTGTCAATTTCTCATGTTTTATTTTGGCACAATATCTTAGTAAATCCATAATGTACAGAACTCATTTCTCTGCCACGTGCTCATCTTATCTCTATTTTCCCAAATTATTTCTATTTATTTAAAGACAGCCATATTGAGCCTGGTAAGATCACAACAAAGAAGAAAGACGGTCCGGCCTGTATCTCGTTGAGTAAACATAATGCAGGATGAATTGAGTCTATCCTGACACCATCTTAATGAAAATGTCTGTGGGGAAACAACAAATAGGGCCAGGCTAAGGCTAGGACTACAGGGAGTGTAGACGGTGTGCAGATAGGCTGAGGCAGGGAGGGATAAGGCAAGCGGAGCGGAGCGAGGTCAGTGGAGGTGGTGTAGAAGGCACATTAAGGCTGAGAAACACAGATCAGCAGAGGTGATGAGTAAGAGTGAGATAAAGCCAAGATGAGGAGGAATGATGATCTCAGACGTGAAAATACTATTACAGGGCTGAGTTTTTAATGTACCAAAGAGATGCTGTTAATATTAAAAGTAGCAGGTGGTTGAACATGCGTACTGATAAGGGGAGGGGGGGTAAGGCTGCATCAGCCAGGGCTTGAACGATGTCATGTTTTTAAGGTAGATAATGATACGGAGCAGAAACTTAGTAGCTGCCAGTTAACTGGTGTTTTCAGCTGTAATTTATAATCTAGACATTTCTCTACTTCAATGTAATGTTTCCCTGGAGGATTTTTGTTCTCAGAGTACTACTGATTTAGCTTTTTGAAGGGTGGTATAGCAGATACCAGTAGCAGTTAAACATGGATATGACATGGATTTTCATTTGCAGCGGGTGGCCGCGGTACTGGAGTCCCTGAAGCAGGCGGTGCTCACAGCCAACCCGAAGAAGTGTGCGGTTGGACGGAGGGAGGTACGGTATCTGGGGCACTTCTTAGGCGGTGGGCAGGTGCGGCCCCAGGTGGACAAGAGAGTCCAAAAAGCAGGTGAGGCAGTTCTTGGGGCTGGCTGGGTACTACCGGCGGTTTATTCCGGGGTTTGCGGACCTGGTCAGCCCTCTGACTGACCTGACCCGAAAGGGTGCCTCAGAACTGGTCCAGTGGATGGAGCAGTGTCATTTGAGAGGGTTAAGCAGGCCCTCTGTGGGGAGCCACTCCTCTTTTCACCTAACTTCTCTCTCCCCTTTATTCTGCAGACTGATGCCTCTAACAGAGGGCTGGGGGCCGCGCTGACTCAGCAGGTGAGGGGGGTTGACCGCCCAGTGGTTTACATCAGCCGGAAGTTGTCAGAGAGGGAAGCCAGGTACAGTGCGGTGGAGAATGAGTGCCTGGCTATCCGGTGGGCGGTCGATGCCCTTCGGTATTACCTGTTGGGTCGGGCCTTCACCCTCTGTTCTGACCATGCCCCGCTGCAGTGGCTCCACCGCATGAAGGACACGAACACCAGGATCACACAAGGCTCTCCAGCCATTCAAGTTCTGGGTGGTCCAGTGAGTGCACACCAGGCAAGCAGGTGCAAGCAACTGAGTAATCATCATCATGTGCTTTTAGTAGTGGCACCTGCAGAGGAGGGGAGAAAACCAGAGGAACAACAGACAGACGAGGCATGCCACTGAAATTTTTATATTTGTGTGTGTGTATGTATAATGTCAATTGTAAGTGTTGTTCTGAAATTAAAGCTGCCGTTATTTTCTGTGAAGTATCTTTGAATTTGACCATTTTCATGTCAAAAGTTTCATGTATTCAGGGTTTCCCCCACAATGCTCTTCTTGTCAGAATTTAAAAGCCTTTAAACTATGGTCTGAAGTTTCCACTGACAGCCAGGCTAATGAAATTCTCAATGTTAACAGCTCTTGATGGGTAAAATCAGGACTAAACCACAAAGGGCTGCTGCACTGCTCTCTGTGGGCTCAAACTCTCAGACATGCTGCACTTGGCCCTACCCCAATCAGCAATGCAATAACAGGCATGTCCAAACAGCTGTCGGAGCCAAAACACCCGCTGATATCACTGATTGGGGTGTGGCCACAAATCAAAACATTTTTGGCACGCGTAGAGCATGGCAACAACATTTTTCTGCCCTATTAGATTTAATGCTTAACATGGTTACAATGGATTCCAATGGCAACCTCGAGCCGTGCCAAAATAAGCATCAGAACCCTCATAGGAACTTCTCAAAACACCCCAGCATGGAAACGGGAAAGCAGCTGCTTTCTCTGCATAGCTTGATACCACTTGTGGTAGACAAGGATGGATGGCAAAGCATCAAGCGTGGCTTTAAGGATGGCAATGGCAGAGAAGCAGTCCACCACTTTGTTCCACTCTATACATACAATACATCATACTATCGAATGGATTGCCATGGAGTTTTGCACAGATGTTCACGGTCCCCAGAGGATGAAGTCTGCTGACTTTGGTGATCCTTTGACATTTCCTCCTGCACCACCAGCAGACACTTTTAGCTTTTACTGAAATATCTCAACAACTATTGTTGTTGTATGGATTGTCAATTTGGTACATATATGTATGGTCCCCAGAGGATGAACCCCAGTGATGTTGGTGATTCCCTGATATTTCCTGTAGCGCCACCAGCAGGTCAACGTTTAAACTTATCCAGTAAAATATCTCCACATCTATCTGATGAACGGTCATGAAAATTTTGGTTCAGACATTCATTGTCCCCTCAGGATTAAATGTAATAATTTTGGTGATCCCCTGAATTTAAGTCGGAGGTATTGCGAATTTCTGACACCAACAATATCTCCCAATTGATGAAAAGAACTAGACATGTCAATAAACTGCTGGCAGAATGGCTACAAATGCACAACCACTCACAGTTATATCAAAATAAATTGATTCAGCTTAATTTTATAGGAGCTTTACACTGTTTATATCTGGTTTCACTTGGTAAAGAACTGCTCCAAATATTTAACACAAAAGTAGCTAGTTTAGGTTGATTCTCTGGTGTGACTAGAAAGTTAGCACTAGGGCAAACCCATGTTTTTCCTGTTCTTCCCATTCTGCCGACATTGTGTGAATGCAGTGTAAGTACAGCCTCACAGATCTGCTAGCATGGCTGTAGACTCTTGGTGTTGTGGACCCAGAAATAGTCCCTAATAAAAAAGTGTAAAAGCAATCCACAGCAAGATTGGTGGATTACTCAGTAATCAGGGCATTGTTTTTGGAAAGAGACTTTGCTGTTAAATGTTTTAAATGTCATAAACCAGGGTCGTAGCCAGATTTTATAAATACTAAGGCCATGAGTCTAAATCAACTTTTAGAAGTATGTCTCAAAGCCTCTGCATGTAAAACCAAAACGATCTGCATGGCTCTTTACCTCTTATGATAAGTGAGAAAATGTTTTTTTTTAAATGTAACAATTTAAAATGTCACTTTAACCCATGGTTAGGTTACTCTCACCAGTGAATTCACTGGCAATGAGGCGTAAGTATTGGCTTAAGTATTGTTGCTATGGTTACCTGCAGTTTAATGTACCCCGTACACTTATTTAAAGCGGTGGTTCAACAGTTGTGTGTTACTATGTTTGGAGTGCCCCAAATGTATACCACACTCCAATCACCCAAAGATAGACTGCAGTAAAATCTAATAAAAAACTATCGGCTTGATAATATCTGCAAACCAGTACAACACTTGAAGCCTCAAAAAGCCTCTCAGGTTATCCACGCTGTACATGCTCCATCACAGCCGCTTGCAAAGTGTTGATGTAAATGTTAAATAAGTGATGTCAAGCGGAGGAGGATGTTTTAGTTTCACGTCTCTGTAAGCATTGGTTTTTGTGTAGGTGTCAGCAAGCCAAGTATCTCTTCTCTTGAAGCTGCATCACACATATTGATCAACAAGCCTACAGAGTGTGTGTGCGTGTGCGTGTGTGTGTATACACCATCACCAAGTCACGCATACTTTTCACATGTAAAAGTCCCACAGTACAGCAGTGTAGGAGTAGCTAACCCAAACGCCTCAGTGCTTATAGGAGATGACCCACAGTTAAGCAGCTAAAATCTCACCTACTTTTCAGGCGAAGTGCGCTGTTGCTGCAATTTGCTTCCACCATTGTGAGGAATAATAACTGATTGTTGGGTTTTATCATGGTTCAGCCCCCCGTGGTGAACCCCCCCCTTTAGGGATCACTTCCAAAGTTGATTTATGCAAAACCACTGTGGAAAAGTCAACAAAATCCTGACTGGTGAATATGCAGTGGTTTTTCTAAGAGGTGAAGCGCGTTCCTGGAAGCGCTGTCGAGTCGCAGCAACTCTGAGCCACGATGATAGAGGGAGTCTGTAATGAAGAGCAGATAAACAGAAATGTGAATGGGAAGAGGAACTTTACAGGCAGAAATGCTGCTTGATGTTTCTGCCTGAAAATTGAGTTGCTTTCAAACAGTGAGGAAGTGAGTGTGTGTGTCTGGTGTCGGGATTACTTGATTAAACTGGAAGAATGCCTAATTACATCAAGCACAGCTTGCTTGGGTGAATATTTTTGTATCCAAATACACTGAGGCTACATCTGCAAGTTTTAGATAAAGATTTATCTGAAGAAATATGAAAAGCAAATGTGATTCCAATTACCATCCGGAAGTGAGAGTCTCACTTTCAGTCTGCAGTTGTACTTTTTGGACAGTGTTCTTGTGACAGGTTTTGATTGTTGTTTGATTGTTTTGATTTTGAGTGTTCCAGATGGACCGTCTGCACTTCACAGTTTTAAGATTATAGTCAACAACTTTAGTCTCCACGTGAACAAAGCAGCAGGACGGATGCTCAGGGTGACTCAGCTACATCTAAATTTAATTCACATATAAAAGTGTCTGTTGCTGCTTTTTGTCCCACAATAGTGATTCAAACTACATGCAGTGAATGGTTTTTCATAGCCAGTTCCAAACATTTGTGACCCCTTGGTCTCAGAAAGGTCCAAAGCTCCACTATTTGCTGCTACAGGCTTCAATGGTCATTGAGAAAGTATGCACCAATATGCAACAAAAAATGCAAGTATTTGTGGCCAGTCACACCAGAAAGTGGCACAGACTCATTTGCATTTCCATGAGAGAGTAGTCCTGGAGGCTTGGTGACGTATTAACTGCTTTCGTTGCTGTCGCTACTGTTCATTGTGGCTAGTTTCATTTTTTGCAAATTGGACACAAAGAGTAAAGTTCTATTGCCGTGACTTGTCATTTGCAGGAGAAGGGTTATTTTTTATATTTAAAACTGATTGCTGCGACACAGTTTATACGTTAGCTTCTTTCATTTTGGACTCTCCAGTTTACTCCGTGCGAATCTGCATCAAAAGCTGAACGAAAACATTGTCCAAAGTTACTTTGCCTCCACAAGTGAATTAACTGATCATGGCAAGTCCATTGAAATAACTTAATTCCGGTCCAGAATATTACAGTTGCTGTATAAATGCTGGTCAGACCAAGTTCTTAAACGTAAAGACCCACTAGAGGCTAAGAAACATCATCTCCACCACTTCTTACTTGTTGCTGTGGGCGCTTGCACGTGAACAAGTAGCTTGCTTGCCTTAAGTTCTTCGCACCATGTGTGTACCTTCTCTACTTTTTTCCTCTCATCTCTGTAGGTTTATAAAGAGGAGAATCAAAAAATTCTTCCCATGGACTGCCTCTACAGTTTGCTTTGTCATCAGCCTGAACAAATCCCTGAGGGTGGTGCTAAGGAAAAGGCCATAAGGTCATTAGAAAAGGGTGTATAATCTGGAGAGAACAAATGTGCTCAGTTAAGTTTTTGGTAGTTTTGAGATCCCTTTGAGATGTTGATAGTTCTTGTGTATAAAAGTCAGGGAAGGCACCAAAGATGAAATATCCTCTGAGGACCCTGAATAATATCTTGGCAATCTGATAGATAGATGTGGTGTTAAAGTCAAGGTCAAGGTTGTCAGCAATGAAAGTGACATTTTTCAGAAAAATCAGTTTGTTTCAAACGAACTGCAGCAATCAGTAAATCTGATTTGTGCTAATGTTTCGCGTTTAGTTCAAATTTGGTGAACATGCAAATTCACGCCGCCAACCAACATTAAACCATCTTAACATTGTTTTATTGGTTTTTGGGCGCTGTCTTCTGTGCCCTAAAAGCTCCAATGACACATCCATTGACTTGTATTAGATGGAGGAAGGATGATGAATTGGTGTGTATTGCATGGCTGGGACGGCGCCCCTAAGGAAAGAGAATACACAATAGACTCCTTTTTGCAGTTAATTTCATACTGTATAGCTTCATTTGAAGAAGCATTAAAATGCTTAAAAAGTAAAAACGAATTCATTAGCTCATTAAAAAAAAATTCAATAATAACTTATTAAGCTTGCTGACTCTGAAACAAGATGGCCGCCACTGCAGTCCCCCTCTAGCGCTTGAATGACCGACTAGTTTTAGCGTTTAGCTCTCCAGCTACAATAGCTCACCAGCTAACCCCTGCAAATAGTCACTACATCACCAAGCTTCAAGTACCACCTGTTACACAAAGACGTGTGGATGAACTTCACTGTGCCACTTTCTGGTATGTCCAGGGCTTTAGACAGACAGTGAGATCAGCCAACCTGCCAACTTCACCATCATCAGCTCCTTTTGCTAATAAAGAGAAAAACTCCACCCAAGAACCCCAAAGACTCCCACATGACTTTGTCCTCTGAGATAGTGTATATTCAAGGTTATGTGACCAAAAGAGAGAAAATGCTTATTTGTGGTGCTGAATGATATACAGACTCATGCCTCCATTACCAAATTACATCACCAGTTATTTTGAATAAATTGCACGCAGGGATGGTATGCACATCATATATTGTCAGCACTGTCATCTGGGGGAAGAAATTACTGCAGGGTCTGGGAGAAAACCAAGGGTCACAGCTGCTCCACAGAATGGATTTTCCAGGTTATTATCTGTGTTTACATTCATTCTTGTAGAGATTCAAGGTCTTAAATCGCACAACAGACACAGAATCAGTACACACACACACAGAGAGAGAGAGAGAGAGAGAGAGAGAGAGAGAGAGTTATATCATCAGGAAGCCTTTCAGTCAATGAATGTCTTTGATGTCACATATCATGTTCCTTGTTATGCAAATTGTTCCCTGTTAGAAACACAATGAGGAGTATTTATCTGCCCAGATCTGGATGTGTGCAGTGAATACGTAAAATGAGAAAGATTAAGAAGAAAATAAATACATAAAAAAGGAAAGAGGTGTGAAAGTGAGAGATTTAGGAGGGGATAAATTTAGGAGAAATAAGACAGCATATTCACTTGCAAAATGGAAAGCTGTGAAATGCTCCACAATTTACCACTGAAATGATTTCCACTTCTCCTGGATATGGTCCCGGTTAGTCACTGATACCTTGTACACTGCAGCTCCACAGGGATAAATTGGCGGAAGCAGATATTTTTATATATATTCTATCTGCTCTCACTTTTTTAGAAAGTGCTGGAAATTGAAAATGAAGTCAAGATGTCACAGATCACCAAGTACGGCGTGATCAGCTGAATGGGCCTGCACACACTGTGCCTTGTATAACAAGTTGAGAGAGTTTGCTCAGACAGCCATTCAAATTTTCTGAGAGCTAGGAAGTGGAACTTAAGGCCAGGCATGTATTATGGAGACAAAGCTCCTGAACCTGTCAGACATCTTTTCTTCAGAATTACCAGGAACAGTCCCATGGCCTTTTTGGAACACTGAACCAGAGATGCTAATTTTAGGATTAGCTGTTAAAAAGTCAGAGATGTGAGAGCCAGGCAAATGCAATGCCAATTGGCAATGGGGACATCTGAGTGAGACTAATGAAAGAATAATTCTGTTTTATTACAACTTGGTTCTTATTTTGTAGTTTTAGCTTCATTCTTATTGGTAATGAGGAACATAGACAGTCAAATGATCAGACAGGTTTTAAGCTCACCTTATCATTAGCCAAAAAGGTAATGTTTTGACCCAAACTATCTGTTGTAAACGTCCATCACAGGTTACATTCTAACTTGTTCAGCTTGACACGTTCATGATGACGCCAAATTCTGAAAATAAACTGGACATATCATTTATCTGCAACCTTTTTGCTGTTGGCTGCTAAAAATCTAACTGGGGTCGCAAATTTAAAGCTGCACTACTCAGTATTTTTATATTAACAATTGGTCAAATGAGTAATGTGAAAGGGGTAGCTTGTAGTAACAAACCCACAAAGAATTATCACCCAAGTCCGTAGTTCCCCTCAGTTCTACAGTGCATTTTAGCGTCTTTCTGCTCATTGTTTTGGTGCTACATAACTTTACTGTTTTGTTCAGTCTCAGTGCTCTCATCAACTCTCTGATAAACCTGCTGTACAAAACCTGTCCAGCACCAAACGGCAGACACAGTTAGCGACTAGCTGGTGAACAAAGTGGAGCATTTAGCCGCTAAAGAGCCAGATATTTCACATGACAAATGAATGCTAATGTTGCACCGTATCTGTCTGTACACGTTCGCTAAAGCAACTTTATCAGGTGATAATACACTCAGTTGCCAGTTTATTAGGTACACCGAGCTAAAGCTAATCCAGTCTAATACTACAGTCCTGCAGTAAATCCTACCTTCATGATGCTTATGGTCGGTTTTCGTTGTTTTCGGTTTAGGTGTTCACTCAACTGTATGATCATTTCGGAGGCTTCGTTATACTGACAGGTGTTTCTATTATTTTGTCCACCGCATTATTTCAATGAAGGTAGGCTGGATAACAGAAACACTTCTCTGTATATCTCTGCATAATGCAATATAGTTCAACAGTCTGTTTGCAAAGCTGCTAAATACCTGTGATAATAAGAGCTGCAGAACAGGAGAGATGGATGTACTGCCGCTCATAAATGTTGCAGGGAGGCCTGCCAAGGACAGAGAGACTTGATCTCTTGGGAATGTTCCTTGCAGGTACAACACTGACACTGGAAATGAAGAGGTGTCAATTTGACGGGTTCAAATCCACTTCCTACACAATCTACCCCTCTTTCTCTGAGGCTAATGTACAAGCTGCATTTACACACCATGTGACATATTGTATAGGTAGAATACCTTTTTTTAAACTCCAGAGAGAATATCATCTGTTCTGGTTTATTTTTGAGTTTTCCTAATGCTATATCCACTGAGTTATCACCCACAACATCAGCACAGATGTTTTATCAGCTAGGCGCTCTGCACACTATAAACAAAATATCCATTTTACAAGAGCAAGCTGTATGTTATGCTAACACATGCCATGAAACATATGGCGCACAAGGCATTCCAGCACCTTCTACTTCACTATGTGGGCTTTCTGGCTGCACATTTGACTTTAAATCACCCAGCAGCCCATCTCCCTCTTCCCTTGTTATTTTCTGACTCTGAACTTTTGGGTTGTGACAAATTGATGGGGTTGCGGTGAAAGGCTTTCACAATGCTATAAGTTATGGCGGGCAAAGGCCTTAAAACAATAGGCCATTAGCATACTTCCCCCCCCCATCGATCAGCAGGCAGTGCCAGCTCCTGGCAGCCATTCATCACATCCATGCCACCGAGCAAGCAGGCCTCAGGCCCCTCCTGCACTGCTTATAAAGAGATGTATGAATACAACATGAACACGGTGGGCTAAAATAAAGACTAATACAGCCCAATTCAACTGTGACCATGAAGATGAATGTGTTAAAAGAAAACAGTGACAACATGACTGATAGTTTTAATACAAGCAGTGAATAAGCAATCTGTGTCGAGGTTTGCTTAGCGTGTTTGTTTTCATGAACTGTGACTATAATATAAGGTACTGTAAAGCCACTAAAAGCAGCGCCGTGCCTTCCCCAGGGTGTAAAGTCTTAGGAGGCTCCTTCAGGCTGCTTTAATGCACGCTGTTTGATGCAGATTAAGTTTCTCAGACAGACATGTGTTTGTGTCAGAGCTCAGTTTAGTTTGGGACTCCTAGAACTCGAACTCCTGTCCATTAAGCTAGCTCTGGGGAGAGACAAAAAATTAACCTTAATAGACACTCTTCTCTCTGAATACTAACTAGGGGCTCTTAACTAAGTACCGCTGTGTCTCTCCCACTGTGTGTTGGGCTATTCTTATTTATTTATTTCACCACAGAGGAGTTAATGTGTGAGAGTTAACAGACAGCCTCTACGAGCGTAGCGACTCCGCCGAGGCCGCTCATTCACAGCCCCCGCCTCTCCTCGCCATCCCTCTTTCCTGTTGAGCAGCTCTCCATAAATGCCAATTAGCAAAAATTTAAAACCAATTAGAGCTGCTTTGTGCTCACTAAATCTGATTATTAAAAGCCATGTACATCTTCCGTGCAATCAGCGCCCGATGTACTACAGACAGACTCCCATGCCAAACCTATCCGTCTGCTATCCAAGCCACTGACTCCTTCACTACCTTCAGTTCTCCTCGCCTTCTAATCTGATTATAATGACATTTGCGTAAGGCAATGAACAGTGTTGTGCCATGCTTTTTCAAGACTCCACCACCCACCACACACATCACAGACGTTTTTATGACTCCTGGGTGTAATATTTCCTTCATTTGCATAATGATGTCCCCTGTTTATTATAAACCTGTGCATCCATCTCACTAAGGCCCATTGAACAAGCAGTGGATTTGTACAAAATTAGAATGCAAATGGAATGTAATACTGTTGCACTACCAGTGATGGGCCAATAAACTACCTGACCCCCCCCTTTTCTCAGCACCTAAAAGCAATATGCACCACAGTCACACACCTACGCAACACTTTAAACAACAAAGACGTCATCAATCAAACTTCTGGAATAAAGTTTTCAGCAGGCTGTAAACAGGTAACATTAAAACTGTTGCAATCAGCAAGATAAACTGTTTTTTTTTTGGCATTGTTGCTGAGCTGTCGATGTTACCTAAAGTTGAGGCGGACTTGTTTCAGGGACAAAAATCCTGCCATCCGGCATCTATGGAAGCTGTTCATAGTCAAATCAATAGATGAATTTATCATGTGAATGAATAATCAGTCTGTGTGTTAAATCTTTCTCTCAGAGGAGAAGCGAAGCCCTGACCATGCAAGGACATTTTTTGGGGGGTGAGGATCATAATCTATCACCTTAATATTTCTAACAGCGGCAGAGTAATATATTCACACATTAATTAAGATGCCACTGGAGACAAATCTTTTAAGCATGGCAGCTACAGTTTTCATAATGCTTTATCAAATGCCACTGCAAAATAAGAACACTTTTGATTATAGAAAGAAAATGGCATTTCCCTATGAAATATTAATGCCGGTGTTCTGTCTTTCTCCCTTTAGCTGGGTCTGAATATCAACTTTTTGGCACTCGGGCCATGATAGTATGCGCCAAAGGATCCACTCTCTCCTCCTACGGCATTTAAATTAGATTATTGGCAAGATAAATTCGACTCAGCCCGTAACGAAATGCGCTGTGACAAATGCTGACTCAGGTGACCACAAGCAAATCAAGACAAAAATCAACATTGCAGTTCAAACCCAACGCTCCCTTTTTATTTTATTTTCCTATCCGTGCCAGCACACTCTGAAGCTGGTTTCTTATGGGAATGAAAATGCAGCATTTCAGATGGAATTGAGATGACCCTGCACTGGTCATTTAACATTCTTACTACCTAAAAGTTTTTCTCCCAATGCCAACTTCTGCCTTCCCAGCGGGAGGATCAGCTCAGGGAAAGCATTTCATGGATAGAATGCATCAAATTTTGTACCAGGAAAATATCCCCAATGCAATAATAGTATACGATTAAAATTTGAGGCGTTGAGGAAAATATTCCCTCAGGAATTCTATTTTAGAGTTCCCAGCAGGGATATTTTACTTGCCTATTGTGAAATGCATCATCTGTGGGTATAATCTCAAGACTCACAGCCCGTGAATGGGCTGCCATTTCAAGCAGAAGCCATCTGTTCAAATACTTGTAACGAAGTGTGAAACGTCTATGGAGCTGTGGCAAAGTATCGTGAGACTCTTTTTACCCAGAAAACAAATTAACACCAATGGACAATGGATTACATGAGCAGGGTGTAAATGTATCTACTGTACTATTTTATTAAATAGTTTTGGGGGAAAAAAAGGATAACGTTGTCAGTATGCTTCAAAGTGCTCAGCAGATTGCCCCCAAAGCATTTTCAATGGCAGAATTTGACGGTTGCATCCGACAAGATTACAAATTTCACAATCCGACTTCACGAATGATTGACCAGATGTGCGAAGGTGTGAAAATAAGCAGAATTTGAACGTCCCTCTCAAGCTTTTCCTTTTTCATTCTTCACTTTTTGTGTGCACAGACGAGTGCAACACCACAAGTGCCTTTGAGAAGAGACTGTCTGAAAGAATATGCCATTATCCCCATTTGTACATTTCGTTGCATCTTGCCCCTCTCTATGACGAAAGGTTTTATACCCCCACCTTAGAGTGTGGCCAGAAGACATGTTGTACGACCCATTTCTTTCATTTATTTAGTAAAAATACTAAAAATATTTTGGTTCCAGCGTCTCAAAATTGCTTTCATATAATTGTAAAATTGATTACTTTTGGGTTTCAGGATTGTTGGTCAGACTAAATAAGCAAGCTTCGATAACCTGTCGTTACAAGAGTGATTTAAATCAAATCCTTCAGTTGTGATTGGGTTGCTCAAAAGTGGGCATGGCTTAGAAAATACAGGGCGCTGTGGAGATATTTGGAGCGTAGACAACTGTTCACCTTGTGCCACCAAATCACACTGGATACATTTATGTTCAAGATGAGTAATCAAATATATTTTTACATTTTACAGGAAGAGAGGGCTTTTGTTATAAAAATACTGAAACATGATTTTTGTGACACATATTTAGCATGTAACAAGAGATAAATTAACAATTAACAGAGGGACACAAGACTAGAACTGCAACTACACATTGATTCATTTTGCCCCAAAACAACATCTGTTAACGTTCAAGTGACAAAGTCATCTAGCGGCCTTCAGAATTATAACTCTTGTCCGTCAGGAGCAAAGGGGGATATCAGGTGACGTAATTATAGAGCCACAAAGTCTGAAGAGGTCAAGGTGGATGGATCGATCAACAAAACGAGACAGTTTTTCATTTCTTTTACCTATGGATAGTCAGCGTTGGTTTCTTTTAGTCATCATTCCCTTACCAAGTCATTTTGTGCCTAAACCTAACCAAACCTTAACTGTCGGAAACAGTCAGGAAACGCTTTTATTTTTTGCATAGTATATTTTTTCCGGTGATGATGGTTTTTGAAGGCACTGATAAATTATGTCGTCCTGTTGAAAGGGGCCTCAGATCAGAAAACACTTTGGATTACTTGTCATTTTCTTTTGAGATACTGCATAATTTGAACTCTTCAGGCTTCTAAAAATAAAAAAAACGGTCTCAGAATGGATCACTGAACTGCTCACAATGCACCCTTGCACCCTTGACTCCAACACTTACAGGGGGTCACAAGTACAACACACTGATTCATTTTAAAGGGTCACAAGTAAAAAAGAAATATGGATTGGTCCATGAACAGAAACTGAATTGAAGAAAACATGACCAAGTACCAATACCTACAGAAATTAATAAAAAAATCAGCAGAACCATTTCTCTCATTTATTTGGTAAACATGCAAAAAATATATCTCAGTTGTAAGAATTTGCTGCTTTTCACACTTTTATATTATTGTAAAATGACTACCTTTGAGGTTTTGGACTGTTGGTCTGACTATAAAGGATCACTTTGGGCTGAGATGGGCATTTGTCACTAATTTTGACATCTTATAGACTATATAGTATTTAATAATGGCAAACATAGTTGCAGTTCCTTTTTCTGCACCTGGCCTGCCTATTCACACCATTTTAAACTGGAAAACAGATGAAAAAGCACACCAAGAAACATGTAGTCACAATGCAAGAAATTCCCATTAAATGCTGCAGGGGGCAGTAGTTGGACATGGATACCCAGCTGAGTCTGGTTATAAACCTCCAACTCGCTCCAACTGCAGCAGAGTAAAAGCTTTCTCATCGGAAGGCGAAGATGAAATCCCATGACTCAATCACACAAACACATTAATATCCACCGCAAACTAGTTATTTTGCTCCATGTTTGCTGTGAGTGCTTTCACTTGTTTCCATGTCACAGACTCATAAAGCCATTAGTGTCATCACCCCTGTATGACAGACACCATTTGAGTTTTAGTCCCAGACATCCGTATAAGAAGATTTTTGTGTGTGATTGATTTATTTAGCCTTTTATAGGATTGCAGAACTGCAGGGAGATAATAGTGATGCGGGAGAAAACTATGATTAGAATGCTGTAGTCACTCTTCCAGACTGTTACTTGGGATCATTTCTTGTGAATTAAATTACACTCAAAAGATGTGTCATTGAGCTGGGGGTCCCACCAGAGACCTCTCAAGGACTGAAAGAACCACAGATTTGGTGATTATATCATTCATTGCAAAGCACCATGGGAGCTGTGTTTTAAAGGTGCTTTCACAGACAGGAGTGCTGTAGAGACAAATTCTGCGTGTTTTTCGGGAACAAAAAAAGTGCCATATTGGCTTCATACTCTGCTGTGAGGCTCACTGACTGAAATAATCTAATTCTTCACACACCAGTATCCACTGGTGACCATCTGCAACTGGTTGAAAATATCACACAAATTGTTGTGTTGGCTCGTAGCGAAGCATCTCCATTTCTATTTCCAGTTCATCGCCTTTTGTTTCCATCTGCGTGCTAACACACAGCGATCGGCTCGTTCAAAATGAATGGTCTGCAGGCTCGGTTTGCTGAGCTTGTTAGAGGATTTCTGCAACTTTGTGGCCGATCAAACATCTGAATCCTCACAGTCCCTCAGCTGTGCCTTTGCTCTTTCACCATAGCGTCCACGGCTTTTTTGTTTTGATGCTCTCTGACTTTTTGTCACCCCTGCTTCCCAATGGTTATGGCTATCGCTTTAATCTTCCTGCCTTCCTTCGTGGTGTGGGCTATAAGTAAAGAAAGTTACAGAACACTACAAAAGCAGTATATGTGTTGAACTGTGTTTCTATTTCAGGAGATTGTGAGTATACCTTTGCACCAAGCTGTACAGCAGCGTAGCGCTGCCTCCGCCAGCTAGTCAGCACCACCCACTGAGGTGTAACATGAGTGTTTGAGGGAGCTCATCCTATCAGTCATCTCGCAACCACAGCCCTGCCATCCCATCATGAGACTCTCAGCTCTGCTCCATGCTTGGCTCCCCCATCAATGCAAAGTTGCCCATGTAGAAAAGTCTACTGATAGAGGGGACTTGCAGGGTGACTTCTGATTTATTACCCTATCCTATAAGAGCTGTATGAGCTGCTGTCAGAAATTCTTCACAAATACAAGCCTCTATTTCCCCTCATCTCTGTGCTCCCATTCCATCTCATCTCTCTCCTTATATTTGATCACATTTCAGCTTATTCTTCTAATCCTCCCATTCACCCTCTCCTCTCTGTCCCCTTTTTTTTCGTCTCACCGCACGATGCTCCCTCACTGATGCCTGATTAGGAAATCGGATCCCCCACCATCCTACACAATGTTACTCTTAAGCACACATCTTCTCTCCCTCAGAAATAAGACTGCATACACACTCCGCATAACCCGGCTTTGACAGTGCTGCCTGCTGGATAAGTGCATGCAGGCTGGAATAACTTGCACTTAGCCTTGTAATTATGCAATGGACAGTAATAATTTACTGTTTGAGAGTAGAGGGGGGATAGGGGTCACTGAGCTGGGTGCTGTCACTGCCCTAAGATGAATGTACTACACAGATAAAATGACAGATTCATAGATCTGTTCTCTTCACCTCTTTCACCACTTGTATTTCAGACGTATATGTGCATATATGTAGGCCTCTACAGCCGCTATGTGTAGAATTTTAATTGCGTTCTACTTTGGCGGCCCCTTGTGGCAGTCACTGTGGCAGAAATAGTATGCAGCCTCGCCCCTGGGGACACCGAGATGAACCCTTTCAGACCTGCATCGTTACGTAAACGTGATGGCAATTAACATCACATTTATATCGGAATAAGCATCTCGACCACGTTTACATAAAACCTATGAAGACAATCTAACTAAGGTCAAGCCCAAGGCTCAATTACCAAGTGGACAACTGCACCTGGGCCCCAAGACCTAGGACAACCACAAAAACCGCAGGTTCTCTTGGTTTTGGACATTTGATTCATTGTAAATTTCTGCAACAACTAGCTAATTTTGTGACCATGTGGCCCTGAGACAAAACCTAGTTTTAACATGTTTGTGTTTTTCATTATTTTAACTTATATTGTGCTTACATGGAGCACATTCCAAACAAAAGTGTGTGTAAATTAAATTACTAAAAACTTAAGTCTGTGCTAATAAGTATTATTCCAGCATAGAAGTACTGGTTGCACTGGAAATAATGAAAACTTGGAGGAGACAGGGGGACATACACATTGCACAGAGGGTGGTAGATGGGGTGTCAGTAAGGGTCCAACAGCAAATTGTTCTCCCAGGAGAAAGGAGAGAGGAGGTAGTTTGATGTTATTATAAAGTGACAAAGGGTCAAAGGGTGAATGGATGGGTCATGTAAGGCTGCTGTTCGCTTTCTATCGACAGTCAACTGGGTTTCTTATAACCATGACAACCATTCCCTAACTGTAACCAAGTGGTTATTATTGTAACCATGATGACGAAGGTACCCTTACCTTAACAAAGAAGTCATTTTAATCCAAACCATGATCTTTCCAAGAACAAAGTTATTTTTGTGCCTAAACCTGACCAAACCTTAACCACAGCATTGCCACGTCAGAAAAGGATCGTGCTTTTGAAACGGCGATGTAGTCCTGTCAATCGTGATGTCTTTCATGTGTCCATTTGGAGGACTTGTTGCATATGTCTAAATTGAATGCCATACAGGCTACAGTGGAACTGTGTAAAATGCAGAGAGACTGAATGCACGTCTTGTTCCGCCTCATTAAGAGCATTGTATTTAGTTTATCACTGAATGATCACCACTTATGCAAAAAGAAAATAAAATCCTAATAAAATGACCCCACAATAATCATGAGATCAGCGCTCGCTCACTATATTGTCATTCATGCCCACCTGCATTGATGAAATCATGAATATATCCAGCAAAACGCTTTACACACAGCATGCAAGAAAACAATAATTATTTAAGAGCTCCAACTTAACATATAGAACATAACATTATATATATATATATGTACTGCTGGATATTGAAAAATAAGCAGCAGAATTTGCTATATAATAAATGATAAAATTGATAAGAACATTTAAAAGTGGGTTCACTATGAGAAGGAAGGGGAGGGTCTCTTCCATTTGCGTAATTAAAGCTTCAATGGCAAAATAAGTTTTTTTAAAAGCCATCACTGATGCAGCCTGTAAGAGAGCAATATAATAAATATTAGAATGACAAAAACTCCCACAAAAGAACAAAACACCACTTTGAGAAAGATGAGGCCAGCAATATTACATATTCCATGTCCAAAAATGGCAAGCACCAGTTTTCACCGGAATAGTCTACTCTACAAATAAAAAAACCTACATTGCACCATCAGAATCATTTGAAAGATGCTATAATCACTTATTATTACTAATTCTACACAGATTTATTGCCTATGACAATAAACATCAAAAAACTGCAAGAATTACACCAAAATTGTATTTGTTATCCTTAAAACCCAGAATGCTACTACTGCTACCACTTCTAGTAGTACTAATAATAACCATATTAATGTTTATTCATGTGGAATCTTATTAAAATGTATCACGGCAATCAGTTCTAGTCAAGTGTTTTCAGTGGTTTCAGCAACAACCACTATGGTGATTACAATAAATGTGTAATCAAAGAAACTGCATCATATCAAGAGAATGAACAGGCGATATCATTTTCATGAAAAAATAGGCTAGCCAAAATCAGCTCGTTTCATTTTCTTATTGGTAGACATGTTTCTCATCGGTTATCAGATTTTTCTTAAAAGTCCAATATCTGCCAAATGTAATTTGGCTTTATTAGCAAACCTCATCTTGTCATCAAGTGGGTAGCCGTTATGTGTTCCTCTGAAAAACAACTTGTTTTTCTCACTCTCTCTCTCATCAACAGAGTCCTGAAAACATTCAAAAACTAAATCTGTCTTTGAAGAGCAGCTTCTCAGTTTATGTAACCTACTTGGTGAATAAAAGCAGCTTTTTATTCAGATTGTGAAGGAGCAGCAGCAGCAGCAGCAGCAGCAGGCACCTGTGCTGGTGTTCAGGCAGTGCTAATATGCAGCAGACAGCGACCAGTGGGCAGAGAGGAGCGGATTAACTTCACTTTGGAGAGGAGGAGTAACTGTCATTTAAGGATTTGCACAGGGATATCTATATTTCCACTGCTAAGCTCTCGGTGAAGTGTCAAAGGCAGAGTATTCTACCTTCTTGGACGACTTTGGGCCACATTCATGACAAAGCAAGAGCACATTCCCTCCGCCAGAAACACTGGAGGTCAAACTGAAATCAGTCATTCAGCCCACACGCCGTCCAAGGACAGATCTGCTGTTGTGACTACTCTACACTCTCCCTGCAGCTCTCATCCAGCAGCTCAGCGGCAATCAATCACATATGGATTGACAGCGTTTGATTGACACCCTCAATTAATTTATACTTTCGGTTTGAGTTCAAGCTCCTCTTTGGGTTTCAATGTGGACATAAGGTGCTAAAACAAAACATTCAGTGCAATGAGGCGCTGTTTATGGATGTCCTTGACAGTTTTCTGTGGTCATAATGCGCTGCTTCCAAATTGAAAAGCAGAAAATGATGTTGTTAAGACCACCGAGCACTGCAAGCCCTATATCCTGAATTGACAATTACTTGATGTTTCCTTTGAGGCAAGCAGATGACTTCACAGAATGACAGAGTTGCGGTGTATAACTTAAAAGAGTCAGCTTTGGATTTATACTTTACTAAAGCTAATGAGGGCTTGTGTGTGTTTGTTGAGGGTTGTTGAGGGTTGGGGGGGGGTATTAATACAGCATACAGCCATGCAATAAACCAACAAACCCTCCCTTACAGATAGAGTCACTCCTCTTGTCAGAAAACCATTTTCTCCGGGGCTCAAAAGATCATTTGCTTGTTCCTCTCTGCAGGCAAACATGTACGTATGAAATGGGTCTAATTACAGTCATCAGCGTCATCATCATTTGTAGTTCATTAACAGCGTGCTAAGGCCCCAGAATGTCTGTTACACACATCTGTGATAGCCATTTTTCGTGGTGCAGAAACATCCATCAGGTCCGCTGGCTGCGCTGCCTGCCGCTCGTTGCATACCATAATGAGCTAATCAGAGAGCAAATGCCAACTGACCAGAAAATGAAGTAGGAACAATGGTCTCCATTCCTCTCCCGAACGTTTCGTTCGGAGCTTCTGCCAGAGTGACCTTGATGACTCTCGCATGGAGGCCACCGACAGGTTGGTGTGTGACTTCTATCACAGGCTCAGCTATGTTCATGCATGCAGGCTAAAGGTCGCTGTTGAATTAGAGGGCAGCAGCATGTTTTCCACGATGCGTCTTGTTGTGCTGCAGGTCGTGGAGTATGTGGCGGCTGCCAGCGTGCTCAGATGAGCTTTAGAAACCCTGGTGGTCTTTGTATTCAGTGTCAGCTTTCGTCTGGAGCCTCTCCATGTTTTGAGTACTATTCGCTACTTTTCTCACCACCTCATCAAGGTGTCAAGGGTCCGGACTATTCTATATCCTCCTCATTCTTTTGACAAAACCAATCATGGAGGTGTACAGGTGGCAAAGACTTTCGCTTCTCTGGGGCAAAGGTTTTTACTAATTTCCTGCCTGACTCTGGGAGGTCACGGCATCGAGGATCACCAAAGTTTACCAGCGAGCCACATTGTTTAGGTCTGTTAACAAGCCTCGCACCTCTAAATGACCTGTATTTTCCTGCAGCCTTTTGGCCTTACAGAGTTTATGGGGCTTGTGTTCAAGTCATAGATCAGTAGATTAATACTGTAGAAAACAGCTTTTCTCCACAGCATGGCATTGATCCCTGGGGAGACTTTGCCTGATCCTCGTCTGTGTCATTGCCAGCAAATGAAAGCCCCTCAGAGCCAATGGAGCTGTGCGACTGTCAAAACTCTCCCCTGTGCAACACATGATCTTCTCCAGCCGTTGCTCTGCCATATGTTAAAGCAAAATGGTGGAAACACACTGCTGAGTTTGGCATGATTTGAGCCCCAGGGAAGGGGAGGCAGCGGAGATGGCGTCCTGTTGTCACCAGCATATGGCTCCTGTGGCTTTGTCTGATGGTTTCCATTGTTATGGAGTTTCACAGTACAACTCTAAACTCCAAAGGATGTGGCACTGGTTTGTTTTGAGGCCCTTTAGTGAAAGTGAAACTGATTAAAAAGACCTAATGATCCTTTCCAACGTAATCCCTTTATCTCCACTGTGCTTGAAGTAAGTCTCATGTGATCGCTATTGAGATGTGTGTGGTTTTAGACTTCAAACAGACACTATGAATCAATGGATTAGTAAATAACTACTGCCAGATAACTCGCCATTTTGTGTGATGCAGAAATAGGACATCCAAAGCTGTGATAGAGTGTACTGACAGACACTTGTTTCAGCTAAACTGCCTCTGCTCTCCTGACAACATTAGGATGATTGTTAGCATGCTAGCGCGCTACTCTCTTTGTATTCCTGTGTGTGCCCCATTTTGCAGAGAGGAGTGTTGCTGGGTAATGCAATCCTGGATGGCCACTCCTATTAATCACTTCCTCCTGAGGAAGAGGGTTCATTAGGAAGCGATTCTCTTAATGGAGAGTGGAATGGCCCATAGTTTAAGTGGTGCAGAGTCAGGGCAGAGGAGCTAAATCCGTCTGCCTGGTGTCAGGTCTGAATAGAAGTAGAGGGGCCGCTCTCTCGGGTCCTGCTAAATGACGTTATCTACGGGTGCAGGGACCACTCACATAAATAAGCCTGGAGGTGGTCCACTCTGCAAAAACCACTCCAGCTCTGCAGGTAAAAGGAAGGCCCTCCGCTGCCATACTCTGCTGAGCTGTGAGGATTAGATCAGTTACAGGAAAGAAAAATATTCAACACAAGAAATATGACAAATTAATCTCGTTGGGTAATGCAGGTGTCTCGGTGACAAATGTCGACAGAATACCTGAGCGGGCCAAGTAATTATACCCAAATGAACTTGTCAGAGCTTGTAGGGACACTATCACTTGAGTTAGTATCAGCTTTACACGACTCGTCTGCGGTAAGATGACGGCTCCCGGCCCGGAGACAAACGAGTTTCTAGAGTGCTCGTACGCTGACAAAATGATAATATGTTGCCTCTGCTGCAGCATGGCTTTCTGTTGTGCCACTGGGTCCTGACACCACTACAAATAACATGCAGTGAATTTTATGTGGGGGTGAGAAAGAAACATTCTGCTGCTTAGTGATGATGGAAAGTTGAGAAAAGTGCAGTTACGGCTTTGATCCATTTCATTTCAAAGCAAGCGGTTGTAATTGGAGCGGCTTAAGTTGCACCTCTGCCTGTTTTTCCTCACAGCTGCCAAATAATCCTTGGTTATCTTCCAGAGCAATTAATTCTCAGCAAGGGTTACAGTTCATATGCATTTAGTGTAACATCAGGCCTGTATCAACCTTTACACAGACAGCAGTTGCAACAGCAGCAGATGGTGTGACACACAGCTCATGGAAGCAATCAAGGTACTTCAAAACCCTTAGTGCCTGATTGCCGCAATTTGAGTCCTTCTCTGAGTCAAAACTCAACACACAGGCAGGGTATCTTAGCTATGATGTCCGTCACAAATAAACATCCATATATCTGCTTATAGAATGCTTCTTATAACTCCAGAACTTGCCTGAGAATCATCAGGTTTTTAAGTTTTCTTCTAAGTCAAAGTAATCCAGTGGTAGTTGTTTGTACATCCATGGGTACACTGGGTACAGGAACTGCTGGCAGCTAATTCGGCATACTTTTAATAGTTCCAATTTCCCAAAATATAAACAAATATAGGCCCAGAATATAAGGTATATCAAGTTGTAGCTCACACTAACTCATGGACTCCATGGCAACATTAAACTTCTTGTTTACATCGCCCAAAGCCCCAAATTATGGGAACTGTAGTTCCAAAACTTGGATTGGAATGATTACCACGTAAATCGAAGTCTTTGGAAAGACCTTCAAGACCTATAAATCTTCTGTAAGACTGCTACTTCCTGGAAAACCGCTACGTCTTCATCATGAAGATGACGTCGATGTCACCAGTCATGGTGACCTCATGGGTTTACACTTGATCCCTTACTTATTTAATGTCCTGCCACAATATCATATCTGACAGTATACCCCCTACCCTCGCTGGGTGGGGCAGACCACAACTGCGTCGAGCTCATCCCATCATATTGCACTGCCCTGAGGAGGGGAACAGCCCTCATCAAACGGACTGAGAAATGGACTGATGATTCCATCCTGAGCCTACAGGGCTGTTATGACTTCACAAACTGGGCTATGTTTAAGGAGTCCTGTTCTGACATTGATGATCTTACTGAGGTTGTCAGCTATTACATTTCCTTCTGTGTGGAAAATGTAACCCCTGATAAGATTGTGAAGGTGTAACCAAATGGTAAACCACGGGCGACAAAATCACTTAAGGTGTTGTTGAATAGAAAGAGGCGTTCATTTCGGGAGGGCGACCGAGGTTGAAAAGGGAAGTGAAATACGAAATAAGGAGAGCAAAGCAGTGTTACAAAGAAAAGATCTTGGGAACAACATGAAAACTATTGTTGGCACAAGGAGCAAAAGGAACTCTATGGTTGTACTGGAGGGTTTCAGATGTGACAAACAGCTTGAGTTCAATAAGTTTTACCTGAGGTTTGACACCCCCAATTTCAGGAATGTCATTCTAGAGCAGAAACCCAACCCATCTGACAGCGGTCCCACCCCTTTTGATGAACGTGCTGTGGTCAATACTTTAAACACTCCAGAGCCGGGAAAAGCCCTGATCCTGACAATATAGGCCGTCTCCTGTGCAGAGTATAGAGGATACTATAGGTCCCATTCTTCATTACATCTTCCAGTTGTCCCTCAATCAACAGAGAGTGCTGAAAAGATAACAGTCTACAGTTATCTCAGTGGTCAAACACAATCACCACAAAGTGCTTAATGACTTCAAGCTAAGTGAGGGGTAGAAGATGCTACTGCCACTCTGCTGAACCTGTTATTCAAACACCTCGAAGGTAGTAAAACACATTTTGCACGCTTTTAATACAATTAGACCCCACATTTTAGTAGACAAGCACTTACAAAACTTTGACCTTGATTTTAACATAGTGGGCTGGATTCTGACAGACAGACTGACAGAACTCAGAGAGTAACGGCCTTTACACACTGGGCGTGTTTTGTTTTTTGTTTGTGTTTTGTTTTTGGGTGTTTTAAATGCATCAACCAATCACGTTGTGCGGAATGGACGTCACAACTCCTAATGACAATGGTGGACTCTGCTATTGTCAGTCTTCTCCACACCGATGAAAATGATCATGGTCCTGTTGTACATGATTTTGTACACTGGTGTGATAGGGCATTGTAATTGACGTCCCGAAATTCAGCACCTTACTCTTGTATGCAATTCTGTGATTGGAAAGGTCAACCTGGGACCACGGTTGTATTCCCCCGAGTTTGTAACATTCAGTGCATCAAAATCAAATTCATGTACTGTAACTTTTCCAGTAGTCTCAGAAATTATAAAAAAATGTTGCTCCACCACTTGTGCAGGTTCTGTGCTCCTCTGATTCAGGAGAGAATCAACCAAGCAGCTGACTGGCTTGGCAGTATGGAGCAGGGAGAGAGAGGGACCAGCAGCTGACCCGTCCCAAAGGGAAGAACTGGTCAGCTACTCACTCTCTGCTCCATTCTGTGCAGGTACGGCCAACCAGTCCAACACTAAGGCCGCATTCAGACCAACAGTAGCCCTGCGTGAAAAAACACGGCTCTCTCATTCATTTGAATGGAGCTAGCAGTAGGGGTGCTAACGCAGGAGACTCTGGCAAAAAAAGTCATTTAACCAACTTGACAAAGAGAGCGAGAAAGTGAGAGCATATCGACAAAAGGAGAGAACTAAAACTCAAGTGGAACTTTACTTGGTAAGTGTGTGAATTAATTCTGTGCCATTGATTTATCAGTGAAGTATATGGAACTGCATTGCAGACTGCAGTCTCTGACAACTAAATTATTTTATTTCGTGATTTACTTGATGTGAAATATATTCAGTGTGCTACGCTGCTGTTTCTGAGCAGCCTGTAGTGTAGTGTGGTGTCATGTGGTACCTAAAAATAGTTGTTATTTTTTGAATACACATCACACAAACCCTACTCCCCTTAGTCTCTGAAATCTCAGTGCTGTATCTCTTTGTGAAATATCCTCTAGGGTTGGCACAATTACACAAACATTACACATTAATTGTACAGCAATCCAGTACAATAGCCCTGAAATCTTGATTTCAAAGCTTGATAATAATAATAAATATTTGTGAAGCTCGTAAATCTTCCAAATTTGTTCCCACTGTGAGCGAGGCATCTCATTTTTCATCTATACTGTGCTGGACTGCATTATCTTGTACATCCTTGCTAATTTGTCAACTGTATAAACTAACAGGAGTTATTCAGCTGTGAGAATCACCTTCATCTCTTTTATCCCCCCGTGTGTTTATTTGCTGTTTACCTTGTGCTCAGGTGTGCGATTAGGCTGGATGGCAAAGCCTATTCAGCTGAAATCTCTTCTCAGTCAATACCAGCAAATATTAATGATGTTTTCCTCATAGGTGTTCACAGGGAGTTCAGGGGCTTGTGAAAGAATAAACAAGGTGCTGGGACAAAAGCTCACCCAGACTGCTCAGCAAAGAAGAGCTTCATCTGGACTTCCAAAATGCTGAAGGCGGGCTTTCAGTGTGTCCTCTACTCTGTCCATAACCTCATCAGGCTGAATAATTGTTGCAGCACGAAGTGAAGATTACCTGCAGGTGAAAAATGTCCTTTCTCTTCCTGTGCTCTCCTTTCAGTTTTTCAGCTCTTTTTTTGAAAAAGACTGCTGCCACGTCCTTTCCAGCTACTGAGACAAGACTGAAACACAAACTTTCCTTTTTGATTGTCTCACACCCCAGAGGCCTCCTCCTTTTGAAGTGTCAGAGGTTATTATTACAAGCAGAAAAATTACTCTAATTACTGCAGGCAAATCAAAATTGATTGATCCTAACTGGCTGATTCGTAGCATATTTTACTTTGGTTTTATAGGAATACGAACAGCGCTGTCATTATTATTGATGGTTCTTTGTGTCTCTAAAGTAACTGATTTAATTAAATGTGATGAACTGCTCATAAGTATTTTCCTGTCAAACCACAGTGATGTGGATTTATTTCTGCAGTTTTTTTTAGGAATGGCTGAAAGGCCTAATTCTGAGAGCTAAAAAATAAATAAATTGAAAAACAAGATACTGGCCTTGCAATTCTCCCAAATAGCATATTGATTCCAAGCTAATCATCTGAACTGCCTATTAGATTATGAGATATCTTGTGTGCAAAGTGCATATTTTGGCCTGAGGGTGACACTAGAGGAGTGTCCAAAATGGAAGGAGTTAATCCTCTGGGAAGCATGAATGTGCTGGGTGAAAATGTTGGGCCTGATGGTGGTGCGAGGAAGGTTGGAGGGATTGAGGTCAGAACAAACATTAGGATTCATCCTCTGGGGATGATGAATATGGAAGGCAACAATAGCCGTTAATAATTTGAATCGTATAAGCAACTAAATATTGAAATTAAGCTACGATTGAATACTCAAAGCTGCACTATGTTTATATAAACAATGGATCAAAGAACTATGTGTAATGGCAAAGTGGAACATTTAGAAGCTAAAGAGCCACATTGTTTTCTTAGTAGTTGGTGGAGACCAACAACAGAGCTAAAAGGAGAGAGAGAACAGACTTACATTCATCATGTGGCCATGTGATGCTATGTTAACGTTGCTCCATGTGTGCTGGATGTGTAAATAAGCAACGGTTTGCTAACAAGTTCACCATGACAATGTTCATGTTGTGAACACAACAAGACAACGTTGTGTTCACAGCTGGCCAAAAAATGAAGGTTAAATGTTGAAATTGAAATACTACTGAATTTGTAGCATTGAAATGTTTTACTTTGTAAACCATCTGAAATGATGTTGTTTTAATTCTCCTCTTTGAAATGTACATTGAAATACAATGGCTGCAACGTAATCCTTTGGGGCAACTGTGCCCGTGGAAAGTGCGTCCACTAAGAGTGCTTGTTTCTGCCACTGACAGGCTCAGACTGACTAAGTGTCTGACAACATTATGGAAAGGATCCCTACAGAGACAGACCGTTTGTTAAAGAGTAAGATCCTTTCGTCTCGCGAGATTTCAGAGCGAGACTTTCTGTTTCTGTTACTCTTTAATAATAAATGTAAGGTGTTTTGCGCAACCGGCCTCAGATCACTAGATGAGAATTACATACTTTAAAGGACTCTTATACATATTATTATTAGCAGAGTTTTGTTATAAAATGCAATTTCATGCATGTCTAATCTTTGTATATTTTCTGTAGTTTAAATATGTGTCAATGTAGACCTGTTGCTGTGTTGCTCATGTGTGAATGTGTGTGCTCTACAATCATCCTGACACCAGGGGGGTTTACCTATCTGTGACAACCTGCCTTTCTCACATACAGCTGGCAGAAAAATTACCAGCCTAGCACTTGTTGTCATGGAAACCCTTAACATGTTTTAGGTTGCCCTTGATGCTCTTTGCCTCAGTCCACAACAAAGCAAAACTCAGAAGAAGTTGGAAATCAATACGAGCAGCAGGCAGCAGGCATAGCCGCGCTGCGTCGGGGCGGCCGTTGCTGTGGTTGAAATTCACAGGCGGTATCCATGTGGCTGTTTGAAAATGCATAGAATAATGGGAATTAGGGGCGCGCCAATCTGTCCAGTTTAGCAGAGCGCCTGAAAGAGATGGGCCAGAGACAGAGAGAGAGAGAGAGAGAGAGAAAAGTGACACGTTGACAATTTTCAAATGCAGCTCTCTCAGTCAATCAGCCCAGGGACAAACTTTGATGCGACTTTACTCCAGGATAACATGCCGGCCAATTTGGATGTCGCTCAAAAGGAAGATTCAGCCGCTCCTTGTTCTCGCTAGGCGCTAACACCTTTAAAGAGCTGCTCTAATGCATCCATCTCTCTCTCTTCCACTATCTCTAACCTTGACATGAGAGGGCTCCCCATCTCCCCACAAAGTACCTGATTGAATCCCAATGTGAATGAGTTAGCTAAAGCGACAAGACTTTGTATCCTGCCTGCAGCCTCTTGATTGGCTCTCTGGAGGCTCTCGCTGTTTCTCATCCCCAAGGGCTCAATCACCATTCTCTGATTGGTGATCTTAACCCCTGTGACCTCGTGAAGATGGACTGTACAAACGCAGTGGGGTGGGTGGCCTCACACTGCCCTATCTTTCCTCTCTCTTGCGTAAAAAGCGCCCTTACACAAAGAAAAGTTTCAAGGAGCTGCGGAGGAGACTTTAAAGAGCTGTGCTCGGAGCTCTCAGGTAGCTTTGTAAAACACATTTGTTCCATTCACAAACACCCACTTTCTCTGACAACAGCTCGCTGGTTGGTGGGGGCACACCGGGGGAGGCATTTTGATCGTCTGCCAGTGGATTGTTGATGCTCCGGGAGCTTTGTGAGAATGCGTCTATACAGGCCAGAATATGAAGGGTGCTCCTGCAGCTCTTCTGCCATCAGAAATAACAAACACAAAAAAGAATAAAGAGTGCTGCTCTTCAATAGACCAATCGGTTCCACAATTAAGCACAGAATCTGACAAAAACAAGCAGAGGAGGAAGGAGCAAGACTCATTTCTACTGAGATCTACCTGATGACAAAAACCTGTGGCATGAAAACCAGAAAGGGCAATCTCTGTCTTTATTTTTATGGATCATATGTACTACAGAGTACAGTAAGAGAGGCTGTTGGTATAAGCAATTCACAGCGGGGCTGAAAAATGCTGCCTGTGTGGTTTCACAGGGGAAGAGAGACATAAATACAGAGATTTGTAGAGAGAGATAAACAACTTTGTGAAGTGAGGAGATGAAAACAGCCCTCAGGTGGTGTTTGACCAGGTGCAATCGTACACTGTGTTCAGAAAAACTGCCGCGTTTACTTCTCTGCGGAAGCGCTTGAGCCTTCGCCTCCACATACTGTATCCCTGTTAAAGTGATGGCCTATTCAGGTCAAGCTGTGAGCTAAGGAAACAAACACACACATTCATTACCAAAGAGGTCAGTGCAGAATACCTGTTACCTTCAGTGATTCATGCATACATGGAACTTAAATGCAATTTTCTCTGCATTGTGTGCAGCATATGTTAAAGCGACTCTATGGAACTTGTGCTGAACTGATTAAAGCTCACGAGCTCTGTCATTTAGTCAGTGGGTGTGGTTTTTGATTGATATTTTGGGCAGAAGTAACAAAAAGTTGCTTGCTGTAAACACTAAATGTGTCAGGCACCGTGAAGAGGACTCAGAAGCAGACAACACAGAAGTCTCTTAAGAGAGCTTTAATGCAACAAGTCAATCAAACAATGGGCTGAGGTCAAAAACCCAAAAAGGTCAGGCAGCGAGGCAGAGGTACAGGCAGGGGTTAGACAAAATACTAGAAAACAAAGCAAAAGTCACTGTAAGGTCACAAAAAACAGGGCTGGATCAAATGGCTTGAGAAATTGGCATGAACACAAGACAATCTGGGAAATCTGAGGGACACTGAGGCTAGAATAGGAAACCTGACTGGCTTGATTGTGTAGGTGATTGTTTGCAGGTGTCACTAGGCAGGAAGCAGCTCCTGAAAGACACACCCACACAGAGAGCAGGAGCACCAGGTCAGGCTGTGACAATGTGAATGATGAATGGTAGACAGTATAGATTATCACAGCGACACTGTTTCAAATAAAATGTCAGTCAAGTTTATCAAATCAATTGACAGCTTATCATTCTATTTTTCAGTTAACATACATTTCATCACTTCCATTTTTAATTCGTCAGCATTTTCATTACTTCTAATAATTTTTTGTTACTTGAGGCCACTTTCCTTAAATGATAAATGGCATTTTTTTGTGTGTGTTGTGAGTGATGAATGATGAATGTAAGACGGGGAAAATGATGAAACTTCACGACTGTTCTAATCAAATCGGCTTTAAATCAATCAAATCACTTGATCATTTATCGCTCCATTTTTCATTTCACTTCCATTTTCATCACCTCCACTTTTATCATTTCATTTTTGTGACTTCCAGCCCTCATAGACTTGAACCTATTAGAAAGTGAGAAACTGTTGTTAGTATTAATGGCTATAAACCATTGATTTATTAACAAATTAAAGACAGTAGTTAGAACTTATTTGCCCTTTATAAAGGGTTCCTGATTAGAAAGTGGTACTGGCATAATGGAGAGACTATGTGCCCTGTGCGAACGTGATGTGTGAGGCCCGGATCATTGATATGCGTGGGCATGAAACACAGTAGTTGTACTGTGTTTCATGCCCACATAGCTAGTTCAAGGTGCAGGGCACAATTTTATACAAATGCAGGTTGAATTTCTATATACACAATAATTACACTGTACAGCTCAATACACACATTAAGCAGTATTATGCATGCCTGTTGCATTATGCCAACCTTATTGTCATTCAAAACAATGATTTTGAATAATTCTGAAAACCCCCAGATTGTGTTCCATGACTTATATCAATGCAATGGCTACTACAGTTGACAACTAAAACACTTGACAAGGTCAGGGATTTTGATAAAAAATTTTTTTTAAAAAGCCAACAGTGAACAGTAGCAGTGTTTCCATTCAATTGTCAAGCAAATTTTTTAAATGTCGCAAAAAAAACTGAAATGTGAATTAGGCGCGTTTCCATCAACTGGTTTGGAGTGAATAAACTAGGCTCGTTGCAAAGCCTTGTTTGGTCAGAAGTTGGCGGCAGAGGCTACGCTTTACGCATGGCTGTAACCCGCCAGCAAACAGAGTAGAGGAAGTAGATCATCTAACCCATCTACAGGAGAAAAATGGAGATTAGTTTCTACTGGGCAAGTTTGAATTGTTCTGTCACGCCAGCTAATGTCGGCCATGTTTCATGCTGCCCGCAGACAAAGACTAATGAATATGGAACGCTTCAGAGGAAACAGCTGATCAGCCATGCGAGTTAAATGTTCGCTACGTCAGAACTTATTCGGCAAAGGAGTTTCATATTGCATTTAGAGCATCAACTCTTTTTCGACAGAGGCAAAAACCACCTCAAGCGAGCGTAAAAACTCTTTTGCGCAATTGACTGTTTTATCGGATTTTGCCGTTTCCATACAGCTTTTCAAATGTGATACCTCAAAATGTGCATCAAAATTTGTTTATGGAAACATGGCTACTGAGAAGCCTTGAATTACAGTCCCATGAAAGCTTTATACGCCATGCACATATCCACCACCCCAACCTCCACACCTGTATTTTCCACCTGGATTGGAATTGAATGTAAATGTGGTACTGCATAAATGCCCAATATGTACATAATTCCTAGGGACACTGTGCCGCCAGCCATTATACACACCCAACAGCGTTATGTATGTTGTCTCAGCTCATCACTTGTTGATGTTCAAGTCAAAATCAGCTGTGGTGTGTTTTAGTATGGGAGCACTATAAGAAAGGCAAGAATTGCGTGGAATCACTGTCCTTTCTTTCCTGCCATCAAACTCAGCAAGAACATCTGTGTAATCCAGCTTGGATGCAACATCGTGCAGAGCTGCGACCGCCATGCGGTCATGTGGTTAATGTAGCTCTCAACAGATCTAAATGAATCTGCGCTATCAGCCTGCTTGGTTTCCAGTGGGACAGACAGCAGCAGCAACTATATTTGCAGCATTGAAAACTGAATATTAATGCATAATGTGCATTGATTGCTATGTTGACTTACACTTAAATTCATTATATATAATAGCAGTTTGGCTGGGGAGAGACAGCACCAGTCAGTTTTTTTGTGTTTAATTTAGAAGGGAAGGGGGACTCTTCCCATCAAGTACAATACATTTACAGTACGTATGCATTCATATTTTTCTTGTGCTTCAATTCACCATCATCATAATTAGTCATATCCTAATGTTATCTCATGTTAAGACATTCACATAAACATGCACAACAAGTGAATATCAACTGCTCAATTTAAGCCAAGAAAGAAGTTTGGTCAATAGTGCAGAATATATAAGGCAACCAATAGCATTCAACAAAACATTTTACAATATAATATGTCCAGGGAGAGGGTAGATAAGTTTTTCCCTGAATGGGCAGTCTTCAAAGAAACTCGTCGAAGATGGCAGGAAATTGTTTCAAATAGCCATTGCATTCTTCCACTGGCAGATTTTGAAAAGTGCCTTTTCATAGACATAGACTATGCTATCGGGCAAGACCAGGGCTGAAATCTGGTCATGGATGAGGTGTTTACACCTCCGCAGCTGAGCACTTATGTCCAGTCTGTTCCCCCACACAGGGTCTTCCACTCCTGTTGTTGGGAGTGCCAGATCACGACTGCTGCTCACAAACCTCAGACTGGACATTTGCAGCCTGTGCATACAACTGATTATCAATTATAAGTATACAATTGCCTTCCTCAGTGTCGCCTTAGTAGAATTATCCAGAAAAGAGAACAAAACAATTAAACAAAAAGAGTTATGGACACCGTGGCGGGTGCAACAAGCATTGTTAGGCTACATAAGTAAAAATAACAGATTTTTTAAAAGTACATCAAAAAATGACTTTGTTTCAGTAACAAGAGCAAATGTCATTCGTTACTTCCACCCCTGGTATAACATGCAACAAAGGTCCCCAGCTGGAATTGAAGTGGGGACGTTGTAGTTATGTGGTATGCACCATAAACTTTTGGCTATCAGGACACCTCCAGGAAACACCTTTCCAAGAACAAATACAAACAAAGAACAAATGGATGGAAGGTTTTTTATGCATAATACAATTATTGTGACAGCTTTGCCTATGTGCAGGTTCAGGCACAGCTATAACAGACATAAATAATACAGTCACTGTTTTACCATAAACATATTCACAGCAGGTTCATAAAAACAATTTCACATCATCTCAGTTACCTTTAAGTACACCAGACCCATTCCACAGTGCACTGTGCGACGCCACAGCACATATATTTACTGTGAATGGCTTTCCTACAACAAAGACATTTTGAATCAATTGTCACAGCTGCTGTTTTGCTATCACCCAATCAGTTTTCCATGAAAGCCTTTCTCCTCCTCTCGACCTTTTGCCTTCACTAAACACCAGGGCCTCTGAGGACAACCAGGAGATAGCATGGTGACATAAAGATGAGTCAAACCTTGGAGGACTGGTTAACAGGAGGTAGCGTTAGCTCACCAACTTGTATTTGCACTGCACCTCTGAACAAGCTGGTAGAGCAAGTATTTGCCCCTTTCAAAATACTGTAATTTCTATCAATAATTCTAGAATATGAATAGAGTAATGAGTTGAAAGTTGCAACTACAATGCGCCGGTCTGCAACGTTCTGAAACCTGCAGTTTACACCAATGCGACAGGACTACACGGTGTATTGTTTCCATAGCAACGACTCTCTGTACTGGATATAATTTGTAGCGTCTTAAAATATGAATGAGGACAGTGATAGTGAGTTACTTGCTACAGTTGCATTTCTAGTATTGATGAAACGGCGAAAACATAAAAAAACAAGCGGGTCAAGATGACCAGCTGACCTCTCTAAGAGCTGATTGGCTGTTGAAACAGGTGACGTGCCTTATGTTCTAAAACCAGCCGCTGGTGACTTGACAAGCTGAGTCGCAGCCGGCGCCTTCAGCCGGCGCCTTCAGCCGGCTTGAGTCGAGCTGAGACGCTGCAACTTTTCCCTGTGACGTTTTAAAACGATTTCATCTCGAATCGTTGCTCTGAACTGGGCACTGTGTGAACATGATTTTGAGGCGGGTGGGGGGGTGTTCATCTTTGTTTTTTTTTTGAAGGAATCTAAAATGTGTTGTCTTGTTCATTTGAGTCTTGTCAGGAAACCCCAGTGCTGCCATTAAGTTTGAACTGACATGGCTCTGTGTGGGGATTCAGAGCAAACTACATGACGTCAGCCAGTCTTTATAAACCTGGCTGAGGCCACACAACACGCTTCTGAATGAGGGAGAGTGGGGTGAAGTGCATAACAGTCACTGATCGCTAAGTCATAGTAGCTGCTGGTATATTACGATGATATGCTATCATTATGAGTTAGTATACGCCTTAATTATTGCATTTTGTTAAAATTTCTTGTTTGTTCAGCTGCAGGAGATAATTTCCTCATCACATGAGGGTTTCATCTTATTTTGACATAAGGTTATAGCTCACAGTTATCTCATCCAACAATATGTACACATGAAAGCAGGTATCAGAAGTGCTGGACAGGAGAGTCATGCCTGGATGGAGCGTTTTGCTTCTCTGCACGAGCCATTGATCACTTGAACATGATTTTCAAGGCAAATCTCTCCCGGGGGATGATTAAATACAATTGCCTTTCCTTCCTCCAAATCTCAAGTATGTGGAGCTAAACACGCCACCAGGCAATGAAAGCTGGCAGTATGAATGATGGTCATTACCCTCACTGCCGAAGCTGCAAATGCCTCATTTCAGGAAGGAGCCGTATGGTGAGCATTCTTAATGAGTGTTCAGGAGCAGGAATTCATATATTTACTCTTGGTGTGATTAAATTGCAGTGCTGGCGAGGCATCAGGCAGAGTGGTTGTTTACCTAACAATGCATTATCCCCATATGTACAATCAATCTACCCAATTCTGTAACACAGACAGGACACCATTTTTGGAAAACACCTTTCCAACATCAGGACTGGATGTTCTAAAACACCCGAGAGGAGGCAGAGGGATTAAACATGAATGTATTTTGCATTTTGCATTGAGGTGATTTTTCAGCCTTTTTTTTTTTGTGAGACATTAAATTGATGTTGGAAAGGCAATAAAGCTGAGTATTTTTCCTGGTTCACCAGCATCACATACAGTGAATCTGACAGACGTGAGAGATGGGAGAATAGCTGGCTGCTGGCTGCGAAGATCTGAGCTGCTTTCCCTCCCCGTGATTTAGCAGGATGCTCAGTTGTTCTGAACAAATACCACACCATTTGTCATCACTTATCAAACCAGTTACCATCAATATAGGGAAAAGCAGTAAATGGCTTCGAAAAATGTAACTTGAGACACGTTTTGCGTGCTGCAAATGAAAAAACATTCTGCAGAAAGCCAAAACAAATACACGCTTCAAATAAAGAAACGATGCAAGGTCACGCAAACCCAGAAAACAAATGCAACAGAAAAACGCTGCGTATCCATTCAGTAACAGAAGTTTTCCAGGCCTCTAGGGGGAATGGAAAGTGGAATAGGATTTTGAGAGAGAGAGAGAGAGAGAGAGAGAGAGAGAGAGAGAGAGAGAGAAAGTTAGAAAGAAATGACGAGACCTCTGTAGCCCGCTCCTCATCTCTGCTTGAAGCTAGAGGCTTGATGCTTTAGCCGCTTAGCTGCTACTAGCACAAATCTCAGACTGAACTGTTGCCGGTTGAGTTGCATTGTGGGAAACGTAGGCGACAAGGTTTAGACAAGGAAGAAGAATGTGTGGTATAAAAAAAATATGATACGTCTGGTTCTGATCCTTTTTCTTAAACTGTCCATCGTGAGCAGTGTTACAGGAGTGCAATGATAAATCGGTGGAGAACTCTTCTAAAACGCTAAGTTATCTCAACTTTTCTCAATTATCTCAATTATTTTTTCCAGTTAACTTGGCCATCATTTCTATTGGTTCTGATAATAACGTACTTAGACATCAGACAGGTTGTAAACAAGCACACGGTTGAGCCAGATTATCTATACCACTTTATCTGGAGATAAAACAGACAGTGAGCAGACCTGAAATGTTGGTAATCCCCTTTTTCACAGCTGACAGTAGAGAGATGACAGGAAATGAGGATAAAGTGAGATGGGGAATGACATGCAACAAAGGTGCCTGTCCAGATGCGAACCATGGATGTGGTTCATGGTCAGCGCCTTAACCCCTTGGCCACCAGGGTGCCCCGATAATCCCTTTTTGCACAGGAAAAGTCTGCTGTAAGTGTGGAATTAAACCAGGAAATTGGGCTGTAAATTGTGATGGATGTTTACAAGAGACAGTTTAGGTACACCTTTTTTTTTTTTACTTTGCAACACGGCTAACTTGGAGGTTTATCTACATACAACCTGTCTGATTGTCTGACTCATTTTCAATGTCACCATGTTCTCAGCAATTGAAATGGTGACCACGATGTTATTACCAATAGGAATGACGGACAAAGCTACTGGAGCCTGGAGCCAATCCCAGCTGACATTGGGCTCAAGGCGGGGTAACAAGCAAACAAACAAAACTCCATCACCTGGAACCCGTCACTGGCGTCTTCTGAGTTTCACTGGAGATGGAGTCTTGGCAGCTAATGTATGAAATTGCAGCAGTAGGGTCAGTGATGGAAAAATGTCAAGCATCGATTTGTGGGGTTTATGAGAAGAAAACTTTTATGAGTCTCTGTCTGAGGGCTTGTGTCTGTTTGTTCATGTCCATGATTTAGAACTGCAGCTTGTTTTGACTTTATGAACTGTCCTTGTTGTAAGAAGGCCACGAAGACAGAAGAAAACATTTGTCGGCATTTGGATTTTTAATACTTGTGAAATACAGATGCCAATGTGGTTGATGAATTTTGTTGCATCTCCGAACAAATCTTTTGTACTTGCAGTATGGTGACACTGTCTGTGTGTGCCTCTGTGCATGTTTGTGCATGTGTTAATTTGGATTTGAGTGCTTAATTGGATTTGTGATGCACTGCTGAGCGAAATGCCGCCATCTCCACGACTGACGTCCACCGTCGGCACTGGGTTTGGACCCAGTTTCCTCTCACAGCCCATCTGCACCTCTCATCCTCTCCAAAAGCCATTATAATCCCACCAATCCCACAGCCCCTCACCATGACTGCCTCCTTTCTGGCAGCCCTGCCTTCCACATTAGGATCTGGAACTGGGCTGGAGGGCTTCTCTTCCCCCCATTACCATCTCTAAGAAAGCTGATTCCCTCCTGTCAGTGTGCCTTTTTCCTCCTCACTGCTGGTAAATGCATTAGAGGCCTGGCCGCCGGAGCTCAGGGAGCCGGCTTTGGGGAGGTGGGAAGTAATTCAGTCACAGGCCGTACTGGAAGAGGCTTTTTTTTATTGGCCCTTGGGGGCCTCTTTTAGCTTTTGTCCTCACTCATGTGCTATTACAGAAAACACACAAAGTGAAGCAAAATTACTGATGGTTTTCTGTAAAATGTGATCTCACAGCTGAGGCTGGTGGGCAGGGAAGAGAAATATTAAAAAGGTCTGATGAAACCCGGAAGACATATTTTAAGAGGAACTATGTGGCACCTAAACAAGTGTATCTTTACTCATTTTTTTCAAAGAAAAATCTGTACCTTTACTTATTTTGATACACAAATCGTGTTACTTTTATTTATTTAGTATTCTGTGCATGAATTTGTTGATGGTCTGCTGTGGATCTCTGTTGTCACGCGCAGCCACTCCTCCTCACAACTCTGTGTTCACAGTAGAATGATGAATGATGAAGCTACAGATGGAAAGCATCCATGACCTCGCTCTTTTGTTGTCCTCTGTTGGAGTATGGCTTTTAAAAAGAGCTAGAAGATCATGCTACACTACAGCTAGCCTGACTCACAGGAAGTAAGCGGTGGGTATAAGCCTGCCATTGACCGACTATTCAGTCAGTATTTTCCTCCCCTTCTGCTATCTGCGTGTTACCGTTTACACTATTTTCCATGGCACTATTGCTGCATCCTGGGCATACCCTGCATTCATGTGGTGTCGGAATAATCTGAAAAATGAATCCCCATTAAAACGAAAATTCACATGAACGCAAGTCGGAATAACAACTTGGAAAGTTTTGGTACACGACTTTCCCGACTTTCCGAAAGTTGACGTCATATGTGCAGAAACACGTTTGATGAAAATGAGTGTTTGGCTGATGGTATGAAGCTTTTTATTCATTTACCTTTGCAATTTTTTGCTCACATGTATGGTTATGGGGTTGTAATGGTTAGTTGCTGTCCACGTAGAGTGACCTGGATCAGCTATTTATTAGCATCAACCCTGATAACAAGTGAGGTTAAGCAATATTTTAGTGGTTTTAGGGGATGTACTAGTGAAGCAACAAGAGTGGGACTCTCAACCAACCCATCGCCCAGAAACAGCTCTCAACGTGTTGTTTAAACACTCTGAGCCATAAAACACCTCTTCTTTGTGGCGTCCATGTTGTTTCCACATTACAACTTAAAAGCTCATGAACACACTGAAGTCGGAAGAACGACTTTCCAACTCGGGAAAATGGGACCATCCGAGGAGCATGTGGATGCATCTTTAGTGCCGCCCAAGACGACTGTGATTGGTTTAAAGAAATACAAACAAGCCAGAGCATTTTTTCCCCCCCTAAACCAGAATAATAATGGGTTCAGCCAGACCTTTCTCCAGCGCTGGCACAGCGCTAAAACAAAGCTTGGAGATATGTCGGGCTATGCGAGGCTAGACTACAGCTAGCACTGGATGCGAAGGCTGGTCTGAGGTCAGTACATAGGAGCACCTCACTGACAGAGAGCAGCCCGTCTGTACGTTTACACTATCTTTATGCCAAGGTGTTTAACATTATTTATACAAGGGCTGTGTCGATTCTAAGTTGCCACTTTAGACAGAATATTTCACTTTTTGAGTGTGGTGGTGATGGGTTAAATTTGTCATGAGGTTCATACTTTTTCTGATCTATAAATATTTTTCATGATTATAAATCCTCAACACTAGTACCACTATACCATTGCCTATCTGCAATTATGAGAAATATATTATTCCCTCCTCCACAGACAGTGAAGTCCAACGCACCACCCGCCCCACACTTAACTCCTATAACAGCCCACATGAGTAAAGCTGTATTCAGACAGAATCAGGCGTTGTGCAGGGTTGTGCGTCGATGTCACATACTAACCAGCAATCCCAACTTCAAGAGCGATACAACGCCAAGTAACTACACGGGGATTAACGTCTTTGTACTCCCTCGTGGCAGGGTTGAACAGCTGATATACAGTCATCACGGCACCGATCGATCGGTCTCTCTTCCATCTTCAGAGTTGCCCGAAAAGAGTGGAACAGTCACTGGGCGGCAGTAGAGGAGGTTGTCAAACAACACAGGACTTTCACCCAGGAGAGTGCCGTTCGTGTCCCGTGTGAAACCAAAAGTCAACCTTGACTCATCTTAACTTATTTTAAGTTACGTTAGTAAGTCACATGACGCAAGTTAACTTACTAACGTACTTATTTTAACCCAAAGCACTGATCTTTTCCTAAACCTAATCAAACTGTGACCACTTCACAACGTTGTGTTAATTATTGTTACCATGACAACGAAGGTCCAGTACGCCTATATATGTCGTTTTGAGAGGAGGACTTGCTGCTATTTTTACTGTTCAACTCATGTAGTTACTCACTACTCAAGTCTTTTTTTTCAGTAGATACTTCAGTACTCTCCACTTACTTCTACTTAAGTACTTGTTATTAGAAAGTAACAGTACTTTTACTTGAGTGTAATATTTGGCTACTCTGCCAACCTCTGCTCTTGACTTGGCCTCACCAAACAGCACAATCTTTCACTTCCAGCATGGCACTGCAGGATTAATCCAGCACTCACAGATAAAAAGATCCAAGCAGCAGCAGCAGCAGCAGCAGCAGTGTTATTCCTTGGTGGCAGTCTGGTGTAAATAGTAATAGCTACAGTAGCCTGTCCTGTGTGTGTGTGTGTGTATGTGTGTGGAAATTTCATGCCATGTCTGTCTGTTTCCATAATGTCAAACCAGATCCTGCTTGGACATGTGCCGCTTGCCCAGGCTGATCAGCAGCCAGTTATCATTTATTAAGGCACCGCTCATCTCAGCAACTGTCCTCCTCGTCACGAATTCAGCCCAGCAGGGAACGGAGTGATCTGATGTGATTACGGTGGACTGAGTCCCTGAGACCACTCTGGGTGGGATCACGCCTACAGTTTGTTTTCTAGTGGAATTTTTTAACACTGAGGGGTAGATGGAGGGTGAGTGGTTGTAAATATGATGTCAGTGTGTTCTTTTTGCTAAAGCTGGATGCAAGTAGGATTTGTCAAAAATAACAGAATGGCAATGAGACCAGATGTTTAAATATTTTCTGATAACTCATATCAGTCTGTTAATATGAGACCCCTTCGTCCTTCAGACTACCAGATCATTATTCCTGACCTCTGGTCCTTACCAAGCCTCTGATTGCCAGGATGGGAAGTGGAAATCAGTGGGATAATTCTCTAGTGTGTCCCCAGCCCAAATATTCATTCTCCAACACTTGCTGAGAGCAGTAATGAGTTCTGCACCATACTGAAGGCATTTCATTAGTATCAAATGCTAAAAGTCTATTAATAAAAATAAAGGTGACCAAAAGTGAACAACGGGCATACTTTTGGCCTTTACTGTCATTTAGGTCAGCCATTCTCAACCAGTGGGCCTCAAAGCTAGTTACTTTTATATCTTACTATGCTCGACTGTGCTATTCACATAAATACAAAATGTCAAATTAAAATGCATAATTTCAATGACAATCACGACACATCATCAGGTAGAGACTAAGGTGTTTTGCTACTTTTAGCTAGCTAACGTTCTCTCGAATGCAGTGACGCAAAATGGATCGGTTTTTGAAAGGAAAAAGTGATGAGTGAGGGAGACAGCCCTGCACCAGTAAAAGCTCCAAAGCGTGTGGTGAGGAAATATGAGCCCGAATACATTAAGTTTGGATTCATAACAGCAGGCAGTGCAAAGCACAGTGTGTTGAATGTGGTGAAATTCTGTCAAGTGAGGCACTAAAACCATCGAAGCTCCAGAGACACTTAAATACAAAGCACCCGGGATGTAAGGTTTTTTTTTCTCATTTATTTGTGAAGGTGGTCCTCGGAAATTTCTTAACAGTCAGAAGTGGGCCTCAAGTTACAAAAGGTTGAGAGCCCCTGATTTAGGTTATTATACTGTGTCTCAATTCGAATACGTCCTTTAGTACACTTCCATGTAGTACACTGTGTACACTATGTACCTACTTGCATAGTGCATGAATTTTGACAGGGCAGTGTTGTCTCAAATCGCAACATTTGACTTCTTCTGACCACTATTGGCGGCTGCCAAAATATCTGATGGATTGTTTTCTCACTTGACTTCAATTCAATTTACGAACAGAACAGAAGAAGACCCACAAAAAGAAAGGAAATATGTATGATAAAATATGCAAATGATGCAATCTGTGCACAAAAACAAAAACTGACAAATTACATGATATCAAGATCTAAAGCACACTCTGTTACTCTTTAACTGCACAATAAGCAGCCTGTTCCCCCCAGCTGGTTTGGACTTTCATGCCTCTGACATATTAGACTAATTAAAGACAGAGTATAAGAAATACTTTGGTTGAAAAATAAGCAATAGCTCTACGTCTGAGAAAGAAATAATGTTCCAGTTAAATACTCAATACCACCAAGGCTCAGGACTTTACATGTAATCCACTGCTTTCAAAAACACATATTGTGGCAATATACCATATGAACGGTCTATAAAATGACACAATTAATTAAGCTATATGGTGTGCACACATGTATATGAAATGTTATTCCTGTGACCTAAATCCTCTGTAAACACTTAAGGCTTGTCCATAAAATGTTCATACTTGATCTTCACCTTAACAGCCAATGTCATGTCAGCCCTCCAGAAATGGTTTAGAATAAATGAAGAGTAATTTATCCCCTTTACAAACTCCTGCAAAAGTATGAACTGGGAGATCTATCTTTTATTTCTACTGTTGGTGAAACATAAACATGTCTAAAGCTCTTCCACTTTACACAAGAATTAAGCATTTTGGTTTTCCCAGATTTGCAAAAGTTTCAATTTGAGCAAAAAAGAAATGTGTTTATTTTGATGTAGAATTCTGCCTTATTTGAGATCTCAGATTTTCTAACTTTAATCATAGAATTTACCTTTTAATCTTCAAATTTTCTCCCTCTTCCCGAATCCATCAAACCCTCCCTATAGATCTGACTCACATTGTGCTGTTATGCTGCTATGATTGCAGACCTGAAAGGTAACTACACACAGGTGGTGTGTTGGCATATGCCCAGACCTTTCAAACAACTCTGTAACTCTCTTGTAGCTCTCTTAAATGGCTTTTTTAATCTTCAAGTGGTGATATCCTGGGAAACTTTAATCTAGATTTAGTCCTGTATACAGGGTTAGTTACAGTATTTCATCCTGTACATATGGACATGGTAAAAAACATATTAATAGCCATTATGGTTACATCGATACCAGTACTTTTTTTCCACATGAATCATCAGTAAGTAACTTTTAGTCCCTGCACACCCACACAGGTGTGTTCACTTATTCTGGCTGATTAGACCTTTGCTCAGGGGTAAACAGGCCTTTTTCACAGCAGAAATGTTGACTTGTCATAGCAGGAAAAGCACAGGTGAAACACATTTTGTTAACGACGGCTCACTTCCATCAAGCGTCCCAGTACGCCATGCCAGTGAGCCAGTATGCACAGTACCAGGACCTTGGAACTGGCTCACTTAAATGTGCTTTTCCTGCTATGACATGTCACAGTGTAGAGGACAAATCAGACACGATAAGAAAAAACACCTGTGTGGGAATGTAGTGCCTTATTATGGTATGCAGTGTGTCCAAGGCTGGATTACCTACTGGGGCAACTGCCCTAAACCAAGAGGGGCTCAAAATTCCTAGGTTCATTGCATGCCAAGTGGTTTGGTGATTAGATTAATTGCAAATTAACTACAGTACAACATAAAGTAAGGCCATGTTCAGACTGACAAAAAAGTAGTCCCCTAATTCATTTGAATGAAGCCAGGCAAAAAAATGCAGGCTTGTCCAGGCAAAAAGTTCAACCTGTGCTGGCTATTCAAATACGTGCAAGCACACATTCCTGGATAGATTACTTTGTAACATGAAAGTTGTATTTTAAGTGTTTACATCGTGATGAAATAATTGCTGCTGTGATCACTGTCCAGGGTAGTAAAATCCTGTCTCATTATAACCCTCTCTGCAGGGTTTTGGTGTCTGATAAACCTTTCAAACTCACGTATCAATTACTCAAAACTGGCCTTCGTGGATCATATTTCATGTCTTACCAAAACCTGAAACAACACGGGACCAGCAGCGCAGCCCCTTTGCATTATTTTAACGCATTGTCAACATTTTCTGTCTGAAGGTCGGTCTTGCACTACCACCTAATCCTGTGGCCCTGTCTTGAGTGGTTCTGTGTCAAAAGCTAGTTTTAAGAGCTTAAAGCTGGAGTGCGGGACTTTTTACAAATAAACGAATGTTACATTCAAGCCGTTGCCAGACGAGTTCACACAGTGCTGATTCAGCCTATCACCACCAGTAAATCTCTGTATTTCTCAGGTTTTAAATCTGGTGTATGTGGCGACATTCTTGCGCTGGAGCACCGGTAGTAAAACCAGAGCCATGTAGAGAGTGAGTCACACCAACAGAAATGCTTGATGGTCACATGAGTCACGTAGACTTCTCTCTACATGGAGTAGGCTACAGTAGCTAGGAGCATGGAGGAAAAACCTAAGAAGCGTCCAAGAAAAGTTTCTGATGCTCCAGATAAAAAACAAACTTGGCGTTCAGAAGAAGGATTACAGTTAAAAAAAACAAACAAACAGGGATAACTACCATTAGTGTAGCTTTTCCTGGTTGGAGAGGCTGAAAGGAGAGCAGGGACTGAGGGCAGACAGGATGTGGCCTTACTGCTCTTGGACAGGTTGGTCTTTGTAAAACATTTGGAGTCGGCTGCGTAGCCGTTACATTTACTCCACCTAAATAATACTCTCACTGCCAGAAGGAGGAGACAAAAGTTCCGTACTCCAGCTTTAAGTATTTTAGTTTACATTGTCATCAGATTGTGCTTAAATAAAGTTGGGTTTGGGTTGGGTTTTTTAATTTATGACATTTGCAATTCTGACAATTTCAATACTTTTATCAATTATTATGGTTTATTGACTTATATAACCTTTTAGCTTAGGCTGTACAGATTTTAGGGATATGAAGCATTTGAAAATACTCCAAGAAATGACATATAAGCAATAAGCAAAAAATACCAATGTAGGCACTGGAGGACCATTTCTATTGCGAAGTTCAAAGGGTTAATAAAAACGTCCAGCAAATTAACTGGTTGGTTTCTGGGTCGTATATAGTTTGGCTGTGTGCACTGTGCTTTAATGGGAACTTGGAGGTTACAGGGTACATACTGTACACAATGCACAGAGGGCGATAGGTAAGGGGGTCAATAGGGGCCTAACAGCAAAGGTTTGCCTCCCTGCCTCCCAACAGGTAAATCTGGTCATGAGTGTGTCACTGTATTTAAAAGAGCTTCTGGTTCAGCCTGAAGAAACTTTAGTTTTAGTGTCCCATAGTCTAAATGCTTTTTCAGTGACTTTTCCATGCTTACTAGTATTACACAATATCAGCTATCAAATATATTCATTTTGGCAACGTCCTTCAAAAGATCAAATGAGTCAAGCTCTTCTGCTTATTATTGTGTTTGTCTTAAAGCAAGGTTCATATAGTACCATAAATGGAAACACAGTCTAAAAGTTAATATAAAGGGTGATTAGCTTACTGTATGCAGAATAGAGATATTATCCAGGCTTTTATGCAGCTGTCATAAATGTTGTATTCACATGGTGAAGGTGTCACCTTGCATTTGTGTTTTTTAAATAATGTGTTTTAAATAATGCACTTTAGATGAGATGTTTTGTCACCTTTGCCTCCACCACCTGGAACAGACCTGTCAACACCTTAGGCGAAATTCATTTATTGCACACTCCAGCTCCCCCCTTCTCTCATTGATTTTTCCAATCGAAGATGCTCACGTTGAAGTCGTATCAATCATTCTGATGTGTCAACTCTGTACACACACCCCTCAGGCATGATATAAAACATTCGTCGGAGCAATATTCAGTTGGCTTATCCAGCAGGAGGGGGAGAGGGAATAAAAAGCAACCGAAGTCAGCCACTATCAAATAAATAATTTATGAATATCAACATCACCGTCTTTGCACGGCTTTGAAGTGCCCCTTGAATGGAAGATATTTGTCTCAGGCTCCTGTTGCAATCTCAGCAAACCACATGACGCTCGCCTTCATCTGTCCCTCTGATACAGCGTCATGCCGGAACGGCTTCCAAAAAAGAAAAGAGAAAAAAAAAACTACCAGCACACCAATTAATACCTAAAGGGGTCGCTCACAGAGTTCCCCTCCCCTGCAATTACTGCAGTATGTGCTCAGAATGCAACATTGTCTACCTGCAGAGAGTGTTAGGTATCCTCTTGAGCATTCTGCCTGTCTATTTCACCACACTTTGTGAATGGGGTTCTGCAGGTGGCAGGTGTAATTAATTTGCAGCAGCAGGTTAAAGTTTACTTATAAGTCTTTGTTTTGAAACATAACCAGTCAGCTAAAGAAGCTTTACTGTTATAAAATGATCACTTTGTGAGTATAGAAAAAAGCTCCCATGAACATTTACCAGGGCGGCAGCTTTTTAGCTGTAATCTCTGCTGTCTAAAAACTTTTACAGCATTTGGACCTCTCTGTCCTGCTGTCATTACAGACATGGTTGAACTACCGCAGCATGTCCACTCCCATGGACTCGCATCTCATGCTGAGCTGTAATGTTTAGCCCGCAAAGGTCTAGGGCTTGTGGGAAATGATCTTGGTTGAAGGCCGCCAAAAACAGAAATACTGAATAAACAAGATTAAGATTGTTTAAAAAAACGTGATGCTATGTTCCAGGACTGGATTTTTACTACAAATGTCAATGGGACTTTTATTGGAACAGAACCCAGAAGTTCCAGTTTCACTTCAACAGGAAACAGAAGCTCTGACTTGTTTTCTACTCCACTATGTAAAGGATGTAGCATATTTCTTTACGTCATGCTGCATTAGGCCAAACATTTGGTCAGCACAGTGGTTGCAGTAGTTAGCACTGTCGCCTCACAGCAAGAGGGTTCTAGGTTCAAATCCACTGGCCTTTCTGTGTGGAGTATGGTCTCCCCCCGTGTCTGTGAGGGTTCTCTCCCACAAAGACACGCAGGTTAGGTTAATTAACGACTCTAAAATGCCCGTAGGTGTGACTGTGAGCGTGAATGGTTGTCTGTCTCTGTGAGTTACTGGCGACCTGTCCAGGGTGTACCCCGTGACCCTCTAAGGATAAGATAGATAGATAGATGATGGATGGATGGATTACTATTACACACTATATGATTTTATCTGCCAACAGACCCAGACTGGCACAGACCAGGCCAACTTTGTCGTAAACACCCAAATCATATTCAGAATCGGCTCAACAGTCGTAATGTGTATAATGTGAATGACAGTGTTATATGTGAGATAAAATGGTAAAATGACACAATTCACACCAACTAGGTTCAAAGGGTTAAACAAAATGGAGGAACAGCTGAATTCTCAGCAATATAACAAGCGTTCAGGACATAAATGAGCAAAACTATGCTTGCAAACCACACCTGAAAGTTCACTGTATGTGAACGAAGTGTTACAGACCAGTACAGACCAAAGATAAGTTACAACTTCTTGCAATGCGCCGATCTGCAACGTTCTGAAACCTGCCAGTTTGCACCAAGGCAACTAGACAAGATGGTATATTGTTTCTATAGCAACGCCTGTCAGTACTTCCGTTCTATCTGCCGGCTTTTCAGGCATTTTTTTTGTAGCTGGATATAATTTGTAGCATCTTAAAATATGGATGAGGATAGTGATAGTGAGTTACTTGCTACAGTTGCATTTCTAGTGTTGATGAAACGGCGAAAACATAAAAAAACAAGAGGGTCAAGATGACCAGCTGACTTTGCTACGAGCTGGTTGGCTGTTGAAACAGGTGACGTGCTTTTCGTTCTAAAACCAGCTGCTGCCGATGTGACAAGCTGAGTCACAGGTGACGCCATCAGCCGGCTTGAGTCGAGCTGAGACGGGCCATGATCACACCACTGCAACTTTTCCCTGCAACGCTCTAAAACTGTTTAGTCTCGTCGCAAAAATTTGGTCTGAACTGGGCTTTAGGCAAAAGCAGAAGAATGTCACTTTGAGGTAAATCCTGAAAATCTAAAAAACAAACAAAAGAAATAATTCACTTTTTGGAAAGCAATCTTGATAAAAACTATAGGAAGTAGGAATGCACCCTATAAACTAAAGTTATGTATCAGGGTAAATCAACTCTTTTATTAAATAATTCAATCAATTTAAAATGAAATGTCATTAATCTCAGGTGAAAACACAGACAACAAAATCAAGACTTAGACTACACATTCAATCACTCCACATAGTGCATGCTGACAATTAGCTGGGAGCACTGGAACTCTGGGCATTGTTGTTTATTGTGTTTTTCATTCAGTTCTGATGCACTACAGTCACCTAAACTAAGCACAAGGCATGAGCAACAGTATGTCATTTTCACTTACATCCTCAAAATCATGAAAGAAACACAATTCTTTCCACTTTTTAGTCAGGAAAACAGTCTTGATAAAAAACAATCAGCAGTTCATTTTCCAAGTTGGAATGCACTCTATAAACTAAACTTGTGTATCACACGCCGATCTCTGGCCTGCGGGCTGGATCTTGCCCACCATGAATTTTTATCTTCTAGAGAGTGAATCTGTTGACGCCGTTTCTCCGAGCTATCTCAGAATGAATAAAAATGGAAATCTCTGCTGAAGACACACAATTCCAAAAGAGGTGGGAGTCTGAGTACTTAAAGACTAGCCAGTGTGTCTCATCTACCATTAGACCCTTACATTTCACACAGTGTTGCGGGCTAAGCAGATTCCATGAAACCGAGAAGAAATCACCATGGGAGAGGAAATCTGTTATGCGACCAGGCTTTTATGTTTCCCAATTTACTACACACAAAACTACACAGATGCAATACACATCATGATCATGCATGATGCCGTGAAAGCCCTGTATGCGAAAACAGTTTGCTGGAAAGCCAAATGCGACGTGAAAACTTTACTCAGCTTCCATTTTGTCAGCCTGCAGCAAATGTGCACGCCATCACAACTCAAGGTTGAGGAATTCAATTTTGAAATTTTTTATACATTCATTTGCGGCTGATGTGGAGAACCTGTCAGAGTACTGACGGGAAGTGCTGAATGAATTACATCTCAGAGAGAGTTTTCTCCTTTCATCCCTCGCATGATGCCACAGCGCTTCCCATGCACTGAGACTACTTGGAAGCACTTACTTGTGGGAACAAATGTTCTCTGTGATAAGGATCAAGGAATCTTTTTATAGGTCCAGCTGCAAGAGACAAAACACCCTCTGAGCAGGTATTTAAGGATACATGAACTTGCATTAAAAGAAAAGGTGTGAGGTGGAAAAAGTGGGAGCAAACAGGTCAAGATAAGAGGTAGAAGTATCATTGGAACCCCTGTGGGGGAACAGTTTTTCATTGCAAAGTGCTGGAAAATGAGTTGTCAAAGGCAGAAATCTCTAGCCTGGCATCACCAGTTCATTCATTCTCAGTTCATTTTCGATTACAAAGGGGCATTACCAAGGTGTGCAGACCAAAATGCCTGAGTGCTGAGTGAATCCTGTCAGAAGTACAGCAAACACATCTTTCTTATCAACAAAAGCTTGAAGTGCAGTTGTTGTTCTTCTTTCAGAGAAAATATACCGTCCAGTTTGTTTAATACTGACGTGATAGTGGATTCAGAACGTTCCACATCAGCGGCAGCCATCTTGGTTGTTTACGAAAATGTCTCAACGGCGCTCCTCTGTACAGTCATTGTATCAAACCCACCCCACATTAGATAAACGGTTGTGATTGGCCCGACTTGGGCCAGGTTGGCTGGAAATCTGTCTGAATGGGAGGGGGACCAGACGTGTTTGCCAGGGCAAATAAAACATGAGATTGCAGATTTGTCTGGTCCCCAGGCTAAGAAATCCCAGCACCAGGCAGAGAATTATTAATTAATTATCAATCCATCAATCAGTTAAAAGAAAGTAATGTCTGGGCCTTCCCTTGGTTTTCTCTGAGCAGCTGCTGTTGAAAATCCTCAGCAGCCACCAAAGTCCAGCTGACACGGCGTGAAGCCTCGTATCTCTACCGTCACCTGAATTGTCTTTGCAGCATGGCAGTGTTTGACAAACCGTGGCTTCTTCATTTGTTTTCTCTGATCTTGTTCATCCATAACAAGTGAAAAGTTATAAATGTCTCCACCCAGCAGCGATGACTTGCCATGCTGTGTTGCGAATGTCAGAAACTAGACAAAATGAAAATGAAGCTTGTTGCTTCGGGGGAAGATAAAAAACAAACCATAATATGTTGTTCGGGATGCTGTGAGTGCATTCTGAAATACAAAATGTCACTATAAACTTGAGAAATGGGCAGTTCATGTTTTCTGAAACCCATGTTATTAAATCTGTTAACCAAAAATTTCTACCATTCCTTCATGGAAAAAGAAGCTGGAGCTGTTTTTAATTCAATATAGCTAATGGGCCACTTAGCAAAACAATATCAACAGACAATAATTAAGTGGCCCTTGATTTTTTTTAAACCAGCTCTTTCGTCTGGAGCTTTCAAGTGGATGGAGTTTTTCCCAAAGTATGGATCATTGGTCATATGATATCAAGTAGTCATATACAATCCATATAGGCTACCTGACAACTAAGCAAACTCCATTTGCTGATGAAGACCGTGAGATTCAGTTGAAAGCTGTGGGGAAATACAGCTAATAAATGGACTGTAAATTAAACCCGCATTAGGTGACTTTTTTGGCCATTTACGTGTAGCGGAACAAGCTGTGAACACAACATTGAGATATTATAAAGTTGATATGGTGAATGTGTTAAACAGTTGCCTATTTACACACCCAGCAGACCAGGAGCAACATTAGCATTCATTTGGAGTCTTGTTTCTGGCCACAGGGTGACCTCCAAGTCCAATGTTCTTTGTAGCTCTGTTTTGGTCTCTACCAAACCCCAGAGAAAAACATCTGTCTCTTTAGCAGTTAAATGCTCCACTATGTGTAACAGCTAGTCGCTAAATTTGTCTCTCTGCCATTTGGTGCTGGGCAATTAGTCTGTAGTGGGTTTTCCATTGAAAACAGCTGCCTGATGAGAGCGGTGAGACTGGACCAAAACTGTATTATAACAAAATGGCCATGTAAATCTTCCTATTGTTAATTAGTAATGTTTCAGTAATTATTTCTTTTATTTTGTCAAGCTACTTTGTCAGTAATGAACTTTATTGCCCAATATACACCTATATAAAACATCTTTAAGTGCATGCACAGCAGCACGTATCCAAGGTCTCAAATTATATGGTCAGTTTTGCTGAAATATTTTGGGGGAAAAAAATCCCCCTTTCTTGATCGTTTTGCAACTGTGGCTCATTCACTGGCTGTCCAGACACAGCTTCAGCTTTCAAATAAAAAAGCCAAAATGGATGTCACTTCAGTGAATGATGCAGACACCACTTTTTGAAATCAGTGATGAAATGCATCTCCTTTTAAGTTTCCTCTAGAGACCGGTTGGATAATATATACGGCTTTCAAAAGTTTGAATTGATGGTTATGGGTCAGAGGATAGACAGTATCAGAGTGTTTGCTCCTTTATATCACAGTTGGTGCTCTTCACTTCTCTTGCAAACCCTTTCCAAACGGTTATGTCAAGTCTTTCCTTTTACGTCTCTAAACTATGGTCTGCCTTTCCTAGACACATTTTAGAGACAGGCTTGGTGGTCTTTTTTCAAGATTCTTATTACCCACATCACTGCCTCAGCTTAATGATTAATGATATGAGACTGCTATTTGAACCTTATTTGGCACTTTTGAAATTTACAATTGATAATTTACTTTGTAGTTGCTTAACCATAACCACAGTTTTAATTTAACAAATGAACCAACAAATAAAGTATCTTAGGACCTTTTGGTATTTGTATATATGAAGTAACCATAAAGTAGAGTTTCACACAATTGCAGTTCTGTAATTTCACACTGTACAGCTCTACCTGCAAAAGATGAAAGGAGTGACTGTACACCCTTGGCGATGTTCTGTGGATGGGTGAAGGCAGAACTTACTGGATCAGAACTGATCAATCTCATGCATTATGAAACTCATTTGGATGTAAAATTTCTAACAAACATTGTACGAATGCAGAAAGCCAGTCATCCATTCAGCAGAGTAGCTCCAGGCTGTAAATCAGTATGACATTTTATATAAGAGCCTTAGTTCTCCACAGTATCTGTAACACAGAGCTGCGTGTGCTCTTGTTCCTTCTCTGGAATGTGCTAGTCTGTCTTTTATTAGTTATTGTAACATAATGTATTTGATTTCTTTCCCCACAAAAAGTTCTGACACTTAAGACCTTTCAAAGAGCTCAACAAGGGTTTTTACAAAAGCGCTATAAGGATTTCTCACGTCTTGCTTTACACTAAACGCTGTCTGCCTTCATGTACAAATAAAAGCTCCCAAACACTCGGCCTCAGTGCACTCATTTATCTTTAAACACCAGCAGTGTTTAACTTCTGCTTCCTTCAGTTGTTGCAATTTATGAGAAACCCCTTCATAAAAGCACAGAATATGCCAAAGACTTCTCTAACCTAACAAATAAAGCATCTGCACACAGTATCAATAGTTGTTAGAATGACCTTCAGAGATACACAAATCATATCACAACTTCAAAGGCTTGATCAAGCTACATGAATCATTTATAAGTCCTCGCCATGCTATATAAATGATGCCAGAAGTTGAGCAGCAGTCGCCTGAGCGTGCCAGACTTAAATCCAGTCATATTCTACAATACATATGCATAGCCCTGCAATAAAATGTGTTAATGGATGCAAACTGCCTACAGCTTTTTTGCTGGAGTCATAAAGCTTTAGGCATTACGCATAAAATATTTCATTCAAGGTGAGATCTAATTTTCTTTTGTGTCAGTGCCCTATGCATTGATCTCCACCAGCTCACCAAATATTCACGGTAGCATACAGGGGCATTTCTTCTAATTAAATAGCAGTCATGAAAGTTAGCTAACCTATGTAGATTCTGTGCATTTATATCCTTTGAAGGAATGAAGCCGCTTCAAGAAGGCAAGCAAGCTAATTTGATTGACCTTTGAGTCTTTTTATCAATCGTTGAATAGATTTAGTTTGAGTAAATTAACATTCAGCTCTCGTCTTACCTTTAATGACAAAAGGAAATGTTTGTGTTTATCTGCCTCCAGTATTGGGTCTATATTAAAAAGCATATTTCAATGACAATTTCCTTTTTTCCACAGTGAGAAGATTTGTTTATATTCCATGGTCTTACACAACATTAATCAGCAGCAAACTGAAAGGATACAAGGCTGGAGCGAAACTGGTTTCTGTGTCGCTGTCTAAGGGAGCATATTCACCTTTAAACTCAATTACTTTATCAAAATGCTTATTGTGGTTCATCTAAGCTAAAGCATCAATCAGTAACAAACCAGGGAAATTGTAATTGCACGATAGAGCAGAGCAAGGTTACCAGGCAGTTAATTCTCTACTCGATGAAAACAACTTTCAACAGACCTGGAACATAATGTGTGATACAATGTCAGTAGAAAATGGTCTTCATGTGGAAAGTAACCGCCTTTATACTGAGGTTTCTGCATTTAACAGCAGGAACTTTGATCCCAACAGAAAATACAGAGTTTGATCCAGAGCACACCATTGTGACAATGACCGCCTTAATGTCCTAAGAATGCGAGCTTCCTGTGCCCAGCTTCCTCCTTGTCCCCCAGAAAACCAAGGGCAGGGTCAGTGCTGTTTGCAGGCTTTTCATTTTCAGATTTTATCAGTTGGAGTAAGTTCATGTTAATTTTGTAGGTTAGCTACAAAATCAAACTGTTGGTTGGTTATAGTATGATTTGTGTATCTCTGTTTGGTAAAAGTGTGTTGCAAGCCAATATCTGTACAATCAGTCAAAGATGGATAATACGGAAAGGCATGCCACTATGCATTGTGTTGATATTATAAAAGGCAGCGAGAGGATTGTGGTTTTTTAGGGGAGGGGTATCATGATTCCATCCAGAATCTATTAAGCTAAGCAAAGATAGTAAGCTAACCGGTCTTGAAAACATGTTACAGTCTTCAGATGTCTTTTGAAGAAACTGGTGTAAGTGTTCTGGAGTCAGTCCGCAGCTCTATTACTAACGTTATCTCCAGCAGTGGAAAATAGACTCTGCTGCAATGAGAAACCCATTGTTTCACAAACTTTGTAGACTATGGACCGAGTTATTTTCTTCAAGTGAGAAGAGTTGACTGGAAGTTTTCTAAAGTGTGTGTTAGTTAGCCAGCTTGTTTGCTAGCGCTGGAATTCAGTGCTCCGCTGTTGCTAATGTTAGTCTCTAGGCGATGCCGTACAAAATATTCGTAAAATACGTCACCTTCATCTTGCAAGGCTAGTTATTAAGTTAATAAATGCAAAATGTGCCCACAAGCTGGCCTTTTTTGATGAACATAACTCTGTTCCGTCAATATTGATTGTTTGAAGGAAAAAAGTAAAGAGCTAAAAACTTAAGTCAAACATCAGGTTCTCTTCAAGGACGGGGTGAATGGTCGAGTAAAAATGAATAAACAATGACTGTCCAGCTTACTAAGAATGGAAGTCAATGGCAGTCAAAAAAAGTATCCGAGGCAATCTGATAATGAATATAAAATTCCTTTATTAAATCATGAATAGACCAACACGTTTCATCTCAGTCTTCATCAGGGTAACATTGTAACAAAACATAAGAGAATTGACAAAGTTATGTTGAAAGAGTACTGTTTATTGTTCCCTTTTGGTGGAGCAGTGACCTCCTAGAAAAGTACCGACCTTCTCCCAAACAATCCAATCAATTCATCAAACACTGAAAGTAGTTCCATCATATGTTCTGTTTGCACAGGTTTGTCTGCTCTAAGCATGTTCCACGATTCAGTGTGCACACATGCTGTACTTGTCTCTTCACCGTGGCTATGAATAAAACAAATAGCACTTGTCAACGGCCAGATGTTGAGGCTGGCGGCTAAGGCAAGATGGAAGATCATGGTGAGCAAGATTCATGTAAGCCCGAACATGATTAATACCAATTAGCTGTTTCTGTTCAAGTGAAATCTTTAAGTAATCATTAATCAGAGGAAGGCTCGCTTTATGCTCAGAAATAACAATGTCAGGGTGAAGAGATAGACTGCTCAAAGGGGTATTCACTTGGCTGCTGAAGATGAGCACAACACGCTCTTTACAAGTGTAGCTGTTTGAATCTGTGATACAGTATCTATGTTGATTACTGGGATTAGATGTAGAATTCTAGATGCTTTTTTTACTATATGTTGGGGCATTATGAGCCTTGTCCTACATGCCCTAATCTCCCAAATTGAAAGTCATTTAACATGTTAAGAGATTGGACGGTTAGCAATGATGGAAATTTATTGAGGCTAATGATTATATAGGTTTTCCTTTCCTTTCCGTCAGCACCTTTAAAGTGAGAGAAACAGAGATAACACATTCTGTCTCATACAAATTGAATTTAATGTAACAAAATACACCTATCCTCAACAGTTCAATAGTCATGGGTTTTACTGCTCCTCACTCTGCGGGCTACCTTTCGCTTTTGCGTTTTTGGGCCCGTAGAGCAAGCACACTACAGTCCTTCTCCGTCCAGTCCTTTCGCTGGCTGAGCCAGCTGACTTCCCAAATTTTATTGTACCAAATTGATCAAATTCTGATAATAGTCATTTCGGGCGTAATCAGCGATAGTAAGGTTGTGTGTGTTTTGACACAGAAAGAGAGCAGCCTGGGACAGACTTCAGATGCATCTGTCACCTGCTAATCTTGATTTATCACTAAAAGACACATGAACACACACGCACACCATCAGTGCTTTAATTAACATTTTAATATTTTGTTCAAAAGTCTCAGTATCTCACTTTGGAACAAAATAATTTGTTAGTAGCTCAGAAAAATGTATTCACCGTTTTACAGCTGCTCTTTTTACGATGAATGTGTATGGGAAAAATGCTTTTTGGGCCAGTGTGTGTCACGTGATGAACTCAGTTGCAGCCACTGTGCCAAAATCGCTTCACAGTCCAGCTCTGTTCCTGGGGGCTTGGCTGGTTCCCACATTTTCCTGAAACAGGGTGGGAAATGTAGTTAAAGTCAATGTCATTATCCTGTAATTACCACATAGTGGCCGCTGTTCAGCGAAAACGACATGGACCCTTTTTTAGAAATATGAATTGTATATTGTTGGCCCTTAAAAACGTATATATTACTTTAAGATTCTTATGATACATATATCAACACTTAATATAGTTTTTATAGTCTATTTTTATATGTTCAATTTCTCAGTTAGCTTTATTATAGTTGGTATAGTTAGTGTCAGCTACACCCAAGACTAGTAACACCTACTCACCTGAATGTCGGGTTAGCAATTTGATTTCACTAAAACCACGTGACTCATGATTCATGTCCAAGTATGATTTATGTGTGAATTCCATTAAGGAATTGTATTGTATATGTGATTGGTTGTATTGTTTCCCTGCATCAAATCAACCCAAAACTTTTCTGCTGGATCCCCCACCACTTCCAGTGTCAGCCATCCCTCTCCACAACATCCTGGCGGCCAGAGAAGCAGCTGTAGCGGATGGTGCAGGACTGAACGGTTCAGGAGATCCTTTGTTCCCACAGACATCAGGCTCTACAAACGTTAGCCAACGGCAGGGGGCTCCTGTTCAAATATCTGTACATGTTGTTTGGTAAACCCTAATGAAGGCCATACGCTAAACTGCATCAGTTTAAAATAGCAAAATATAGTTCTACAACAAAGGTTCCTCTAGTTTTTATTTTCTAGACTGCCTCTCTTCTCCGCATACCTTAGGTGAAGCTGTGCCAGAACCACAACTTGACTCCAACAACTTTATATCAGAGCAGAGAAATCTGTGTCAGGGGGCATCTGAGCCAGTCATCATTTCAGATGATAAGACCTCCTGTGTATCCATGCATGAAATGGCCCGTTCGTCCGTGCATTACAGGTGTATACCTGACAGTGACAGTGTGTACCTAGACAAGGGTGCAGTGTCTGTGCATGATAATGTAGTCATGGATGGGATCAATGTCTGAGTCACTTATGATATTCAGACCTCATGATACGTGATGAGGAGAGGTCTCTAGATCATCCAGAGGCGGCGTTATGACACTGGCAGGAACAGTTGCTTGTGGAACTTTTTTCACACAATTGCAGTTATTTTATTTGTTTCAGTGCTTTACCAACAAATGCAACATAGTGTATCACACCACACGGAAAGCCTAAAGGTCATCAGTTGACCACTAAATAAATGTAGATACAGTTCAAATTATGAAATTTAGGTTTTCTATTCAGCAGCAAGCTGAAACTCAAGGTTTCATGAAACCAAAATCGGTAGGTAAGGTCAAAACGCTACATTCATGTTTTTCTACAATCTAGGCTTGTAAATGGCAAGTTCTAATATTCCAGCAGTGTGCTTTAGCTATTGTGTTGAATTTTTATTTTCAAGTGGGAAACATGGAAATCAGAATGCAGAAAGTGGCTGTTAATATGAAACGGTGACCTGAGCTCATTTTTAGTAATATAGCCTGATTTTAGTATTCTGATTCAACTTTGCATAAAACAATTCTTGTTCACTGTTATGTATTACCTCTTGTGAACTCACAATTAAGTCTCCAGAGTTTTTTGTTTTTTTTTTAAGTTGGAATTGAATGGGACTGAATGAGCCTGAGAGGTTTGGCAAAAGTGATTTAAAAATATCTTTTGTCTTGGTGCATGCATGTCAAAACTGTCCCAATTAACTTGAAAGAGATGGAAAATGTAAAAACCAAGTGTAACCAAATATCCAGAAAATCAGCAAAAAAAAGTGCTAATTAATGCGCGTTTCCGTTTCCATCCACTACTGTTATGTACACTACATACTGTATATTAGGAGCTGGTTCATTGAGGTACAGTTGGTGATGCTAATTCTCCAGTCTAATTTCTCACGCTGAGATCAACTTACAAATTATCTGGCTTGTACTTGTACTGTAATGTCTACTTTAAAGATTTCTATATGATCTTTTGCGGTAATGGAGGCACATCCCCCCCCCCCCCCCCCATCACCTCCAAAAGAAGCACAACTCTATCTTTTTTTTATTGTGTTGCCCTAAAAACATATGAGTGAAATGGCAACAAGAGAAGTGTGGGGATTTTTGACAGAGACTCAGAGCAGAGCTAATGGCCCATTAAGCGGAAAAGGCTGCTTTTGATGTGATTGAAAGAGGAAAGAGAGAAAAATGCAAGAGAGAACAGAGGCATGTGAAGGGGGGGTGAAAACAATACCACAGAGCAATCATTTCCTCAACATCATCTACTCACGGATCAGACTCGCAGTACAAAGAGTGGCTTGGATCAGTGCAGACGCTCCATGGATTTAAAATCTTGTTATCTGCTCCATAGTTTTGATGTGCTGATGAGCTTTGACTGAGCATGTGCGCGTGATCGATCCTCGAGTTGTGTTCCCGCACCCGCATCAAGCATTTAAAACATTGTCTCACATCAAACACTGCTCACAGCATGTGGTAATTATCATGGCTATGTTACCACTCTAGTATGGCGCGCATCACACTTATGGTTCAGTAGAACACAATTCAAAACAGATGATGGAAGTCACAGGCTCCCTTTATGGTGATTGTATCCTCATGCATCAGAAATGCTTTGGCACATAGACATACAGTACAAGACAGGGGCACTGGCTAATCATGTAATGTGATTCCCACCCAGGGGTACTTGCCAGGGGGTTTGTGGAAGGATTGCAAAGAAGCTCAACTAAGTTAAAAAAATTGAAATTAGGATTTGATTAAAAGAATATATCCACATATTAAGGCAGCTGTAACACCTGAACACTAGCTGTTGCAATTATGTAAGAGTAAGTAAAAACTAGTGAGCACAGAAGTCTATACAGGCAGCTATAAATAGGATAAAAGGTTGAAATAGTTAGTTAAAAGGCGGCACGGTGGTGCAGTGGTTAGCACTGTCGCCTCACAGCAAGAGGGTTCTCGGTTCGACCCCACCAGTCAGCTGGGGCCTTTCTGTGTG
>LKNJ01000138.1:189842-277740 GCA_002120245.1 Maccullochella peelii | reverse complement strand
GTTTTATCTCCCCCCCAAAAATACAAGTATTTTAAACGTGATTAATCATGATTAATCACAGCCTATTATTGTGATTAATTTTTTAATCAATTGACAACACTAGTTGAGATACAATGTAAGCAAAACTTTATATAGAACTTTTCAAAAACAGGGTTGAAAGGTGCTTGACAGTTACAAACGGACGATAAAAAAACCATTTGAATACTCCCCCCCCCAAAGGAGAGCAAAAATGTTAAAGAATAAGAACAAATCAGGGCAAGGAAGCATCAATTAAATGCCTTTAAGATTAAATAGGTCTTGAGATGAGATTTGAAACACTCAGAGTTTGCTGACCAGACCACAAGAGAGTGTTTAAAAACCTGGGACAGCAAAAGCTTCGCCATCACAAATCTTGAACTTTGAGCAGGAAACAACCAGGAGCCCTTATTCTGATGACCTGGGAGGCTTAGTGAACCTGTATGAGATCAGCATCGCACTGAAGTATGGTGGAGCCAAACTGTGTGTAAAAGCATGTAGGAGGATTCTGAAAAATATAGGAACACTGTGGAGTTTTAGTTAGCAATAGTGCAGCAGAATTTTGAACTTCTTGGCTTAAACAAGAATACAGTGCCTTACAACAGTCAAGACATGGGGAGACAGCTACTGGAAACATAAGATAATGTCTGTTTCTCAGAAGTCGACTAGAAATCAAAAATGACCCCAAGCTCAAAGCCCGGGAGCTTAATTGCTGATGTAAAACTTAAAAAGGCCGTTGGTTGTTTTTAGATTTTATTGTAGAAAACTATGAGACATCCATGCACTGATCTACTTAAGATAATTATGTAAAATAGCCAAATTTGGAAGTCCCCCAGATATCACAAATATATAAAGCTGGACATCATCAGCATATAGCACTGATGTCAGTGTCAATCTGTTAATTGCTAAGTCCTGAATTGCAAAAACCCAGTGGTGAATATATACACTGTAAATAACCGCCTAGATATTATCTGCTGTGTGAAAAAAAGGAATTAAAGAAAAAAAAACAGCACCCTCGTTGTTTGCTGCCATCACTTGGATATTTCTCTGTGCCCTTCTCTGGTAACAGCTGAACAAGAAAAGAGGTCAGTCACCTCTGCTTTTTCAGACTGTGACAAACTGCAGCAGCAATAAGAAAGTAGTTACAAGTTGAAGCTCACTGCAGAGATGACCATCTGTATCAGCGACCATTAGTGTAAAACAATGTCCTTGTCAGGGGTGTTGGGTAAGCTGCAAAACCAATGAATTGAACGGTGGCTTGATCTGTACTTTAAATGCTTTAATTGATTATTTGTTGTCAGACTGAGGATGTTTTTACACCTGACTTTGCCCTTTAGCTCACCTGAAAAAGGTGTAAGGTGCCATGGAGGTGAGCTGTTTATTGGCAATTTTCTTTTCTGGCATTAGTCCTGGAACTAATTGGACTAAATAAATACACCGCGGACTAATTTGATTCAATTGTGTTCTGTGTCTGTCAATATGTCCGCCCTTCAATTGCTTCCCTGACTAAATTCATCTTGTTAGCTTGGTGTCTGTCTTTCCCCCCTTAGGTCAACTGACGGATGGAGACGGGCTGAAAAGGTGTTTTTAAAATGCAGTAAAATGAGGTGGAATCAGGCATTCCTCGCACGGAGTGGCCAGAATGGAGACACACTCTGTCTCTCTTAGAGACAGACAAACACCCAGACGATCACACGCACAGACGTACACACACACACAGGCATAAAAACACGTGCACACACACTCAGTCATGCAGAAATTGACTCCAATTAGCTGTCCGCTGGTCTCTCTCCTTCCCTCATCAGTGCAGGAGTGAGAGCCTCATCATTAAGAAAGCATGCTTAATGACGGAAGGCCTAACCCTTTCTGATGCAGGCCCTCTTTGATATTCCAGAGGTAATCCTACACACCTTCACTTTGCCTGCCCCATCACACAGTCTATGCCTTTTCTCCCTGTTATTCCATTCCTCATTTCTTTCAATATGTGTTGGCTTTATATACGACCATGCAACTCAAATGAAAATAAAAATCATTCTGCTACTCTTTGATAATGCATCACATCATTTTATGAAACATTTAGCATTTTTCTGAGAGATGGCAGCTTTATTTTGCAGGGCTTTGTTGTCAGGAAATAAAGTGACAGGCTAATAAGCAAACATGAACTTTCTACCACCAACCTGTGAACACACCACATTCACAGACTTTTGAAATCAATTGTAATAAAAAATTGGGTGAAAATAATCTATTATTTTGTATCTTTGTTCAAAAATAATTGATTATCAAACTATGCTGTCTACCAGAACTGGTATTTCACCACCAAATAAACTCATCACACAAAACTTAAATATTATGAATGTCACTATGAGACATCCATGCACTGATCTACTTAAGATAATTATGTAAAATAGCCAAATTTGGAAGTCTTTGCTTAACACATAACACAAAATATACAATACATACATACATACATACAGTATACATATACAGTCTATTTCCTTCTTGGTAGAGATCAAAAACAGAGCTAAAAGAGAGTGAATATTGGACTTACATTTGCCAAGTGGCCAGAAACTCCAAATGAATGGCTGTGACATCCTGTTAGTCTTTGTCTGTGTTTCCTGTTTTATTCTGGAGACTAATCTTTCCTGTCGTTTCAGGTCCTGCCCTTGTGTTTCTCCTACTCCTGATTGTCCACACCTGCATCCACTCACCTTCCCCTGATTGTGCCTCCAGCTATATATATATATATATTATATACTCCCTTGTTGTCACTGCTCCCTTGCCAGATTGTCTTTCTTCTCCCTAGTGTGTTCATCGCTTTCCAGCATTTCTAGTGTTAGTTTCCTCATTTTTTTGGACTTTGCCTTGCTCTCTGGATTATAGATTGGACTGGACTTGTTTGCTTAATGGACTGATCACCCATGTATGACTGCCTGACTTCTAGTAAAGATTTTGCCTTTTTGAATCTTACCTTGTGTACTGTGTCTTTCTCTGTGCTTGAGTATTGATCTGCCTAGAAACGTTACAATGGCAGAGTTTCTGTGTAACTGCTGGATGTGTAAATAAGCAACTGTTTGCTAACAACTTCACCGTATCACCTTTAAAGATGATATGTCAGCATTGTGTCCGCAACTTGTTTCCTCTGCTCCCAAGTGACCAAAAACAAGTTAATGCAGGTTCAACAAATCTGCTAAATGTTAACAACTGTACGGTGGCCCTGAAGGTCAAAACACAACAACATTTCACAAAACACAACAACATTTCAGATTACGGAAAGGGAGGGACAACTCTTCTTGTTTGTGATTGAACCGAACCCAAGTCAATTCAGAGTTTATTCAGTGCGGTGCTAGATTGGATCAACCGGAGAAACTGTTTCAGAATGTTGCAGGGAAAAGTTGCAGTGGTGTGATCTGGCCCGTCTCTGCTCGACTCAAGCTTGTTAAAACTAAACAAAACTGTCATCACAAACAAAGCATTACTTATTTACATTTATTAATCAGAGCATTCACAATATTCACTCAAAATCAGCGGGGGGGAATTTCTGTGAATTTCTACAATGGGGGGAAATGGAATTAGGGCCAAAAGTTCTATTTACAACCACGAACCAAGTGACGTCTTCTACTACTTGCAATGCGCCGGTCTGCAACATTCTGAAACTTGCCGGTTTATGTGACGGTGTATCATTTCCATAGCAACGACTCTCTGTACTTCCATTCTAACTGCCGGCTTTTCAGGCTTTTTTGTAGCTGGACATAATTTATAGCGTCTTAAAATATGAATGAGGATGGTGATAGTGAGTTACTTGCTATATTTGAATTTCTATTATTGATAAAGGGCAAAAACAAACAAATGAGCGGGTCGAGATGACCAGCTGATTTCGCTACGAGCTGTTTGGCTGTTCAAACAGGTGACGTGCCTTACGTTCTATAACCAGCCGTTGGCGACTTGACAAGCTGAGTCGCAACCGGCGCCATAATGGCGCCATCAGCCGGCGCCATCAGCCGGCGCCAGTCGGGCAGAGACGGGCCAGATCCCACCACTGCAACATTTCCCTGCAACGTTCTTAAACGGTTTCTCCGGTTGATCCAATCTAGCACCGCACTGAATAAACTCTGAATTGACTTGGGTTTGGTCCAGTCACAAACAAGAAGAGTTGTCCCTCCCTTTCCGTAATCTGAAATGTCGTGGTGTGTTTTGTGTAATGTTGTGTTTTGTGAAATATTGTGTTTTGTGAAATGTGTTTTGACCTTCAGGGCCATAGTACGACTGACATTTATCTTTAAAACATATTTAAACTGAACATTTTCTAGTTATGTTCAGGCGATTTAAAGCACTTTATGAGGATAAGGGAAATGTTGTGGTCATCGCAGGTATGGTTAATATATAACATTACACAACTAAAGAGCTTGGTTATGGTTGGGGAGAGCCTTGGTTAAAGCCACAATGTACCACAGCTCAACCTGATCTTTATTAGCTTGATTTTTATTAGAATTCAAGTTGTATTGAAATATTAGTACGCTAAATACATTTATTTTTGTATCATCATCATGTATAAGCACAAAAGTAGACTAAAGTGCTCCTGCAATTTGAGGCATGGAAGCTAGGCTGTAACAGAGGGTTCAGATCAAATTATCCTGCTATAAAAGGTTTGTTTGCGGGCATAAGCTAATGTACAAACAGACCAGTTTCTGGTATAGGGGTATTTTATGAGAGATGGGTTCTTAAAATGGGAAATCCAAAATGTGTTTCAACAAATCTGGTTAACTGGACTCCCCTGACCCTGAATAAGACATATTCAGAGATGGACTATGTGAGAAAGTGTGGGACACAACTCAGCAGCTACAGCTCAAAATTCTGCCTATTCTTTCCTACATTGAATATGATATTTTAATGCATGACAGTAATTCATTTTGAGCTTATTTTAATCAGAGGCGAAACTGTCAAGTTGTCTGGTTTTCACAGATGTGTTGCCTTCCGCATTGTAATGAAATCGATTCTGTGTTTGGCCCAAAAATGACTGATTCACACCTATTCAATGTATTCAGATGTGACTTCCATATTTTTATTCTTTCTTTCAGAAGCGGACACATGTTTGTGACCTGCTGTGCTTTAATAATGCCACAAAGCTTTACTTTTTCAAAAGCCTGAGGTATAACGACACGTGGCTCAGGCACACATCCAAATACATGCAAAGATGCACATGCACACAAACACACAGAGTACTGGTTCCACTTGACCGGTTATTGTGCTATTTTCCGGTCTTTGTAATGTCTGTTCAATTGAACACTCCTCTGCAATTTCCTCCTCTTTTTATACATCATATAATTAGGTCCAATTATTGTTAATAACTTTGGGCAAAAAGCCTTTGTTACCAAGGTCAGTATGGTCTGACAAAGCTTTAAAGTTGCCCTGCCCTCATCTTACTCTCAGCACCATCCAGTTAATTATGTATATTTCGCACCTCTCTTTTTCTCTCTCTCTCTCCCTGTCTCTCCCATTGTCTCTCTGTCTGTTTCTCTCTCCAGCTCTCTAGCTCTCTCATGCACACACATAAACACACACCGAAATCAGTGGACATTTTAATGGTCCTTTCTGTCACACTCTCATGGTTGATGCGTTTGAAAGAAGGGAGTCTTTGGTACGTACAATCATGGCAATGAATTATCAACAGAAAAGTGCTGTCTCTGTGGGCTTTAAGGAGGTCAAGTTGAGTGTAAGAAGCAGTGATGTGACTACCCGCCTTCATTATGTTATTATATATTATAAGTCTTTATTTGGGATTCACTGCTAATAAACTGAGTTTCCTGATGTTCGCAAATGAATGTGGTGTGAAATTGACTGTCTCTCATGTTTCGCTCAATCAGGTTGCACTTCAGAAAATAAATGGTAAAAATGTGTTCACCCGCAGTGAAGTTGGAAATTTGAAGAGCTAGTCATTGAGACGGATATTCATGGCAGTGGCTTTCTATGGTTTTTTCATAGACCTAAATAATAAACAATGAATGATAAGAAATCAAGGATCTGCCTTTGCTTTGGAAGACGGTGATTAAACCAAGGAGGATCAAATACGTGTCATGCAAGAACTGCCTTACTCTCACTATGAAATATTAAAACATAAGGAGTTTGTCAAAGTTTGCATAAGTTGAAGAGCTGGTTCTTGTTCTTAATTACATGCTGAAAGGTAAAACTTTCTCCCACAGCAGTCCTGCATCCTACCTTTTTCTGGAAAAGGGCCCAGGCTCTACAGTAAAACAAAATGAAAAAATTGCAGTATAACCTTAGCTTTAACTCCTCTGCCTTATCTTTTTGCCCTTAATGTTGCTGCACATCCATGCCATGAGTCAGCCCTGCCTCTGAACGTTAATGCTCTTGTAGCATGAATATTAATTTTAACCTATAAACTAAATTTCAGTAGGATTAGCAAAGTAATGACCTATCCCTCTGAAATCAGAGTGCCCTGTTTCAGACGGCCACTGCTTCACTGAGCTGCTTAATGTGGCTGCAACACCATTTTCTGTCTCTATTTGAATTGCGGATTGCAGCTTTCAACAGAGGGCCACTAAGACCTTGAGAGTGAGTGGCAGCGAGGATGATTAACACAGCTATGGAGATGGTGAAGGAGACTTACACATGGATACACACAGGCTCCCTGCTAAGGATCAACACTGGATATGCTCAAATGTTCTTAAGGGATTTACATCCCATAATTGTAACTGCAGCAACGAGTTAGAAGGGTACATGACAGTAGTGTTGGTAGATTTACCGAATAACAAAGTAAAGAGATGTACCTTTTGTCAATGAGGCTGTAGTGGTTTTACAAAAAAAAAAAAAAACATGCAGCCACAGTGACAAAAAAAACTTTCTACCTTGTATTCTCAGAGAGCGGGGAGATGTCTGTGTCGCCACAGCCTTATGTATACATGGCATATGCCTTTGTGCTATAGAACACTATTGTCCAAAAACACATCAAGGAGCCATATCATTTAATTGTAGAGACCTTTATGACAATGAAAATTGCAATTGTAGTTCATTTTCAAATAAAACACAGTGTATGTAATAGTTTATGGATGGCATAAGCAGGCTTTGGCTACACAGATAATACCCAGTCACATCATAAAGTGGCACAGCCAAGTTTATCTGAGCGTCCTTACGAAATAGGCGGTGCTAGATGCTAGATGCTCGTATTAACTATTTGCAGGGCTAGAAGGTGAGCTACTGTACATCGCAAGCTCACGGCTAACATGGCTAGCAAGTTGGGAACATGCTAGCACTAGTGAGTCACAATAGATCTCCAAGCTTCTTTCTAATTTCTCTGTACTGTGCTATTTATTTATATTATATATATATTTCAATAAAAAGGGGGGGAAAGCTCTCCACACTAGCTAGCTTGCTATATGGTAATTAGCAAGCTCTCAGTTCCTTCAAAGGTCAGGGTTATGTTGAGATGCTTAGTCAATTGCACTAATTTATGTGCTGTTGACCAATAGTACTGAATTGCTTTTTCCACGAAATGTTGCTGTTTTAAGTTGTGGTGTGACTGGGCCTTTATGATTTAAGTATGGGTGTGCCATTTTTAATTTTGCCAGTCAGATTTTTTCTGTTTGGTGAAGGCAGAGCTGACAACTTGGGTAATTGTTAAAACAGTTTGCCTTCATCACCTTATGAATGACCACAGGCTTTTTGCAGATCTATTAGAAAAGTCACAGTTCTGGCCAGGTTGGCGTATGAAGACTGGATGAACTGGAAGGTATGTAGAAAATGTGTACATTTGATAAATGTCCCAGTTTCAATTGTAGCCAAAGGTATCAGGACATTGGTATATATTGTTCATTGCATCAGATGATTTTAACAGGCACTAATAAATAAATATATCTATATCTATATATAACTAATTCTCAATAACTGGATCACATGAGTTCGAAGATGGACAAACAGATTTCTAGGAATATTTGATGCGCAAATCAGGTCGTCATTCATCCTTCTTTGACCTTAGAAATAGTAGTTTACTCTAAATAACCTTAGATTAAGGTTCACTTATAAGTTTTTTCAGGGGCATTCAACCTCATGGTCTTACTTTGCTCAGTTTTGCCCAGGCTTATCATGTGACTTAAGTTAGGTGACATGGTGACAAGTGAGCAAATCCGCTGGTGAGGACCGTGAGTTGCGGGCAAATCTAGCCAGTGGACCTGGAATTAAGATTACTTTGACAAAATATAACTATGAGTTAGCCAGTCTGGGGTCATTAACCGTTATCAGTACAGTTTAAGCAAGCCCTGCTCTTGTATCTGCATGTGTTGCCTAGCAGAGTGCAGGCCTCAATGGGCCATGCATACAAACAAAGCTTTCATCCACAGACTAGCATTGTCCATCCAATCAGAGCCTCCCACAGGAGAGCAAACATAGCAATGATTAAGAAACTGACGGACAATAAACAGCGAGTGAGTTTTTCTCCTACAGCACTTACTGAAGAACATGGACAAAAGATACATAAAGCCACTCTACACCTAGCCACTGCTTTCCCATTTCCCGTATGTTTTATGGTTTGTATTCACAACCAAATGCAAGCACTTGTGAGTGTGTGTTTATCTTTCTGAAGTTAAGGCCTTCCCAAATGTTGATGTTAATAGTTGTTTTCAGAGGCTGAATGTCCCCCTCGGTGAATGTTATCTGTTTCTCTGGCTCGTTCTCTCTCCACTGGCACAGTGCAGATTAGTTAGCTTCTACCAGTTGGTACAGTCTGGGACTCCAAACGTTCACTTAATGAATTGGCAGTCATCTGTGTGTGTGTGTGTGTGTGTGTGTGTGTGTGTGTGTGTACGTGTATGTGTGTGTGCGCGTGAGAGAGAGCAAGAGCGAGGGAGGCCAGTGAGATGCTAAATTAATAGCAGTCATCTTTACATGCTTCCCTCTGCTAGCTAAGCCTGCTAATGAACAGACTTGGACGCCTGCGGTTAGTATCACACACAAATACACAGACACACACACACACACACACACACACTAATGCACACAGAAAGGTTTCAAAAAGGTGGATTTGATTATGACACCAAACACACACAGACACACTCAGACACAAAAAGCCGAAACACAAATGCAACTCGTTGACACATGCCTAAAACTGTTCCAGCATGCCGGGCACTCTTTAGGTCTGTGTAATTTGTTTCACCACTTCAGCCCTGTTAATCTCTCTTTCCTTTTTTCTTACTGGAAGCTTAAAAGGAGTCACTAGACACACACATCCTCACACACATTCATAGACAGGGATGCTGGGAGCATGAGGAAAGCACTACAGGTACCGTGGTGGTGATCAGGGGGGACAGCTTCACACATTCCCATTCACACACAAATCTGCCAGTGCACACAACACACAGCACAACACACACCTACACAAATGCACACGCAGGCACAAAGTGTTAAGATAGGGCGAGGGGATGCCTCTGGGGTGCTACAGTTTCAGTAGAGGAGCGAAGGGACCCCCCAGCTGCTGCTTGCCATTTCCTCGCTGTCATCCCAATGGGTGGAATGTGTGCGTCTGTGAGTGTCTGTCTGTGTGTAGAAGCAAGATTGCAGAGCTTTCACAGTGGGGTGAAGCGAGCCAAGTTTGTGTGTATGTGTGTGTGTGTCGTCCCATTGGGTGAGACTGAAGCCAACTCCAGGAAATGGATTGGCATGGAAGGCCTCACCAGGGATTCTGGGGTGAAGATGAAAGAGTTCTTTCACACACACAGAAACTCCCTCTCTCTCTCTCTAGCTCCTTCTCTCCTCCCTCTCTCTCTCTTTCTGCTTCAGGATGCACTCTTTATCTCCGCCACTTGGGTCTCACTAACACATGTTCACATGCAAATACAAGCCTGGGATATGCACAACCACACACCCACACACTGATACACGTGGACAAACCTAAAAAATATCATAAAATATTTACAATCTGTACCTAGTAATTATTATTGAAGTATTTCTAAATTAGCTTTGAAATTGAATGAGCGCTCAGTGAGACTCAATTTCATTTCAGCAAAGAAAACAGTAAGAAACACAGAAACATTATTGAAAAAACACTCTTCTCAGCATGTGATTTGTTTACACTTTGTACATCAGTGATACTTGCATGAATACTAAAAATAATTATTTATTATATTTTTCTACAGATCAAGGAATAGTTCAACATTTTGGGAAGGATGCTTTCCGCGAGTAAATTTGGAAGATTGATATCAACACAGTCGTGTTAAGCCTAGCTTAGCATAAAGACTGGAAGCAGGGGGAAAGAGAGGAGACAGTCTGGCTCTGTCCAAAACCATGCCTACCAACACCTCTCAAGCTGTGTTAATTACGCTTGTTGGTATAATCCATACATGAACAGAAATGTAAAAACAATTTGGGATTTTAGAGGCAGTTACAGCGGTTGGTAAGCACATGACGAGCATTAGCAACAGAGATGAACAGGTGAACGTATTATGGTCAGCGTCTTTCTGGTATAGTAATGGTTAAACCGAGCAAACGTTGATTACGTATGTAACCCCATTCTATGAGTGTAGGCTCTTAAATTACTCTCTGATCGGTGCACGATGCTTATCGCGTGTTGATTGGACAGCTGTTCGGGCAGAAAACCTTATGAACCTCAAAGCTGAGTGAGTGAAAGAGTGTGTCTTCATGTATGTATTTGGCTAAGTGAGTATGTGTGGTCATGTGTAGATTCATCTGTGTGTGTGTTGGCTATGTGTCTGGGGTAGGATAGGTTCTTATGTTCTTTTGCTTCTTTTTGTTTATTTCTGGTTCTTGCTACTTGTGAACATCCAATAAAACAGTGTAGTTTTGATGTTATATATACATATATTCATTAGTGAATGAACCTGTGTGCCCTTTCTTGGGTTTGTGTATGTCTAATATTGTGAAATTGTGAGTATTTCCCAGGGTGGAAGTTCCGGGGTGGCGTAGTCAGGCTATATGCTTAAATCTTAGAATATAAGTACCCGCTCCCACCACATGTGTAAGGTGCAGAATTTTTTAAACCCTGGTGGAGTCCAAATATGTGCACATGAAAAAGTGTGCGTGCACGTATGCGTGATAAAGCCAATGGCATCAAAATCTCACTCCAGCCAGGTACCCAAAGTTGGCAACCCTTTGCTTATCCTCCTTGGTTAGGTGTGCTATAAAAGAAATGTGATAATGAGTTACAGAAGGGATTCAATATATTTCCTTCCAATAAACCTGACCAACTGAAACTATTCCAGCATGCCCTAACATGGATCCTGCCAAAAGAAGACTTTATATAGCTGAGTGTTGGGCATGTTCCATAAAAAATGTAATCAATTAATCATTACATATTAGGCCTACTTACTGAAAAACTTATATGAGGCTACTTTACTAATTACTCAATAGCAAAAGCTATTAGTTAAATTACTTGTTAGTCATTATTCCAACAAGCTATGTCAAAGGTGCCTTCCAACAACTCCAAAGCTTTTACACTCACATCTCATCTTCTGTATTTAACACACGTAATTGAAATAGAGACATTGTGGTGTCACGGGGAGTCACGGTTTGGAGGTATTTACAGACCATTACCTGCTAGCTTAGCCCCGGCGACTGCATGCAGCACTACAGATGTTCTGTCCACACAGTGAACTGTGGGGATCACACACCCTCCAAAAGCGTGATTCTCAAACGCATGTTTACTGGTGGCTAGCTAGAAGCCAAGAAGACAACTTTCGATTTACTGAGAGTTAAATTTCTCTTTTGCTAGCTGCTGCTGCTAGCAGCCCCTGCACCAAGCTAGTTCGTACTGGACTAGTCTCTCCACTCACACAAAGAAGAGATTAGCATGATTCTGCCCATGTCAATTAGAGAGCTTTAGAGTTGAGTTGAGTGTAGAGTTTAAAACTTTGGACAGAGCCAGGTTAGCTGTTTCCCCTTGCTTTCAGTATTTATGCTAAGCTAGGCTAACCACATCCTGACTCTCTCTCTACACTTAACGGACAGACATGACATGATAAAAATCTTCTCATCCTACTCTTGGAAAGAAAGCAAACAAGTGTATCTCCCAAAATGTTAAACAGTATGTATTTCAGTGTTAAATTGTGTATGCATGAACAACTATATTTGTATGCTATAGTTTCAGGAACCTTTGGCACACATGACATAATGCCACTGTTTTCAGCAGCACCTGTTCCATTCTTGTACCAGACAAGTTGCAATGATGTGATTGAAATTACATGAAATTTTGCTGCTAGAGAACATGCAGTTAAGATGCCTGGATGGAGCTGGTGCAATCTAAAAAACATTCATATCCTGATAGGAAAGGAATGTTTGTGGATGTCGATCTTCTATTAAAAGCAGGTGTGAGTATTTGGGAAAAGGGAGCGGTGGGGGGCTTGCTAGTCAAAATCTTTTGGTGTCGTTTTCTTTTTTTTTTGCTTCTCCAAATGACATGTTTTGATATAGCTGGATAGAGCTGAATGCATGTCAAATACCAGGAAACATGCTGGGAGCAACGTTCAGTCATGAAATTTGTGTGTGGGCGTGTGCATGTGTGTGTAGAAGTTGATATGCGTTTGTATGTGTAGTGTTTTCTCCATGATTGACATGTAAAAAGCCACTGATTATCTTTTAGATAATTACTGCTATTGAGTGGGGAATTTTGGGTTCTTTGATTAGGTGACAACACTGGAAAAGCATTGAACTGTAGTTTGCTTTTCTTCCTCTGCATCCTCTTTGCCTGTTTTCATTTCACCCCTTCCTCTGGTTTATATAATTTTAAGATAATTTCTGTAAACAAGCATTTGAATGTTTTAAGTATGTAAAATTGGTATTGAAAAAAACACTTGCGTGAAACCTGTAATTGTACTCACAACATGCAACAGCCACTTGATACTGATGATATGTAGCAACCCTGCCTCCAATAAATTACGCTTGTAGTATATATTATGAAATGGTTTTGCCAAATATGTTTTTGAGGATACATAATTGCTGACTAGATTATGTTCACTGACAACATTTTCTACAATCTAGGAAGTACATGTGTGTACCTCACAGACTTTGTAGGGACGTGATCGGGGGGATGTTGAGGGTACAAAGTACAGTACCTTTACAGGGGAGACTGGGGTTCATGTGTGAATAGGTTTAGGCAACTAAAAAACCTTATAAAGATTCGGAAAAGATCGTGGTTTGGGTCAGTTATTGAAAAAGTAAACACGTCCTGTCTTGTGCTTCAAGCCAGCATAGACTTTTTTAATATTTAACCACGTTTGCTATCTTTACCAAGCATTAGGCTATAAATTATTTTTGTAAGTAAAAGAAATGAAATACGTTTTCAGGGACTGTATTTCAGATACTTTTAGTATAAACATTTTGCAATTTTGCAGATAAAAATGTTTTCTTGTTATGTTGATAAAAAATGGAATCTGTGCCTACAGTAAGTACAGCCTCACAGAGCCGCTACTGTGGCTGGAGACTCTTATTAGAGACAGGGTGGTGGTAGGTGGTGAGAGATGCAACTGTTAGCGAGCAAGCCAGGGGAGCATGTGTGTTTGTTTGTGTGTGTGTGATTGTGTACAATAGTAAATGTTTTACCAGACTCACACCAGATACACACATATGACATTGCATACATACACACAATATAACCACACAGTTTTCAGACGTTGTTCGGTACTCGAGCTCTTCTTCAGAGACGGTTTGTGTGTAACATTAAGGAGAATTATGTGTAATACGTGATGTGTGTCCTTAGACATTAGACCAAGGCACAACAGGCAGTACCAGTGCAAAGGTTGTGTGCTGTCATCTCCAATATCTTGTTTACCAGCTGCTCTTTTAGTTGAAACATCACTGTGGTATAGCACACAGCATGAGTACATTATTGCAGTCAATTTAAACTGCATCCTAATCCCATAATACACACTAACACGACCTACACATACCTCATTAAAACACTTTCTGATGGACTTACTACATTTTTCTTGCATGCACATTCAATACTGACACTGACAGATTAACGTCTACATTTTACTTGGATAGGTTCGTAGTAGCAACAAAGCTAGATCTTATGTGTGTCTGAGGATGGCAGTTTGGAGTACCAGCTTTAACACTGCTGACCCATAAGGAAACAGCAACAAAGTAAAATTAAGTTCACTCAAATACCGTAAACAGAGATGCCACCTAGGCTTGTCATTTTTCATACATGTGATCCCTATTGACTACAGAGATCTTTTTTTGTCATCAACAAATTGATGGTAAAAAAAATAACATTATTATATTTTGGATTAAATGGTTGCAGTTAAATACAATTTATAAATCTTGTTTGGATAAGAGTAGATTACCTGTCACAGCTTGCCTGACCACACTTGTGAATTTCTGACCAGCCACTGTTCCTGCTAGTACTATAGTCCTCCAGGGAATCTGCCATTAAAACTGCTCACTGCAACTGACACCCATGAGACTACTCTGCTGCTGACATTCATACTCTTCGCCTGCTTGACCTTGTTCAGCAACATCAACAATGAGCTTCATGATTACAGCAGTCTTGAGTCTTGTTCAATAGCTTTATGACCCACTACAGGGAGAAACTCCAGCAAAGAGTATGAATTGCATCTACTGTCTCAGTCCCCACAGAAAATTGCAGCACTACTCACAACATGTTTGATGACAGTTGGTAGGAAATGAATATCACAGATAAACAATGTCAGACACTATTGCAGTTAAAAACTGAAGGCCTTTTGTTTTTGCTGCGTTTCTCAAAACATAACAGTAGGTTTTGTATTGAGAAATGCCTTAGGTATTATTTTGTCCAAACAATACTTTGTGGAGGCATAGAAACGGTAATCTGCTTAAAACTGATGTTTGTGTAGGCAGCATGCTTTGCATAAATCCAACATGTACATGTCATGCTGTATGGTAATTATACTAATATTAATGAATAATAATGAAGAACATTTTATAGGAAGTTCCTGAAAAGCTGGCTTCAAATCTGTTCCTGCTTCCTGCGGTTCTGCATGGTTGTATTGAAAAACAGATGGCCACAAGACAAAAACCGCAGACAGATGTGGGTGGTGGTCTAGACATGCTGTAGAGTGACAGCTCTATCATCTGTTGTGCTGCGAAACCCCATTAGGTGAGTTACCCACAATAATGTGAGAATATTATATCTTTATAAACAATTTTTTTGTAGTGAGCATGTATACTTTATCGTACATCTCTTTTCTACTGCACTATTTTGAGCTCAGATATTTTGATGAGCACGACAGAGGCTGCGCTTTTAGACTAGTTAACATAGAGGAACTCCCATCTGCAGGGTAATGACACAAATCTGGCCTCAAACTGTTGTTAGTGGTTTAACATCTTTCACTCTAGTCGTCATATTCATGGAAACAATGCAAGAGGCAAGTGCAGACTTCTCAGACTCTATCTCTGGTGTAAATGGACTTACTGTACATGTGTTGGGTAGGGTTAGGAAACTGTTTGGTGCTGTTAAGGTTAGGTTAAGAATTTTCAACCTCTTACAATGTTGGGATCCTCCAGAAAGCAGACTTTACAGTAAAGCTGCCAGGAGGCAATTTTTTGACCACTATTCTAAAACAAACTTATTGCAACAGAACCTTTTGTTTCCAGCTAATGGATGACTTGTTAGAAAACAATAACCTACTTACAAATACATATATAGAGCTATGTGGGGATCCAGTTTGAGTCCTCTTTCTCATGTAAGTCCAATATTTAGTAGCGTTTTACCCCTGGTTTGGTAGAACAGCTTTTTTCCTGACTATGCGAGCTCTTGAATGGACTGGAATTGTTTTGTTTTGTTGGACCAGCAAGCGAAACAATTCCATGAAAGGAGAAGGCTGCAAAGAAGTTACAGAATGAAGTGTCATTTCTCAGGGGAACTGGCAGTACTAGCAACCCTAGGCCTTTGTGCCTGATCAGTCCAGAAAATGCCACAGTGAATTTATTGGTGCAAATTTGGGAAATTGGCAGCGCTGGAAGTTTGGTAACATAAGCCCTATTTGCATGGGACTAGTATTACCAGGGGACCTCATGTGATTTAAAAATTACTCCCCCACGTCTGTGTTTCGTGCTGTGGATTCACATGGGATAGGCGATATCTGAATTTGCTTACTCAAATTTACAGACATTATCCCCTGGATATGATGTCAAGGCTCTGCATAACCTCTGCTTCCTGAAGAAAAACAGGCATTGTACGCATGAAGAGTTTAATTGCTGTGTGGGGGTGTGGGGTGAATCATGTTAGCAAAAGCAATTTGATCAAATGGTGCACAACCACACCATTGGGGAAAATATTCACAAAGACCTCTTGCTACGGTGCCCGTCTGTACAGGACTTTGGATGCTGTCAAAACTTTCATTTATAATTGCCAACGCAGCCTCCATAATTCTCGACTGGGAAAGAGGCAGAAAAAAGGTGTGGAAAAACAAAACCTTGCAGATGGATATTACAATTATTACAAATTACTAGAGGTCTCCAGGCTATACTAGTCCCATGCGAATAGGGCTATAGTTACTACTTAAGGGGCTAGTTGGTGATTAAGCTACTATGACTGGCGAGCTAACCAGTAACATGCTGGATAGCATTTCATTAGTTAGCTATCTGATGACATGCTAGCACTAGCTGGTAACATGCTAGTCAGCCACAAAAGCCCATCAAGCTATGAACAAGTATATAATTGTTAACAGTTTATTCAACAGACATATTGGTACCATCGACCCCATCACAACTATAAACCATGTCGTTTTCGTGGAGAAGTTTACACAGGCTGTTAAATAAAATTGGATGGTACCACAGCTAATATGATAAGATGTTTTGTAATTGATCAATGGCACAATTTTTGTCAAAGGTCATCAAAGTTGAAGACTTACTTTACCTCTGTAAGCCAATTGTAGCAATTCCATAGAAAACAATTGATTTTGGTCCAAAAGTTTGTTGTTATAAATGTTAGTTTGACCAGGACCTTTGGCTATTTGCCATCTTTTTTGACTCGCCAGAATTTGCAAAAAATACTCAAGTCATGTCGACTATCTGTTGATTTTCTGACCAGATGCTCAACTCTGGTTGATTATCCATGGCTGGATAATCCAGGCAGATCACAGTCCTCCTCTCCTTTCCCCCCACATCGCCACACATTTGCATTAGTTACAACCATTGCTATCAAGAGTTGGTTGTAACATACAGTGTACGGGTCAAGTACAGCTGTATTTAATAGAACACTAATTAAAAGTCCCAAATGAGAGCTTACCAATAAACTTTTATTCACAACAAAGATTTTGACCAGTGATAGCAGGATAAGCACAGGAGGAGCTAACAACATTAGCGATTGCTCTGTTCCACTAATGTACTAGAAATCTTCACAATGCCAGAGATCAAGACTTAACACACATCATATCAGCAGCTGCACTTTTTCCATATCTGCCAGACACTGACTTAACTTTGTCATAAGCATAAATCTAGAGACTTACTCCTTGACACGATGTATAAACAAAAGATAAGGGGTCCAAGGAAGGAGCCCTGTAGGATTCCGGTAGAATCCCTATTCAAGCTAATATGGAAAATGTAATTGATCCTTATTCGGCCCAAAGCCCATTGTTTGCTCAAATTCATTAAAATCCTATACTATCTTGTCTAATTTCTGTACATAGGATCATAGATTAATAAACTGGTACACAAATAAAATATGACTGTATTTCTCTTCTAAATGTTTCGGTTTGATTCAGGCTACACCTTTTTTACGTCTGACAACAGGGAACAATGGCATAGATAAAAAATCTTTTTGACACACATTAAACTACTTCAGATGGCATCCATTCACATAATCATACTGCATATAGTATATGTGACAGAGAAAGAGTTTTGTGGATACACACACGCACCTGTCGTCAGCATTAATGGTTTATTTCATTAATGTCAGTAGAGACTGTCAGTAGAGAGCGTAATTGTGTCGTTGTTGAGATTTGTGCGTCTGTTTGTTGGTGTGGGTTGGTGTTTGTGTATGTGAACAATAAGAAAAAAGAAAACTAGCCACAAAGCAGCAGACGAATCATTTTCATCGGCTCACGCTTACATTGCGTGCATGCAGTGCATGCAGTACAAGCAGTCCCACTCAGAGGAGTTTGATGTGGTGCACAAACATTTAAACAGAGCGACACACACACACACACACACACACACACGTGTATACTGACAGTGCCATCTTGTGACATTTCTGAGCATGCCATAGGGACGAGTGGTTGAGGGTTGGTGGAGGACTAAGTGTCTGTCTGTAGGCCTGAGATAATGGCTGTCACCTCCCCGAGTCCTCTCGCTCACACACGCACTCTCTCTCACACACACACACACACACAGAAACAAACACACACATTAAAATACACATCCTTTCTTCCTTTTTCTCACACCAGTCCACAATTAAACCATCCATCCGCTGTGACAGTGAATGCTAGTCAGCCGACCATTCAGCAGCGCTCGATATCAATAGAGTCCCTCAGTCTCTCTCTGTTGCGCTCTATTGTTGCTGTGTCGAGATGGGAATGGCTTTAACAGTTGGTAGAAGTACATGGCCTGTGAATAGAGCTGGCTTATAGCTGTGTTTATGCATTGTGCTGCTCTCCTGTCTTTCAGCCCGAGATCTTTAAAAGTGCTGTGATTATGGCGAGAGCGGTGATGAGGTATTGTTTTCAGGCTATCAACTTTGGCACATGTAGTGTGTGGATTGTCTGTCCTGTGAGCACTTGCCGCGTACCTCATTGTGTCATTGGCTCATTGTGCTGCGATGTGTGTGTGTGCGTGTAGTTATGTTAGAGTCGAAACAAGAGGGGGAGAGATAAGGCAGTGAGGAGATGTGCAGAGGTGCAACAGCAGTCTTTTCACAGAGACAGCAGACACACAACTACCACCTTTCACCAACGTACTAACCCCTTTCTTTCTCAGGTAATCACTTTTTCTCATTCAAGCATGAGCAAAGACAGGCATGGAGAGAGAGACGGAGAGTGAGGGTGAGAGAGAGAATGAACCACTGAAAGAATAATACCAATTTCTGGGCTCCATTGATTTCGACAAATGGCTACACATCATGGCGAGGATGGTACAATAGGGACAATTTCCAACAGAATAAATGCAGAGCAGTTTTGTTTTAGATCTGCTGGGGAAATAAAGTGTGTGCGTATGTGTGGTGTAGGTGTGTACATTTGTGTGTCTAAATACAGGGTCCAAAAAGAACAGTGACACACTTAATCAGCAAAAACAGTGCATCTCTCTTCCTCTCTTTCACTGTGAGCGTGTGTGTGTGCCTCTGTATTACCAAGCAGGCCCATTTGTCAGTGCAGATTGTAATTGGTGAGGGGGTGGGGTGGGGGGTTAGATCATGAGCAAGGCAACCTAGAAACAATCAGACTCTCATTTAGGGTGTGTGAGTGTGTGTTTATGCATGTGTGTGTGCGTGCGTATGTGTGAGATTGCATAACATATGTGTTGACATCCAGTAGGAATCCATTTTGAAGCCAAGGCCACTCTCTCTCTCTCAATTTGTCTCTCTCTGACACCCTACGCGCAATCAGCGATCACTCAGCAGGCACGTTCTTTTTCCCGTCGCTCTCTTATTCACCCACATCCCGTCCGTCCTTATCATTCATCCCTCCTCTCCTCCCTATTTCATTCTGACTTCCTTAGGTCTACGAATACAGAGCTGTCTAAGAACTCTCAGGTGGTTCAAGTCCATTACTTTGGGAGATAGAAAAACACTGCTGAGGTGTTCTGATTGAGGCCTATTAAAATTCATAAGCTGTGGAATAAGGCCAGAGATAAAAAAAAAAAAAAAAAAATGCAGCTCTGAAGGGCGGAGTGGTGTATATGAATGTTCATGTGTGTATGTGTGCGAATTTGTCAAGTGTTTATGAAGAAAGAGGGGAGGCGAGTAAAGAGAGCGAGAGTGATAAACGCTGGGTGATCCCATGAGCTTTTTTACCTCTTTAAATTATCTCCATACTTTTCTCCTCCTCTTGGTATTTTCCTCCTTCTCTTCAGTTTGACGATACTTCGTGTGAATCCTCACACCCTACTTTAGTCCATATTTCCCCTGATTTTTCACCCCACCGCCACGCACACGTTACACACTGTGAAGTGCTTTCTGTAGGCAGCTATCTTCCTTTTTTTAGCTAGCTGATAAAAAAGAATATTCCCCACTGGTTTTTTTTTACGGTTATGGAGGCACTTACTGAAGATTATCAGACACAGATGCACACATTTGCACGTACACACACAAAACACCTGCTACTGTTTCTGTTTCTTCCTGCCTCTGTGTAAAACACACACACATACACATGGAGCGCATTAAGAGGGTGTGGACCGATGTCAATAGAGAACGAGCTCTGACTGGTAAAACTCAGATTTCACTGGGAGACAGAGACTAGCGCAGAGCTAACCATCTTCTTCATCTCTCTTCATTCTCCTTCCTCTTCCTTGTTCTCCACCTCCCCTACAATACACTCATCCCTCAGCCCAGCTGCCTAAGATAGATTATCACAAAGACTATACAGAACGAGGGAATGAAAGCAGAGAGAATACCTTTGCTTAGCTAGCAAAAATAAGCCTTTACAACAAAACAAAAGCAAGTGGTGACAGCGGTGTAGCAGTGTAGTGCCAGCTGGGCCCTTTTTAAGAAAATACCAGTCTAAGAACAGGCACATCTGTTCTTTTGCCATACAAGATGACAATATGACTGCATGGTTACATACTGTAACCCTAAATCTGTGAGCACAGGTGGACTCTTAACAGGTTTGTTAAGGCATGGTTGCTTTTCTGCATGGATTGATGGAATCAAAACTTGCCTTGCATGCTTAGCTATCTGGCTATCCGATCCTATTTAATTCTATAATGGATGTCACTAAAATAGAGCAGCAATACCCACATTCCTTATCCATTAGACCCTGACTAAGTATTTATTTAAATTTTAAATTTAAAAGTCAGACAACTAGCATGAAAATAATTTTACATATGACTGTGTGGTATATGTACTGCTGGTCTATAATTATTAATGTTAACATGCACATAGCAAAAATAGCACAGAAAGCATGGAGAAAATAAACTTATACAGTATAGTCAGATGCCAGCATGTAGCTGAAATGCTATAGTGGTAAGCAATAGAAACAGTAGCTGTCATCATTGCAATGTGAGCAGTGAAGTTGCATTTCTGGAAATAAGTTTCCAGCTCTAACATGTCCTGTTTCCTCTCCCCTAACCCTAACCTGGTCCAGGCCCTCCATGCTGGGACCAATGGGCATTGGTTGTTTTCCTTCCCCTATTTTCGATTTACTGACTTAAGAATGAAACTTTGAAGGAAACCTGTGTCTTATTGTTATTATTGTGGCCATTCTGACTAATGGGTGATGCTAACTTTAGACTCTGCAACTCGTTGAAACGCAACAAAAATGCGGCAAAACAAATCTGGCCAAACAGCGTGAGCCTCCTAAAGTTTTTAAATAAACTTAGATTTTTAAGAATGCTTGACTCTGAGCCCGACTGAAAGTACACACAGAATTTTCCTCCTGGATTAGTTATTGTAGATATTTGCAGGATCACACATTTAAACAAACCAGCATTAGCAAACAGCTAATCCAGGAGGCTAATTTTCTGTGTTTAAGTTCAGAACTCAGAGCTTCACGAAGCTTGTCCACATTCCAGTCCACATTTCCTGAATCTGCACAAGGGAGTCTTAGTTACAATTGGCATGACCCATAATAAGAATGGACACAATTATGACGCAGGTTTAAAAATATCAGAATGTATTAAAAATTAAGTAAATTAATTATGGAATATCAGCAGATGTCCATTAATTATTTTCTTTTTAATTGGACACATTATAAGCAGTTATGGAATTAAAACATCTGTTGCTGACTATAAGCCACATCACTTACTGTATTTCTGTTTCACTTAACAAGAAAGTTTTCATGCCATGAAGGAGAATATGCCAATATAAGCAATCAACTGGCTGTGTGCTATATCAGTTGTGCCTTTTCACTCTCCTTGCTACCTAACATTATGCAGACTTTGACAGCGCTATAGCTGCTGTTCTACCCTTCTGTTTTTATTGACCACCACTTCACAGGTATCCCCTTTTTTTGATGGCCTTTTTCTCTCTTCACCCCCTCCTCCTTGCCAGAGTCTCTGCCACCCCTCCCTTTGTCCCTCTACACCACTGGGATCACGCCATCTGGGTTTGACACACACATTTGTTTAGTCCCCATTGTGCTAAGTGGATTCATGTGGAATAAAGATTGCCTGTAATATATCGGAAGGGAGTGGGATGCGTAGGGGGAGGTAAGACGAGTGAAAGGGAGGGGAAGAGAAACTGAGGAAGAGCAGAGAGATTGATGATTGATCCAAACAGACCGCACTAAGGCAGTGACAATAAGAGAGTGAAATAGAGAGAGTAAGGAAAGAGAGGGAGATGACAAAACATATGCTGCTCTGTCTACACCATCAATCTAAAGTTGTGAGCTCACCTGGAAATTGTCAGGCATTAGCGTGTTTGTGTCAGTGTGTGTGTGTATGTGTGTGTGTATGAGTGACTGGCTGAGACTATGATGAGTTTCCTCACAACCAATATACATATTCAGAGAAAGCATGCCACTCCATCATCCCTTTCTTTCCTGTGTTCCTCGATCAGTGTCCGAGCTGGCGTTGATGTGTGATGCCTGCGCGCAAGCGTGTTTTGTGCTTCCCTGTGTCTTTTTGACTGTGTTTGTGTGTGTATACAGTCTTCATATTGGCCCATTTCAAACTCAATGGGATCATGGTGCCTATAGAATCAGTTATGCAAACATGCAATCGCAATTATTTATTGTTTGTATAAGGAAGTATCATCGTAGTCACAAAAGTGACACAAGGCAAACAAGACAAAGTGCCCCCCCCCCCATTTCCCTTGTTTTCCTTCCACCAACCCACTCCACTCATACCCTCTAACTGCTGACAAGATGAGCCAAGGCAGTGTACATAGATAAAAACACAAGAACAGACAGAAAAACAACAAACATTAGCAAAATTACCAGTACAACCTACTCATTCCTCCCAACCCCATCCCCCTGCTACTACCCAGTAATCCCATGACCATTATAGACATAAACCAACAGCATTCAGACACAAAAGAATTTGATAATTATTCTGTCCTCCACCATCCATGATGATATCCACAAAAATAGCCAAGAGTATACATAGAATGTATATATAGGCCACTGTAGATGAAGTAACAGTAAAATAATGTATATATAATATATGTATAATATTCTAAACAAGTAAGCAAGCAAGCAGATACATGAAGACCTAGCTGAAAAACCAGCTTTGACCAGCAAATGATCTTTTGTGTTTTGGCATAATGTTGTACAACGCTCCAGCTGTGCAATATCCCGGTAAGAAGAGAGCCATTCCCTTACAGACAGTGCATGTGGTGATTTCCAGCGACAAGCTACCATCCTTTTAGCAGCTGTGAGACCAGCTAACAAGAGGCGTCTATCATTTGTAGTTAGCTCCAAAGAGGAGGTGCCATTAAGTAATAGCAGACACTGCGACTGAGCGATGACTCCCTCGATAATATGGGGTATAATACTTTTTCCCAAAATCTATTAACCTCCGGGCACTGGCAAACTACATGAAGAAAAGCGCCAATGGTATTGTCTGGACAAAAGTCACAATATGGATTAGCTCTGAGTTTCATTTGTTGTAATCTTTGAGTAGTGAAATAAGACCCTGTGAATACATTTATAGTGTATCATTTGATGGTTTGTATTTCTGGATGACAGGGATATATTTGACCATATAATGTGCCAATCCAGATCTGAGGAAGTATTAATATCTCTCTTCCAGAGTCTGTTAAGTAGCAATGGTTTATATGAGGCCTTTGGTATAAATTCATAGAGGTCAGAGACAATACCATTGTTTTTACCTTTGGCAAGTATGAAATGAAGGGGGTGAGTTTCCAAATCAATGCCCCAACGGACACCTTAAGCATGCTTTGCTGCACGCAACTGTAGATTAAAAAAGAAAGAAGTGCCCGAGAGGTTATAGGATCTTTGTAAATCTTGGAATTTGCCTTGGAGACCATGTAGTCCTATTATGTCTAGGAGAGTATGAACACCTTTGTCACCCCACCGTGGAAAGAAAATTGGCTTCCCATCTATCAACAGAGAATAGTTATGGAAAATTGGAGATTGACAAAAGAATCAGTTCCAAATTTTGGCAAATTGCAAAATGTGTGTCGTGTAAGATTGGCTCAAGGACCTCTGACTGTCGTATTGTGTGAGCAACAGGCTCCAAAGAAAGAGAAAATAAAAGTGGCTATAAGGGGCAGCCCTGACGAGAGGATCTGGAAACTGAGAACCTAGATGAGCAAATGTTGCCTGTTATCACTACTGCGGAAGGGTTAGCATAAATACCTTAATCACAGAAATAAAGCTTTCACTGAAGCCCAGACCAGATAGCGCCATTCCAGAAATCAAATGCCTTCTCTGCATCTAGTGAAAGAATGACACTGTGGTTTTCTGACCTTTAAGCTGAATCTATAACATGAAGCAAGCAACAGACGGACATGATCAGATGCTGATCTGGATTTGATGAACACAGTTTGGTCGTGGTATACCAGATGAGGCATATAATGCTCCAACCGGGTTGCCAAGACCTTAGCGTGGAGTTTAACTTCACAGTTCAGGAGACTTAAAGGCCTGTAAGAGGAGCAGTGAATTGGAGGCTTGTCCTTTATTAGCTAATGAGAAATAACAGCAATATTTGAGCTAGTGGAAAAGGAACCTCTACTGATGGTAGTCTATCCAAAAGCAGAGGGCCAAGCTGGGGCCAAGAGGAAATATATCATTCTGGAGGTAATCCATCCAGGCCCGGAGATCTGCCTTTATTCAATGATTTGATGGCTCTAAAGTGATAGGCGCCTCTAATGAACACACAGCCTCCGGGGGCAGCTTAGGTAAATGTAATGATTCTAAAAATTCAGTACAGAATTTTTCATCATGAACAATCTCCGATTTATACAACTTTTGATAGAATAGTTGAAAAGTGCTATTAATCTTTATGGGATCAGAGGTTAAATTCCCCCCTTTGGTTCTAATTGCTGAGATGTTTGCTCAATGATCATTTGTCCTTAACTTAAGAGCAAGAAGGCGGCTGGGTCGCGCACTGTTCATGTAGTGTTTCTGCCTAGTGCGATGAATAATGAATTCTGCTTCTTGTCTTAACAGGCCACTAAGTACATCCAATAAATCCTGTCGCTTGTGAATATTTTCAGGTGAAATGTTATCTAGCATGCTTTGTTCTAGCGCTGCAATTTCAGTTTCCAGAAATTCAATATGATGTTTCCCATAAGGGTCATCAACAGATGCACTATTTATGTTCATGAATTCATTCAGTTCAGCCTCAAGTTCTTGTGACCATCATTCTGAAGTAGGGTGGTGTTGAAACGCCAATGGGGAGCCCAAGGTTGACCAGTTCTCAGTGAAAAAGTACACAAGACAGCCCTATGATCAGACGGTGAAATTGGAATCATATCGGTATTACAGATGTCACTGAAAAGAGTTCAGAGACAAAAATATAATCACTTCTTGAAATAAGGTCTTATGTCGAGCAGAATGAAAGGAAAATTCCCTTGTAGAAGGATTCACCATACGCCAGATGTCAATTACGTGATCTCTGTTCTCTGTTACCCCTGCTCAATATCATGAAGCCATACAGCATTGAAATCACACCCTATCAAAAGTTAATATTCTGGAAGATAAATATGGAGGCCAGTGAGTCATAGAAATGCCGTTCGAAACAATTCACAGCATAAGTACATATCAAAGCAATTTTAGTGCACACATGTTTTTGGAGCTGTAAACTAAATGATATGACTGTACTGTGATGAAACACATCAATGCTGCTGATAATATTGACATTTCTTACCAAATTTATAAAAATCTGCATTTCATGGGTTGAAAATGGCTCAACACGCCATCTACTGTTTTAAATCAGCCCTGAACCTGTGAGGCCAATGCTGACATAGAGTCAACCGGTTGGGACCTATCTACATTATGAAATTTATATAAAAAAAAGACTCTAACTAGTTTCAGTCAGTCCCCCCTGTGTCCTCTGACCCACACGCTACGTAGCCACGAGGCCACGCCTCCTACAGTTGTTAATCCCTCACTCCTCTCTCTCCTATGCTGGGAGAGAGGGTTCTAGCTGAAGTTGAGGGTGTAGTTACACTTTAATGCCATTGTAAGCTATTTTCCAAAAAGTAATTTGACCATCATCACTTCCCCCTGTGCTCAAATTAGTATAACTTAAGTTCCATTTTGCAGCTATGAGGACACCTTTGCTTCTTTTGGTATAACAGGAGGAAGCGATCACATGATAATATTTATTCTAGCCTCAAGATAATGCGACTCCCGTATAGAGGTGCTCCAGAGTGCTTATATGCTTCTGGTGAGAATTGAGGCCCCGTGAATTCTATGATAAAACAACAAACATGCAATCATGAACACCGTCAGAAATGGAAAAAAATAAAAAAAACATGTGGTGCAGGATTTACTGTAGCTCCATCACTGAGTCTAAGAACTATTGAGGAGAATTGAAGAGGTTCTTCAATTTGTGGCCGTTGTGTAACCTTCAGCCCATAAAACACCCCTGGAGAAGAGTCTCAAAGTGTATGAATCACTTTAGCGAGGGACATTAGAATAGAGGGCATAGTAAGAGAAAATCACAGAAAATGTAGTAAGTTTATAAATTGAATGGTACTATTTATTATTAAAAGTGCTGTTTGTCTCACTTACTCAACTGGTTATGACTCCATACAAGAATTTTATATATTTTCCTATAAATAAAAATGATAATTTTCAAGCTAAATCTGCTTTTGTTTATGTAGTAAAGAGCTTTGCACTATACTTTACAGTCAAGTGCAAAGCATTACTTACTTTCCATAGAACAGTACATAATCCAAACATTATTCCTGAATGCACAGCACATTTAATTTGTAGATAACATACCCCATTGACTTTGTGCAGCCATGTCAGAGAGAGAGAGAGAGAAAAAAATCCTCCATTTTACACCATTTGTCTCTCTGTGTCTCTATGTAGAAGCCAATGAGCCCTAATAAGTTAAACCAATAATGATGAAGAAGAAAAAGAAAATAGTCTTAAATCAAGCTGCTGTAGTAAACTAAAACCCTCCTTTTGATCAGAATCCATAATAATGGTCGATTAAAAATGACTCAGCTAGTTATGTTTTCATTATAGAAAAAAAGAAGACGGGGGGAAAAAAGTGAGGGGTAAACGAAGGAGAATGAGAAGAAAATCTATCATAATTAGAGACAGCATAAAGAATGGAAGTGTGTGTCTTTTTAGAGATGACCACTAATTGAGGAGAGAGCACAGAGCCGATTCTGCCGCATATTAGCTTTTAATTACCCTAAACGAAAGCAAAACACACCCGCACCCGCGCACACACACAGAAATGCTCTGGCTCTAGCCTTTACTCACATTCCAGCATTAACTCAACCACGCACACACACTTGTTCACACATACTTTGTTCAAGGTTTTCAGTCTCTAGACGGCCTCATAGTTTTTAGTGTGTGCCTGTCCCTGGTGAGATCATTACTTTACTTTGGAGGCTTGCATGCTCAGAATCTTAACCAGCTCATTATTGAATATACCAATGTTTAATAGCATAATTATTACATATTTCATACCACTTGCTGATGGAAAATCTAGCTGAAGTGTGCCGCAATTTTATGCTTGAGGGTCCGCTCTTGATGCAAGCTGAAGTTTGTCAGCTTCTATTATTTATTTTGGCCTAACAAGTCAAACTGCATCTGCTGAGAAGAACATCATCAACACTAGACAGACATTCATTAATTCATGTGACAAGATGGTACAGCAGCATCTGCTGAGGAAGACAGTGATCGGCGGCAAAGGGATTTCATGATTTGTATGTAGTAACTGAACTGACTGTGATGATTTCAGTTTTTCATGGCTGTGAAAATTCTCAGAGGCAGCTAGAACAAAAAAAAAAGTTGTGGTAAACAATCCAAAAAGTGCATTTTCATTGAATCATTAAGGGAGGATGTCAAGATGTATAAATTCCAGTTTAAAGTTGACCCATGTCTTAGCTGGTTTTACCAAGGGCACTCATCATTTACTTCATCTGCATACAAAGTATTTCCTTATCTAGAGGACGGCAGCCAGTGAACCGCAACCAGCCCTGAGGTATACGATGTACACACAGGCACACACCTCGTCTCTCTTGCTTTATCTCTTTCATTTGCTCTCTAGAGTTATTGTCAACCATCAGACGTCCCTCTGCCTGGATTAGCAGTCTGTTATGAGAGCCCAGGCAGCTTTAATGGCGGATGATACGATATGCTGCATGGCCGTCGCTAACTCTATAGGAGCCTAATTAACCTCTGTGTCCTCCGCCTTTCATTTACAGGAGACTTGATTGAAAGACTAGCACAGCTAGCATGCTCATCTTACTGGGTCCAGTTCTTTGAATGTCGCTTAACAAATTCAGGCTAGCATGATGTCAGCTGGCTAAAATGATTTTGCCGTCATTAAGCTCAACTCGGCTCCTCAAATGCAGGTACGATTGATTTGTCGATTGATTCAAATGCTATCTTGGATATTTTGAACTTTTACTTTGAAATATCGGCGGCATGACTGTATTTGAAGCCATGATCTGCACTTATATAATTGGCCACATGATAATCACACGATTGCACTCTTACGATTGGCTGGCATAGCACTCTGACTGCAGATAGCACCACTCTACAGCAGCTGCACAGCAATAGTTAATTTAGGACTGAGAAACATAAAAAAAGAAAAATAGACATGCACAAAAAAAGAAAAAATACATTGCATAAAAGTTAAATGAGTCATTGGGTAGTAGCATTACATGAAGAACTACATATTAGAGCTGAAACGATTAGTTGCAGCCCTGACAACCGAAATATTCAGGCAAATCATCAGCAGTCATCTAAAGCTAAACCTGTTAATCATGTACAGAGAACAGCCCCCTGGATGTAATTTAATAACCCAAACTGTAATTTTATTAACCATAAATTTGCATATATGGATGAGGAGTGTGACTTAATGTCGGAAGCCCCTATGTGTAGGATTTGAAGCTTCCCGACCTTGTGGTAGTCTAAAAAAGGCACTTTAGCAGACAGCACATACATATGCAAAATCAAGATTCAGTATAGAATTTATACTCTGGCAACATTGCTACAAATCCTAATAAACTCCACCAACCTTATTGTTTAGATTTGGATCACAGATTGGGGTCTTTAATTTCAAAAAACAAGGTGGCGGACTGACATGCTAATTTTAAATCTGTATCTGTAGAATCAAAGGCTTATTGGAAATTGGTGAGTATGCGTGTGGTAGTAAAACTGATACAAACAATGTTTATTTACAATATATATGTATATATACGTATATATAATGAAGTCACGGTTTCAGTTTGGCACATGGAATTAGCCCTGAAGGGATGCTACATGCAGGTAGCACCATTCAAATGCTTCCAAGGCCATAACGATGAAGTGCCTTAATAAAGGGCTGAATACAATTGTTCAACTTTGTGTATGAGAAGCCTTGGCATGCAGTGAACTCTGAGTATTAAGTGCCTCTCCCACAGTGGCAGTTGTACTTGCAGTGCTGAATAACACCACGGCCCTCTCCCTGTCTCTCCACTCTACTGTTCAAAGGCTGCATTCACTGTTCCAAACGCCTCTCTAGCCCAGTACTAAATCATCACTGCGGGTGTGTCATGTATTCAATTTAAAAATGCATGTGCTCCACCCACACTACCATCATTCCACACACACACACACACACACACACACACAGACAAACAAATAGGCTCTTGGACACATAGATCTCACACACTCACAGACACACACATACACCATAGCTATTACTGATGCTTAGAGTGGAAGCATCCTTTTCAATAATACACTTACATTTTGTAGAGGGACCATAATTTACAGCCTATACATAAAAAATTGTCATGTACCAAAATGAATCCTTAGTGCTCTCTGCTTCCATTCAGCCCAGACCATTAATCATGCCACTGATAAACACAGGCATAATCTGATTGTGTAATAAGGTGCTAGTATGCATTGAATAGCACATGCGCATAAAAGCACCCATGCGGAACTGCACGCGTACACACGCCCACATACACACACACACACACAGCACTTGACCCCCTTGAGCAGACACAATGAAAAACAATGGACAGTAACAACTGTGGCACTCGTGGCTGTTGGAGTACTCTGCTTGTTTACAGAATACAAGAGTTGGAAAACGTCACAAGAGGTAAAGTCAAGGACGTTCCCGTAGAAACACCAAAATATGAATATAATATTATCTCGCTAACGAACCCGGTTAGACTCCCACATGGAACAGTGAATGGGCGGCTGATTGTACAGACTGTATTATATGTATGTGTACTGAACATACTGTATAAGTGAGGTGTGTGTGTGCTTGAGCCACATTATCAAACATACACTAGACTCTTACCTTATTCTTTGCCTGAACTAGCGCGCTTCCGCATTGCATCATTTTGTAATCGTACCTCCGTTTTAGAGCGGAAGTACGATTACCTTGTTTGGCGTCATCAGCTTTACCATCCTTTACTTGCCAGAAAAGTTAACCTTGGGTAGCGCAGCTTGCTCTGTGAAACGATGCCATAACAACTGGAGGAAGTGAAAAGAGTTTTTAAATCAGGAGTGTTTTGAACATCGTCCTCTGACCCGCTCACAATTCTGTGGAGCCTCCTACGATTTGTATCCACCACTATGTCACCAAGCTACTAGCACGACATACTGTTTAAAAAGAAGTGTGGATGAATTTTGCTTTGCTTAAATGAGATTTCCTGGCTTTGATGTCAAAGAGGAGTCAGAGCTGCACTTAAAAGATTGCATAAGTGCAATGTTTTGCCATAACAGTGTAGTGGTTCTTAAATATAAGCTTTGTATTAATAAATAAATGTAAAAGAAGGAGGATGGGGGAAAAGCGTTTGGTCAGTTTCAAACCTAAAATAGATATTATAACATTTCTGATACTTGTAGATTAACTAAAGTACAAATTAAGCATCATGGACTCAGCCAGACTCATTATTTGCCTGATTAAAATACCAAACTGTCTTTAATTAGGAAGTTGTGACTGTCTCTGTAATCTGTCTCTTCTTTAATTTGTTTATTATTTTCAATGAATGTGCGTGTGTGTACCTGTGCGTGCGTGAAGTGTCGGGGAATGGGAGCTGATGAAGTTATCACTGCCACAGACTCTCTGCACAGGAGTGATGATAAGGCAGAGAACACAAGCAAAGTGATGATAAACCATCAGAATGCTTTATTTTATGCATTTATTTATTTACAAGGTAAGTTTTAGGTTGGGTTTGTATCAATAAAGAAAACAGGAAACAACAGATGTACCAAATAAACTACATAAAAACAATGTTCATGAATGAATGAGTCATGAAAACAGTTTTTGGCATTGATGGTCTAGGTCAAAATATCATATACAAGCTTTAGTTAGCGATTATTGAAATCTCTCAGAGGGAGTGATTCATTTAGAGCCTTGATGTGTTGATGTGAGGAGAAACATGAGAAGGAAGGAAGACAGAGGTGCAGACGAGGGAGAAATGATGAAATTATTGAAGGTAATGACGAAGTAGGAGAGGGCGCAAAGGAGCAGGACTGGAGTAGCGGAGATGGCGGAAAAACTGAGGTAGATAAAGAGGGGGGTATTTGAAAGGGATTAGATATAAGACCTGTGATAAGAATATCAACGAAGATGAATCCTGGAAGAGGAGTTAAAGAAAGGTAAGATGCACCCACCTGCAAAAGTTCTGACAAGTGGATGAGAGAATGAGGCGGAGAATAATGAGAAGGTGTAAGTGGAAATGAAAAAGCGGAGCGGCTTAGGGAAGAGGTGTTTTGGTTATTTCTGTGTCAGCCTGTAATAGGATTTTTCACCTGAACCACCGAGACCAGGCCAGATGAGCACCTATTTCACATGATGAGATTTCACATGGCTGCGATCCCCACCGGAGCAGGTTCTTTCTTCACTCGTTTGATTTTGGCTTTGATAGAAAAAAAGGTGCTTTTTTTTCCCTCAGTGGGGGAGTTAAGTGGATGATTAGAGTTGAGTTCTGTGGAGGATAGGAAAATAGGAAGGCACTGAGACACATAGGCCAAGGTAATATAGGAATTTATTTATTTGATGATTCATTTATCAACTCTAGTTGGTGCTATATAGTGCTGTGCTCTTGAGCGTGAGAAAGAGAGGTCCAGATAAATAGTGTATAGAAACAGAAAGAGAGAGAGAGTGTGTGTGTTAGGGTACATCAGTAAAGGCTGCATGGAATAGTGAGTGTCAAGAGAGCGCATTTCCATGCAAACTAACTGATTTATCAATCCAAGCATCTAAATAGAAAGTGACTTTGAGAGTGCCTGTTGCAGGTTACAAAAACACATTTCCTAAACAAATTTGACACTGCTGTTCTATCTTCAATACTAACAGACCCCCCCCCCCCTTCTGTGTCTCCCTATCCTCTGCACACAAATACAGACACCTACACACCGGACTTTAAGTCTCTCACTTTAAGCAATAACCTATCCCCTGTCTCTAACTGCAATAAAAATCATCTTGTGTTTTTCCAGTGCCTCGGCCAAATGTTAAGAGTATGAGTTGTCATTACGTTATATCACATCAGTATTTTATGTCTAATTGGATTGCTTTGGTGAAACGACACTGCTGTAGAGTCTGCACCTTGGCTGCGTCAGTGTACAGTATGTTGTCTCTTCATCTTCCCAGGCACGCACGCAACTAGATCAGGTCATAGTATTATTGTGGTGATACAGTATGGGAATATTTATACATTTTCTTTAAAATAGTCATAACGCAGAGATAGATGATGCACGGATTTTTGTACAAAAAAGATAGTTTTCCAATTAAATCTGTTGAAAGCTGGTACTTGTTCCTGTCTTCAAGTACTTGCAGAGCAACTGAACAAAGCTACAGGTTTCTAGTGTCTGAAATACATCTACTTATCATTATGATGATAATAACGAATCATGAAAAGAGCTTTTATTAGAGCAATGGAAATGGCAGCATGAGGCATCTTATTGTACAAAGAGAAAAAAAAAAACGTTTAGGAAATTGTGAATCTTTAGTGTGTAGTGATGCTTGACTGTAATGGGTAAGCCAGCCCTGCATAACATCTCCCTAGCTTTATCCGAGAGGGATGCCAAGCTACATACACCACTAGGGGATCAATTAAACCTCTCTTTTCTTCTCCTTACACCTCCTCAAATTTGGAGGGAGGGATTTCAAACGATGGACTGTGTGCTCATTGCAACCCCCCCACCTCTCCTAACCCAATTAAGACCATCTTCAAAAGAGTGCGCTAACACCTTTAGTGGGGGGTAAAGATGTAGCTTCTTTCCTGAACTGCGGCATGGTCTTACATGCTGCTTATTCCTGCCACTGGAGTGGGGGCCGTGCTACAGGGAAATGAAGCTGAAGGGTTAATGTGTTAAGGTGGCTGGAAGTTACAGAGAATATCCTTAGTCATTATTTTTTTGTAATTTGTCATTTTGATAATTTTTTTGGGAATATATATTCACAGTGAAAATCAACATGTACAATGACGTTTTGTTTTTTTAGGTTGTTTTTGCATACATACAAGCATTTGACAGAAGTGTGACAAGTGCCATTTGGCAAGTTCACACTGTCTTCAGCTCCAACACTCACTGAATACAAACACTGAACAATGATGGTTCTGTTCAATTTAACAACTCCAGCTCCCATTGCACTTTATGTCTAATGCCATGTTCATGTAATGTGGTATGGAAGGTAACAATGGGAAAGATGAGCTTAGTTACAACTTGCAGGCATTGCAAGCCATCAAACTGAAGATGGTGATAATATACATGTTAGTAACTATTGTATTATTTTGTTCAGTGTGGTTTATTGAGATTTGTGCTTTGCCATGTAGTTTTAAATTGCCAACTGGGGATGAATTAAGTTATTGAATTGAGCTGAATGTTTAGATAAAGTTGGTTGTGTCTGGGTAGTTAGCATTAAGTTAGTAGTTGGCTTGAATGGAGGATTTATGCTGACAAAAGTCACTATTTTGTATTATTTAGTGCCATGTCGAATATATTAGAGTGTTCAGAAAATTTAAAGATTTCCAGTCGTGGCTGTTGACATGAACTTCAGAGGAGAAGACGGCGGTTTTCATTAATAGGGTAGGCTATGAGACTCATTAGAGAGTTGTTGTGGAAGTTGAAGAATGCTAACAAAGTAATAGTAATAGTTTTATCTGTGTCAAAATAACGAGGTGTTCAAATTGTAGTGGTGAGGAAGTAGTAGGCTACTGTCATTTAACTCAGAATATGGGGAAAAAAATCGGTTTCATGTTTGAGCTTTAATGAAAGAAACGCTTGATGAGAAAATACACTGCCTGACTGAGGCTAGCTTGTAAAAAGGGCAGACAGCCCGATCCTACTGGGTGAGTTCTGCTCCAAATTAATGTTGTTTGTGTAGTCAGCAAGATAATAGTAATTTCTCCATTGTTGTGTGGTTGATTACTGTAGCTAGCATAACATAGCTAACATTAGCTACTAGTGGCAGCTAGTTAGCACAGCTAGCCGACCCTTAAAAATGAGGAAATTCAGTACATAGTTTTGGTTATATACTTGACTGGATGATCATTTTAGGTCTTTCATTGAGCATAAAGAAACAGTACGTTTTGGATTCAGGTTGAAAAAACATTATTATTTTTATTTTTTTTAACCTTTTTTAGAGACTTGTAATTGAGATCTTTTTTTTGTGAAATAATTTAGGCCAAATGACAGCACAATTTATGTTTTATTTTACACAAGCCAACCCACAACACAAGACGAGTGAGGAGGAAAGAATAAAATGACAGAACAAAGCACTAAATATATTGAGTGAAGCTGTACATCAAAACAACTGCACATACTCAGTTTAATATCCCTGACTTTAGATTTAAAACCACCCTATTTCACAAGACACAGTAAAACACGGTAGTTTTCTTTAGGACAAAGGAAGTAATGGGCATCGACGATCATCATGTGACCTTGCTCCACAATAATTAAAATGTTCATAAAGGCACTTGTTTAATTCAGTGTAGTCTTTGAAAATTAGCTTTGAAATGTATAAAGTGTAGTTTCTATTTGGCTCATTTTTTCTTCTTTAGCTCGGCTCTCTCTCACCACTACCTTTGTGAGTGTCAGAGAAAACTCTGAGGCGAATTCTCAAAAGGCCATGTAAATTACTTGCGCGGTCGATGTGTGCAATGGGCCATTCACATACAAGATTTATACCTTTGGTAGTCTTAATTATGTCTGCCTTTTATTTGCTCTGTAAAGCAAGAAGCACAGAAGCCTGTAACAAGCCTGCCTTTCCTATAATAAATCTGCAGGATGGGATTGGTGGGTTTAGAACTAGTTGCCAATAGTCCTCTCTATCTTTTGCCTTTCTTTTACTCTCGCTCCTTTTTTCTCCACTCTGTACACTTTTTCTTTAAGTTTTTTTTTTTCATTCTTTAATCCTTTTTTTTTTTTATCACAAGTTCTTTGCTATCATGTTCCTTTGTGTTTCTCATCACATTTCCTCGTGGTTCTCTTTGATTTCACCCTCATTCCTCGATGTGAACTTCTATATTGACTAAATAATAAAACATGTTTATTTGGAAATATGTTAAGTTGACTGGTTGTGTTTCAATGAAGCTAACACGGTTGCATGACCCCAGTTAGCTCCTGCATAAACTGGTTTGGGGTATTTTTTTCCAAGTCTTTCCAGAGTGCCAGAAATCTAGTAAAGGACCTGCCAGTAAAGAAAAGTGGACAGTTTTTGTCTTAAGACTGTTTTTGGGTGAATTATGGGGACTTTGTCTTTATTGAGTGGTTGTGACATCATTAGATCAGGCTGGTAACGCTGTGCTATTTAATTACCTTTCATGATACCATAAATATTGCCACAACCCCTCTACCTCCCCATGTCTTTCTCTCCATCCCTCCATCCTTTCATCTCGGAGCAAAGCACATAAACCTGAACTTGTCATTCCAAAATAGAGAAGGTCACTGAAAGCCTGCTCAGATTGACAGAGTGATGACTCAACACACGATAACCTGCCACTCTCGTTGATATGTGGGGTTGACATTTACATTTTTAAAACGAAACTCTCACTGGTGCACGGAGGTGTTTGTGACAGAATGAGAAGATTTTTGAAAGAAAGTAGAGTTGTCTGTGTCAAAGGTGTGGTTCCCTTTTACTGCCACCAAAGTTTATTTCGATTAATAAAATTGAAAATGAATCGACAGTTTTCATAATTGATTTAATCATTTAAAGGCCCCGAAAAGGCCCCCCAACTTCCATCCACCAAACAGGATGTTTGAATCTAAATCTGATTAAAGTCATGTGGTGGTTTGCTTTGTTGCCAGGCTGCTGTCAATCAAATCTGATCACGCCATAACCGCACAGCCCCGAAGAAGCGCATTAGCTTAGATTTTGTTAAACTCTTAATAAAGACCTAAGGATGTTTGTTTGTTTTGTGATTTTTTAATCCGAACTTTCACGATGATTGAATTAGTCACAACATTTTATGTATTGTTTGAAAAAGTTTTCAGGTTGAGTTTCAATGGTTTTTCTTGACGTTGGAAACAGCAGCTGACAAAACAACCTCACCTCAAGGTCCATGTAGTTGCTGTTCTGGAGCTTTCTTCACCATATCACATGGTCTTCATCAGTAGAAGGAGTTTACTAAGTTGTTAAGGAAATGTAGCTGTTCAAATTTCCATTTTTATTCTGAGCACTTAAAGAACTTCGCATTCATGTTTAATAAAATTTAATTTTAAACATAAAATATCTGCTGATGAAGATCACGGCATATGATCGAAAGCTGCAGAACAGTTTTTCACGTGTTTTACGTTTCTCATATGAGTCAGTTTGCGTCTTTTCTTGTTTTTTTCTTTTAAATTCAATATCTTTGGGTTTTGTAGTGTTGGTTGGACAATAGTGATGGTAATTTTTTTTCCTAGTTTCTGACATTTCATAGTCTAAATAATGAATCGATTAATCAAAAAAAAGTAATGACCAGATTACTCGATAATGATAATCATTGTCAGTCGCGGCCTTCAAAAATAACAAGGAGGTCATTTGTGGCTTGCGTGGATCAGAATCATTCATAATTTGCCTGTATCCATCTCTTCAGAATGTTATAATGGTTGCTGACACTGGCCATTCACCTCCAAGCATACATTAAAGCTTTTAAATATATCTCATTACTTTTTTAAAACCTAATTTGCAGCAATAAATGCCACAGTATATGCCTGGGCATGAGTGATGAGAGTTAACCTCTTACCCCAGCCATAAAAGTCTGTTTAAGCAAATTGGCTGCTAATAGTGTAAACTCAGAACTGATGTCCTTATATGCTGTAGAGCCACATTGCCTTTTTTTTTTGTTGTTTTGATGTTTGAATGTGACAACACATTCAGTCCTGTCTTCTTTGTTGGAGAGCCCCTTTCTCCCTTTTCTCCCCTGGAATAAAAAAAGAGTGAGTTACACTAACAATGGTTGCGAGAGAAATGTTGTCATCTCTGTTTGCATGTGTAATTACCAAAACACAAAAGCTGCAATTTCCACAAAGTGGATTCAGAGTGCGCTTCACATGAATGAGCACATGAATAATAATGAAATTGTCTTCATGAGTGACCTCTGCCAGGAGGAAAGAGAGAGAAAGAGCAAGAAGAATGGGGAGGGGGGGGGGGGTGAAAGTTAAGGTTGAAGCATAGTTCATAAAGGGTCAGGACATAATTAATTACAGAAATGCCTGCTCAACAGGTGGGCACAGAAATGCATTTAGCAGCGCTTAAAATTTTAATTTAGCTATGAAAGGGCACTTTTCCTTTTTTCTCTACTCTCCCATCTCTTTTTTTCCTCTCTCTCATTTGCTATTGCTACACATTAACAACCTTCATTTTGATCAAAATACAAAAGCACTGAAATTCCCATTAGGCCTTTTTTTTTATATAACGGGGGGGGGGGGNTTCCAATGAGAAGAGCACATCAAAAGAGAAAGCATTACTTTGGTTTTATCTTTATGTTAATCAAATCAGCTCCCTGTGAATTCTATTCACTGGTTATTCTTTGATTTAACATTGTCCTCTCTCAAATTCACTAAACTGTTTACAGCAGCTTGTGATTTCTGCTCCTTAACAGCTCAAATACAAAGACGCGACACGTGTTAATGGCTGCAGGCTTGTAAAACATGTAGAATATCTGTAAAGCATTAGCGGGGTGAGTATATGCAAGAGAGAGAGAGAGAGAACGATTTAAGAAGAGAGAGTGTGAGAGAGGAGGTGAACGAAAGAAGAAAGGAGAATAAAGCAAAAAAATATCAGTGAGTATGAGAGTGTGTGTTGCAATGTTCCTGCAAGGCAGTTACATTTTACAAAGTCAGCAAACACCTATGGTGTTGAATCCAAAAGCTTCCTCACATTCTTCAGATGATTTGATGTCATAATCATCCATTTAGCACCTCTTGCTAGTTTTTTTTTTTTTAATGATGGACAGACAGACAGTGCATTTTAGCCAAACAAAAAAAGCATGGCCTATTTGGACAGCTGATTACAGATTGGATACCTTTGAATGGAAGTTCAAATTTTGAATAAAAAGTCAAAACCCAAATATGGACCGACTCTAACAATCTACCATAATTATATAAATGCTGATATGATCACCTATGGCAGTGTATTGCTGGAGATTCTTTTCACGTTATAACATTAATGTGACACTTCTCTGTTTTTCCTACAGAGCTAATTATTCCGTTTTAACAAGAAACCTTTCTTGTCATACCATTTTACTTCTATATCTTATCTTCTTATGTCACGAAAGGGTCCCATTATCGCACAAAATCATTTCTCGTTATTACAACATACAGACTTACTCGTTGGTACTTGATTTGGTATGTTGTTAAAACAAGATGCATTTTTGTCTTGACAAAATATGTGAGTTTCATGATATAACCAGGTAAAATGATATGAAGTGTTTCTTGTTAAAACAGAAGAATTTGTTATCATATTAACATCGGATTGACTGATCAATCCTACAACATGATTTATGATTTAGTAGTTTAGCCGTTAAATTCTTGCTTTAATCACATACCTACTATCACAAAATTCCATTTTCGGTATGGTCTGCTTTGCTTTCACACCACAAACAAACTGCACCAGAGGTTGGTTTGTCAGTTCATTCAGACAGCTTTCACACCAGCACTAAACTAACCATAGGGGCAAACACACCTGTTTCATTTCAAGCGTACCAAACAGATTAGTTGTAAGAGCACCCTGACACTTAGGGCTGACTGTTATTTGCAAGTGATGATGTCAAATTTACGCCGTTCAGCCATAACATTATGACCACTGACAGGTGAAGTGAAGAACATTGATTATCTCGTTACAGTGGCACCTGTCAGTGGGTGGAATATATTAGGCAGCAAGTTAACATTTTGTCCCTGAAGTTGATGTGTTGGAATCAGGAAAAATGGGCAAGCGTAAGGATGTGAGCGACTTTGACAAGGGCCAAATTGTGATGGCTGGACGACTGGGTCAGAGCATCTCCAAAACTGCTGGAGATGATCAGATGAGGGAATGGGATTTTTATGATTATGTAACTGTCTATAAGCATGAGGGTAATAGAGGGTTGTTGTTTTTTTTTGAGTGGTCTTGTGTAATGACTTTATGCATGTCAATCAGCACAGACTTTTGTAGTAGTAAGTCGGATACTGGAGGACACAAGGTTTCATTTAGTTGCCTGGATATCTCAGTGGGTCTCTGCAAAAATGTCAAGGTCCACAGGTTAAGATGGATGAATGTCAGCACTCCAAGAGAGATGTCACATCCAGAAGGTGTACAAGGAGTGTGAGGATGTAAAAAAGCTCAACCTGAACCACAATTTGTGGTAGTGAATCCTACTTTCAAATCAAAATAGAAGGAGATAATGGTCTATTGTGTAGAGAGTTGTCGTTGATGGTAGAACGACAAAAGGTCATTTTTTTAAATGGGCATTGCTTGGAAATGCATGGAATGTATCAGCTCTATGGAGAGAGGTAAACAACTAGGCTGTGAAAAGGTTATCTGGGGACTAGAAAACGTTACCTGTAGGTCCATGCAATTATTTTTTGATATTACAGAAGAGTTTGACTTTCTGTTTTTTGATAGGGACAATTATGTTATGTTTTTTGAAGAAATGCAGCTGGTTTCAGTTAAAATGTGATGCACACTTTGATGCCTTTTCCTGTGCTGGTTCATTTCACTGGGTTTACATTTTCTGTGTGGATATTCAGTTTGTACTCACTATAATTACTTTACAGTCCCCTTAATTAAGTCTGCAGCTTCCAAACTGAGACTGAGCATTGTGATTTAAATCTGATTTCAGACCAACATTGCTTTAGTTTAATTTTGATTTCCAAACATTGATTTATTTGATTTATTTATTTATTTTTTTGCTCTGCCTAGACTTGATCAAGGCAATCTGCTTCCACAGGGGATGTGCCAAATAATGGAATATGGGCTGCCTGTGTGAACATAGCCCTGGATATTAAGTGAAATATTGACCTGGGTACCCCTGCACACACACACACACACACACACGCACACACACACATAAACACAGCTGGACACATTTGCATAAACACACATAGTGGATCCGTGCATGGACAAAGAGCACACACGTGCATGCATGCAGATGAGTGCACGCACACACACACACACACACACACAATGTTAAAAATACAGCTGTCACCCACACCTGTTTCTGTAGCCCTCGCTGCATGTGTCTGCGTCATCAGATTGTAACAGGAGAGCTTTGCATAAGCCCATATGCGCACACACACACACACACACACACTCACAACACATAGACACATTCATTCATATTGCAAAAATGTACACGCACGAACACGCACACAGGGTTCTCCAGGGCTGCAGTGTCTGGCGGGTGTCCAGTGCTGGAGTGGTTCTGCTCAAGAGAACGGCAAACCCTGTCTACAGCCCATCAATCAAACCCTCCCGGCTACCCTTCCCCTCTCTTCTCCTCTCTCCCTTCCTCCACATCCCTCTTTCCCATTGCACCGTGTGTCTCCCTCTTCCTGCTCTCATCCCCTCTGTTTCTCTGATAAAATCCACCACTCTTTATACCATATTTCTCATGCACCACCTCACCTTTGTTAATCTCCCTCCTCTTTTCTCTCCGCTCTCTCTTTGAATCCTAAACTCCCATCTCTCCAACAATCTATTCTTCCCCTCTGCATATTTAAAACGCTTCTGTACTCATAGATACTCAACCAGCTCTACCCTACACCTTTAGTTCCTTTTCCCATCTCACCCCACAGGCTTACACATCTCTTTACTTGCTCTCTCTCTCTCTCCTGTCTTTTTGCCTCCCTCCTGATTGATGCAAGCAGACGGCCTCTATCAGTGTTTTATACATAATCCAAATAAGATATGCTTGTGCCTGCATTTCTGAAAGTCCTAGCCAGCCCCTGACACGATGTGCTGACAGAGGATTCACAATAAGCGAAGACACACACACACACGTAGACACACACGCACAGTTGTGCATATATTTATATATATATGCACATGCAAACACTTGCACACTGTTTCAGAGACACACAAATACACACACATGCCATCGTCAAATGATTATTTCTAAAAGTTATGGCAGACAAGACAAAACGCTGTATATGGTTATGTGAGGTAATATATTAATTTGTACGTGCGCATGTGCCAGTGTGTCTTATGTGTGTATTTATGAGCGACTGGGACAGAATGTGCATTTAAATGGCTGTGTTAAGTAATGCTGACCCATCTTTTCTTTTCTTTTCTTGATGTCCCATCCATACCAAAGCAGCAAAGCAGGATGCATGTAAAGCTTTATGGGCACATATAAGAATAGTTTTTGAGCCCAGAGGAACACCTCATTCTCAGGGGTGTGGGAGTGGGTGATAGAAACCTCTAATCTGGTAAATGTAATTTCATATACATTGATATATATTGTGATATAGTATATTTTCTGAAAAATGAATTGGGAAACAGTATATGTATAAACAAAAAGATGGGAATGTCTCTGTGTTTTGGTTACACAAGGCAAGGCAAGTTCATTTGTATAGAGAGGCACATTCCCTCCCCTTCCCGTGGACCACCATGGGACCTTATTTGGGAAAAAATATGTATGGTAGTTAACGGAGAGAGACAAATCATTTTTTGATCTCGTTTGCATTGTGCCATGAATTACACATGATGTTTGTCTCTTAAAAAGATAGTTGTGCGAGTCAAGAAAGTTGCAGTTTTTCGTAAAACTGCAACTTTCATTTTCACAGACGGTGTATACGTCTGTGAAAATACATAATTAGAAAGACTACACACCCAAAAGTCACATAAGTGATGGAACAACCTTCTCTCTCCACCCAGAGCCGCTGAAGCTACGATGTCTGTGTGTTTTGTACCGGTATGTAGTCACACTAGCAACGGATCTTGCTCGTTCTTTCACTTCCCGGCTGATAAAAGGACCACGAGTCGAACGCACCGTCTCTCTGAAATAACCTATGATTGGCCAAAGTCTCCCGTCACAGGATAGATTTTCTGAAGCCTGAAAACAGAGCCAAGAAGAGGGGCAGTAGACATGAATTACAATATGCGGGACGGTTATTATGGAATTTTTGCCCAATGACGCCAAAAAAAATACTGCCTACCCCACCTTTAACAGATAGATGGAGCCAGCAATGTTAAGAGTTTTAAAACCCAGCTGCCATAAAGCAGGCCTGCTTATTGATTTGCAACATTGCACACAACGGTCCAATTCAACCACAGATACAAAACTTTGGAATTCCTGTCTTCAAGTTGGCAATTTGTAATCATCACATATTTCTGCACAATATGAAAACATTGGAAGAATGCTTGCAATTGTGCAAATTACCACCCTGTGAAACCTCAGCCTCAACAAACCAAATCAAACAAAGGTTTGTTCTCTCTGAATTACTCTTTTGTCTGAGTAGCATCTCTCTTAGTGAGCTGTTGTCTTATTTAACAGTGGTGAGGCCAGAGTTTCTCTTTCTTGTTGTAGCTAGTTAAAGTGGGATGGATGAGAGGGATTTACTTCCCAACAGTAGTGCAGAGGATGAAGAAATATTGTTCACTGTTTTGTTTCCCCCCCAGTTTAATACAATACATTCCAGCAGGTTCAATGAGTTCATTCTTTTTATTCATGTCTTTAATGCTCTACAGTCATGGTTGTTTATGACTGCGTTCATTAAATCCTTATAGTTACATAACATTGTTTTTAAGAACAACTTTAATTAAAAATGTTTTCATACTTCAATATTATTGGTAATCATTGTCAAACTACAGTTTTAATGCTTTTATATCTCACAGCAATAATTTAAAGGAAAACATGGCACACCACCTTCAGGTTTAAGCTGCAACCACTTCCACTGAGGTTATTTTCACGGGAATCATCACAGGAGCACAGTGTGTATGAAATTGTGTTACTGATATTGAGTACTGCAGCTATGACTCAGGACAGGGTACTTGCCAGAGACATAAACTTCAGCTCGTATAGCTCGGTGTTGATGTGAGTAAAAATGATAAAAGAGATTTCATTGCTGAAAGACATTCCATTTGCTAATACTTATTACCTGAACATTAGCGTCAGGGAAAGTGATACCGAGGTGGTGATAAAAAAAAATGGAAACACTGGAGAGAAGGGATTATATCCAGATATGCTGCTTACACTAATGAATGACTGGGTATTAATGTATAAACTCAGACCTAAGGGATTCACACTGAGTAATTGAGCAGTCTGGTATGCTTGCCACCAAAGCCAAGTGGGCTCAATTTCCAACTACTATACCACTACTGGACAGGATCCACTGTGCAACCACAAGCTTACTGCATGAACACACACATACTGAATGTGCACACATGTTTGTTTGTACAAAGGAAGACTTTATCAATCACTCATTCCCACCGCCAATAGGAATGCTGAAGTTATGTAAGACGCCTGGTGGTTGGCATAGCAACGTCACACACAAGATTATTATATTTTGCTTTGACAAGTCGAATTCGCATTGTATTTCCCCCGTCGCACATTCACTCAACAAAGCCTGGACTGTTGGTCCATTTGTCCGTGTTTTGGTCCATTTATGAAGGCTACCATTATGAGCTGTTACATGCTAATCTCCCGTTAAAGGAATACTTCAACATTTTGGGAAATACTCGCATTCTATTTCAGAGTTAGCTGAGAATATTGATACTTCCCTTATATCTGTCCATTAAACTACAGCCAGCACCTGGTTAGCTTAGCTTAGTACAAAAACTGGAAACTGAGAGAAACAGCTAGCCTGGCTCTGTTCAAAGGTAACAAAATCCACCTATCAGCACCTAATCCTAAAGGTCACTAATTAACATGTTATGTATTTGTTATTTATGTAACACTTAGACTAGTAGATAAAATGTCCAAACATCTTTATTCAGAGGAAAAACTGAAAGTGAGCACACTTGTTGAAATGTTGGTTATAGTAGACAATTTTCACAGCAGACATTTTGACTTGTCAAAGCAGGAAAAGCACAGATTTAAAAAAAACCAACATTAACAATGGCTCCAAGTGACCCAGTATGGTATGTCAGGGAGTGAGCATGTACAATACCAGAGCCCTGAAACTGGCTCAGCAAAATGGAACAAAGCCATCGTTAATGTTATTAATTCCACCTGTGCTTTTCAGTCAAAATGTCTGCCAGAAAAAGGGTCTGTTCCTTATCACCCAGGAAAACTGTGCACAGCCACGGTAGGTACGGCAGGTCAAAGTTGAACCACTATATCGGTCTTTAAACTGTGATGGATGTGTACAACAAACAGATTGGGTAATTATTTTATTGTTCACCTTCATTTTCTCCAACAAATAAGTTTGACTTTCCTCTGGGTCTGTCTAACACCTCTCTGATCGTCTTACTGCTTCTGATATGAATGAAACTACAAAAATGAGAAAGAAGTTGTGATAAACTGGACACATTCTTTATGAAACATATGGCTTATTGACTTTAACTATAAAATATTGCCTACAATAGATAGCAATGAATACTGTATACTGTAGACTCAGAAAAAGGGAAAAACAGATTCCTTATCCCTATCCATATCTGACCGTAGTTTGCTACAGGAAAGAGGACAATCAATTAAAGTCGTTTTAAATATCAATTCTTTCTCTCTCTCTCTCTCTCTCTCTTTCTCTCTCTCTCTCTCTCACACACACACACACACACACACACACACACACACACATCTCTTATCAGTGCTTACATAAGCCTGTGCAGAATTTGATTTAGAAAACACCTAAAGTGGATTTTACACAGCACCACAACTTCTAAACTTACTGTGGCAAAAAAATTAACCTGGTCCTTTGAACCCTAAAATTGCAGTAGTTACATAAGAACACATGCCATACTGTGTTTTAGGGAAGACTGCTGGGGGCTTTAAAGTGAGTGTTTCAGTGTGTTTGCAGGTGTGTATATCTGTGTGATTCAAATGAGAGGCCTTGGATGCGGGAGATGGACAGCTGGTGCCACGACTTTAAAAGTAGAGCGCAACCTTGTTTACAAACACACACGCATTCATACACATGAATGCACACTGGTGCATAACAGACACGCACCGTCACAGACACAGCACATAAATCACAGTGACCTACTCTAAAGATCTCAAGAGTCACAAAACTTTGCCACTGTTTACTCCCATGTCTGCAGCAGGTCAACCTGTTCTAAATGGAGCACAGATAATACACAGTGTTTTGTGTCTGTGCTTCATTGCCAAGATGATTTTAGAGGGGTCACGTTAGGCAGTGGGGCTTGTGCACGGGGTGAGCATTTTGGCACTGATTCTGCACAGAGGGGGACCCCCGTTTTCTGCCCCACCAGTGAGCCATGAATCACAAATAAAGCAACACCTGAGTCACAGACAGACCAAAAGAGAAAGAAATCCCACAAACTGAAAGGGAACATGCACACTGCACATGACATACAGGTGGTTTAAATGGTACATGGCCATCTTAGAAGTAAAAACGTATGAACAATATACTACTATATACAGTATGTCGAAATACTACATTAATACCACTAATACTCTGCTACCATGCAGTGGCTTTTCATTGGTCTAGTTCATGGGATTACTAGTGATCACTAGCCACTTGCAAATGCCTGGTAAATGTGACATGGTCATGTGATATTTTCCATGACTTGACAAAGACCACCTGAATGCTCCATTAAATGCGCTGACAAAGCGCACAATGGATTATGGGATTTTGTGGGCTATAAAAGATATACTGTTTTTTTTTTTCTTTGAAATGGGATAGACTTTGTCGGCCCATTGTGATTAAGATATTTGGAATAGAAATGGAGACTATGGAGGATGCAGCCCCTGAATCTAAACACAATAGGGCTGTCACTTTCTATTTGAATTGTCAGATACTGTTAAAATGTGGGAAGAACTAAAATGAATCTGTAATGATCAGTTTAAATTCAACAATAATGAGACCAAACCCTCTGAAAAGTAGTGTCAGGAAACACAGATTCGACAACATAGATTAAAAAAATCCCTTTGGTAACGGTAAGGCTGTTTGCCAACTTGTAAATTGCAACTCCTTTACAGTAACGTCAGCTTGTCTACAACATAGTTTAAGATTAGGTTATGTGTGTTGCATTCAGATTAATTTGAATGAATCACGGGTTGGTTCTCATTTGTTCCAACTTGATTTTGTGAAAAAGATTACATAATAGTTATGGTTTATTACAACTTGGGGGCTTATTTTCAAGCTTTGGCCATCGTTCCTCTCAGAAATAATAATATCGCACTCAACAAAATATTTGTTGAGATCGGGGAGCAGAGTGACGTCACTAGATAATTTAGATTACATTTAGATAATCTGACTAAACTGTTAGTTTGTACAACCTGTCTTTGTTGCCCAGTCAGACTTTGTTGTATCAATGTGTCACGGGTCCGTCACGTAAACAGTAGCTTTGCAGGTTAATGTAAAGCATGATGCTGATTAACAACCACAAGACAGAAAAAAAAACTCATCATCTGGTTCAGCACCTTTTTAATTAAAAATAAGTGTACTGAAGGTTGCCACTGAACCTCTTTCAAATTACACAATCCTCAGTAGAAGCTGCTCTGACATCTCTGGTACCCCTAAATTTGAAAGGGGTCATTTGATCCAATTGACGAAGGTCCAGAGGGGATTCTTTCATTTCTGGGGTCAATGGTGTAGTAGCTTAGCCCAAACCCTGCAAGGCTGTCTAGTCAACTAGCTATTTGAACATGCAGATTCAAGTTTCACCAGACAGGAAAGCCCTTGACTTGAACACATATTGACCGTAGCATCTCCAATAGTGGGTCTGACCCAGTGAGGTTGCTAACCACATCATTAGACCCAGATTATCTGTAACAAAACCTATTAGTAGCCATTAGCTGGAGGAAATTACCCTGACCCCTATCATTGTAGTTTTACTTATTCTTTACTGGGAGAAGAGACTGAAGAAAATAGATTAAGATCAACTTGAATTACACCAACTAGGCCTGAAACACAGAGGAGTTTAGATAACTATTGACACACACACAAACACATAACACACAGGTATACACAGCTCCCTAGGGGATAAGTTAGATGCAATAAATCCAGCCTCTAAATAGATAGCACTGCAACATGTGTGGCTTTTTAGATCAGTGCTGATATGATTATGCAGTCTCAGGACCATAGATACGGAGTAGATAGATTGTGCTGCTGTAAATACACACCGGGCTTGGCTGTGTGTGCTGCAGCTCCCTCGCACTCTGCTGACATCAGCGCTTTCCTCCACTTCCTGCTTATTAACAAAGGACTGTGTCCTCAGATGACCTGGCTCCTTAGATAGCCCCCAGCCAGATAGACATACAGTATGCACACACACACACACACACACACACACACACACATTTTCTCAGTATAGACAAATAAATACCCCATATGTGGCTATATGCATTCATGCACAATTGTGTGCATCCAAAAATTGACCAATGTATGACCATAAAATAAGTAAATATGCATACATTCTGCACATTAAAGAAGACACATATGCACTCCATACAACACTTCTCCGTATGATGTCATGCCTCACAGCTGATCAATAGCTCTACACCATTTTCTGCCCTAATGTCCTCCAAGAGCAAGCGCCTTGTTGGCTAGACGAACAAATCAATATCATTGTGGTATGTGTGATTGATTGTGCGTCCAAATATACAGTACTTCAGAGTGGGTTTGTGAATGAGTCAAACCTGGTCATCATCTGAACTGAGCCAAACCCAAAAAAGAGTTGTGTTTAAATTTTAACAAGTGACAAAAAAATGACACCAAATCTAAATCTTGCTCAACCAGATCAGATGGCTCAGTGACTGCACAGCCAGGGGTTTTCCTTGAAGAGTGACTCAGTGTGAATCACACTTCGTTTATTGCAGTGGCAGCAAGAATTCAGTTGAAGAAAATGCAGTAGTGGATTTATTCCATAATCTTGGTTTAAAAAAAAATAACTAGGCCTACATTGTACGGAAATGTTTATTACCTAGTATATATAATTTGTTGGAGAAACCAAGCTGGCACACAGACGGAAATTACAACAATGAGATATATCAGCTCATTAATATCAAAAATCCTCCATAAAGCAGAAGCACAAACAAGCCTGAGCACAACAACAATTTGTCAGCCAGTGTGAGAGCAAAAAAGTAAAAGGAATTCCTGTTTGAACTTGTACTGAGAGCTTCATTATATAGAGAGAGTAATGAAGTGGCACTAGTACCTTTGAATTGGTTTGAGTCTTCTAGACAGAGGACTGGGAATCACCAAAATGAACCAGTGAGAAACAACTTGACTGAATTATTCCACTATTGCCGATCACCCCGACCACCCCTGAATCAACAGGCACTACACCACACTCACAGCTCTACAACCCTCTGTGGTTTTAAACACAATTACATAGAATACCATTAATGTATCAGTACAGTTTGGAACGGACTAGGACTGAAAAACGTCCTTGGACTTCTGAGCTAAACCACCTCACAAAAACTCCCAGCAATTTAAAATGAACTCCTTTAGCAATTTTGATGCAAAAAATAAACAAAATAAAAATCACTTATGATTTCTTATATCAAATTCTATATTATGCTTTAAAGGCCAGTTCAAACCAAAGATTTGCGACGCAAATTTTTTACACTGTGCTCTTCTTGGACACAGTGACATGCCTTTCATTTCTGCCTGCACATCCTCTTTCTTCCCCCTTCTTGGCACCTGACAGGTAGCTGGATTGAACTGTTGGCTTTTGATTGCCATGAACTATTTAATGACGACTGACAGATGATTGACAGATTGGTAACCAGTTTGAAGGGTCATACGATTGGCTGACTTTTCTACTCTGCCAGCAGTTAAATCACAGGGATTAAGGGCGAGGGCCCTATCATGTCTGTTTCAAATGGACACATTAAGAGATATACTATTAATTCAGCAATTATCTGGTTGGGGCACATGTGTAATTTAAGTAATTATTCCTCAAAATTATTAAAATGTACATTTCAATGTGTATTTAAACATGTACAAGTTAGTATGTATGTCTGTGATAGGTTTTATTGTGATCATCACCTCCACCAACCAAAGCAACAAAACAGCTCAGTGCACCTGTGTTTGCACTAAGACGTGGATTTATTGAACTGAAGTGGTGACCAAAATTGCACTACACCATGAGATCTGCTGATACCTCATACACACACACACACACACACACACACAGATATACAAATACTCCAGGGGCAACCCACCTCATTAGGTATAGACAAACATTCAATTAGTCACTGTAATAGGGAACATAAAGCATGCCTGTGGTGGTAATTCTTACATTCTCCTTCACAGTCAGCAGCACCAAAACAACTGGCTTATAAGAGAACTGATTTATAAGAGAACTGGTGAATGATACTGCCTCTTCCTGTGTCTCTCTGTGTCACCCAAAGTGTGTTTCTCTTGTCCAAGCATTTGAAATTAGTGTTCATTTCCAGAGTAAATGGCTCTCTGCACTTTTCTTTACAAATGTTTGTCTAGGAGAAGCAGCGAACTTGTAGAAGAGATTTTTTACAAAACTGAGCTAAACGTAAAAAAGTAGATCTATGGACAAACACAGGTGAACCTGTGCCTGGAATGATCTCTCAAACTTAATTACTTTTTGGATGCCAAAATGTTAGAATCAGCCTTTTCTTGCAAAAATAGCAGATCAATCAGTTTTAAACCACAAAACCCAACCACAGTGTGAAAGCCTGGACACAACAGCTTATTACACAGATACATTTTGCAGCTGAACCTATTCATTCCAATGGAATCGCTGCAGTTTTTGATAAGGTCATTACACTTTAACAAGAAACTGGGATTTATGGTGAGCACACATCGGCACATTGATTGTTTTAATCTCATATGAAAGCTAGTATATTCATAACAATGAGGTAGAAATGCGGTGCCAGCAAAAAGCCATATATTCATGTAGCTTTTTCCTGCATAATGAATTATATTAATCTAATAATAATAATAATTACAATAATGTTTTTGGATTATAACGTAATGAAGACATTGATTATCTTTACTTTTGAGAATATCTCAAGGTACACATTAATTCGCTCCATAGCTGGTGATGCAGGGATTGGTAACCACGGAATAGAGTATGAAGACCTTGCTATTTGGCTGATTAAAATTATGTTTGTGTGTGAGCATGTGGGCGTCTTGAAGCAATCATCTTTTATGCATAGTCTGTTTGCACAGGACTTTAATCCTGCCTGAATTTCAGGTGTCCTTATCTTCACTGATTTTCCTTGTAAATAAACTTGACCTCAACATCAAAACCGGAATGAGCAATCCCTTTTCCACTCACAGTCCTCTCTCACAGTGTCTTCTCTCCTTCTGTCTGCCAGTCGCTGTTTCAAAGACTGTTGAACGACCAGCAATTGTATAAAACTAGATAGCAAATATGCTAATATTTTCTCCTCTAACCTTGCATTACTCTTGACAGAAACAAACACCAGAGTCCCACACACACACATAGATGAACACACATAAGACAGACCTTCTTGACAGTGAATTGGCTCTCATTGTCAGTGATGTCTGTTTGCAAGCCCTCCACACAAGCAGAAGGGGGGGGGGGATAAGAGTGTGAGAGAAAGAACAAGAGTGGGGAAATGATGAAGAACCAAAACAAATCAGATCAGGGAAGGGCGAATAGAGAGAGGCAGATGTGATGCATAGATGGATCTGATGAAGGATAAATAAAAGTGTTTGTTCTTCTGAAAGACAGTTGATAAATGATGTTTGTTGTTTTTTTCATTGGATTTACATTGAAGAAGGTTTTGTTGGTTGGACCCGAAACATGGTGATCAAACCAATAGCCCTGCAGGCTGCAAAGCAGAACATGTTGAAGTATTGTTGGAAATTAATAATGTATATCACATTATAAGCATGTTAATAATCAGTAGGCTGTAACAGCATAGACTTGGCTGAGATTTGAAAATCAAACAATGTGTGCACCCAATGTAGGGATGGCTTTATAAATAAGTCAAAACAATGTCAATGCATGTTTTTAATTCTGTGCACACATCTATTTTTTCTTAAATTTGCATTACATTTGTTCCCTGGAGTAAACTACAGAATCACAGCAGAGGAAACTGGATTTTGTACATTTGATTGACTGGAAAACTCAAACAAATGTTTGCATCATATTATCTATTTCAACAATTACTGTATGTGTAGATGTGAACACAGCTGTTTATAATACTACACATGCCTGAAAGGTACACAAAACTGATATTTTGGAAAATACTTTTATTTGCTTTCTTGCTGAGAGTTAGATGAGAAGATCAATACCACTCCCATGTCTGTGCGTTAAGTACAGAGCATAAAGACTGGAAGCAGGGGTAAATAAGCTAGCCTGGCTTAGCCCAAAGTTCAAAACTCTGCCTATCAGCATCTCTTAATTTGACAAATTAACATGTTGTATCACAACCACAATGAAACAAATATATAGATCTATTATTTTACTTTAGGTAAGCTGCAAATGTAAGACTACAGGATAATGGAAAGCATGGCCTACCTTCCACCTAAGAACTTGGCCCTGTTTTTCAAGTGTGACGTGGGGATAGTTTTCCATTGAGTTTCCCTGGCTCAGGGGGAACAGGTGTGACTCACCTGTAGCCACAGGACAGGACTCTGTTGCTGAGTCTGAAATCACTCCCTATAGTGCACAATATTTACCCTCTGCCGTTTTTTTCAAGTGTCTGAAGTCTGAAAATTCCCACACTGAAGCAAAAAAGTTATGTCCTCAGGATGTATAGTTACGCTACTTTGTGTGATACAAAAAAGTTGCGCGACTCTACAAAATGATGATGATTTTTCAGTGTCGTACACCCATAGCGACATGATGTCCTCTTGCAAGGCTGGTGGTGACCTGGCTGGTAGGCATGTTCTGGGGTTGGCCAGCCCGTTTTTCCTTTGATGTCAGGCTTTATTTTATGGGTAAAAGAGTAAATGCAAAAGTTGAAAACAAAAAGTGAAACAGGCCAAAACAACAAGTCAATGATCCGCTGTCGATCTTCTGGAGTCTCCCAGGTGAGTTGCAGCTGAGACTAATAACGAGTCAGACCTGTCCACCTGTGTGACATCAGTGCCTGAAATCTCAGTCAAAAGTAAAGTACTTATTGTGAAGAATGGGATGCAAATGTTAATGATGCTGCAACTTTTCTGGTATCAGAAGTGCTGAAATTATTCAGGGGACATTTCTCCTCCACATTTTTTTTATCTAACCCTTTCACATTTTGTCCCCCACGTTTCGCCCAGTGTTATAATTATTGACAGTTTTACTGCCAAACAGGTGTTACACCTGTTCTGCAGCTGTTGTTGCTTACAAAGTTTCTAACCTCCCTCACTTCCTTGGCCTTTTGTTTATGGAGCACATGTGGTGGGTTTCTAGAGGCTCTTGGGCTAGAACATTTTCCTTAACCTGGCAACCCTGTCATCCCATCATGTCACTCGAAATTGAAGACGGAAGCAATGAAAATAAACAGGCTACTGAACATGTTGTCTTTCTCTTGATCACAGTTCCAAAAGGAGAAAAGATGATGGTCATGTGGAGCCCTCAAAGAGAGTCCTAACACAGTTTTATAAAGAACAGCTTACTTTTAAGAGGGTTTGTTTGTGAGGGTCACTTGCAATGCTCTCTGCATTGGAATATACCAGGTGCCAAATGTATGAACCTTTGTGTAGCTATACTGTATAATGTTTACTTGTTACCATGGCATTATGCACTCATATGTGATGTTGATGCACTTCTGTTTGAGTTAGTTATGATCCCAGTTAAGATCCCATGGTATTCTCACAGTAAAGATAGCGATATACTGAATTAACACTGCAATAAAACCCTGCTATATAAATGATAACAGCATCTTACTGCACACATCAAATATCATTATAGGTAATTATCAGTGTCTGCCCAATTAGTTGAAAAAATAATTTTCATTACTTATTGAAATAATTACATTATTTTGTTTTACTAATTACTTTAACAGAAAAAAGTAGTTAACGTTAATGGTTATAAACTTCCTTGACTAAGTCAGAGGTACCTTTAAGCAACTCCAAAGTAACATCTTCAGTGTTTAACACATGTAGTAATAGAAAATTATTGTGGTTTAACAAACAGCCACCCTATAGAGAGCCCAAGTCATGACGCCATGTCCGGGCTAGCCTCTGTTCCACCAGCTTCTGTTACTCAGTGCAATCTGTCATTCAGCATTTCTTTCATCTGTCTCATTAAAAAAATTAAATCTTTGTGAGCACAGAAAAACTACAGCTCCCAGGAAAAAAAACTACAAGCACTGTGGGTACTTGCGTCATCGTAACTGTTCTGCCGTTTTTACAGACATGTCTGAACTAACCGTAACCCATCAACTCACTCATGGACTCGCCTATTCTGTCGAACTGTGAAGTTTAGCCCGCGAACGTCTAAGGCTTATGGGAAATGCTCTTTGTTAAAGGCCACTAAAAAAAACATAAATATTAGATTATTTTTCAAAAAACGACTGTCCTTATCTAGACATATTAAGCGAGTCACAAGACATGCTGTTGAGTAAAGCTGTCTTCAGATGATAAGAAGTTTGCTCTTCGCTCACCGCGAGGTAGGGAGCAGAGCATAGTGCAGACACTTGCAGAGGCAAACGCAGCGTGGGTATACGTCATCAAAAAGTGCTAACTTTAGCATTGGATTTAGCTAAGTTTGTAAACTATATGCCTATTCACATACCTGGTAGCCCCATCTAACTGCTGACATTTCACCATGCAGTTCTTTCTCTCTGAAACACAGAGTACAAGTTTTTCTTCAATCACTCTCTACCTCCCCTGCTTGCATGTGTTGCTTCCGGCTCCGTCACATACAGCCGTTATCTCATTGGTCAGCGAGAACCGAAGTCGAAGAAGAATCTATTGTAATGTGAACCTAAACTGACTATCACTGGTGTTTTCCACTAAGGAGAAGTGTTTTTATGTTTTTCACATCTTGCCAAATTTAGGAGAAAAGAGAGAGACAGACACCAGCAGGGAGAGATGAAGACACCCAGGGTGATAAAGGCTGGACACCAGGAGAGAGAAACAGAAACACCAGGAGAGAAAGACACACACACCAGAACAGAGGGGGAGACGTGGCGTTCTGGATGTGGCCATGGGCACATCCCTGCATGCTCAAAACTGAACGTTTCTCAACTTTAATAATGTCACAATATGTCAGTGTCACACAGACAAATGAACGATGCTGCACCTGCAGGGGAGGATTCATTTTCCCAGTGTGCAGCTGTAACTTTAACTATTAAATTCTCTGTGGGAATCAGCTTTTCATCCTCACATTTAAGAACAAGAAAACAGAGATAGTCCTACTGTATCTAAAACTTCCTGTTGGCAATTTTTATTTTTAAACTTTTATTTAAAATTCAGGTTAGCCAACAGTTACATAGCAACCAGAAATGCATAGTGTGTTTGCACGTAGTGCTTATTTGCCCTTTGAGCTGTCTCTGTTAACAGTTGACACTCATACACGCACTTTACATTTGAGTGGGAGAATGTCACGTTCTGTGTAACACTGATCATATTAAGCAGATTTATCGCTGTAGCTGGTGTAACTACTCCACATGATTCTGGCTAGATTAAAGTCCAATCTGTAATTTGGGGTAAAACTGACCTGCAAATACATACTACCACTGTTGTGCTGTGCTGTGTGTGTGTGTGTGTGTGTGTGTGTGTGTGTGTGTGTGTGTGTGTGTGTGTGTGTGTGTGTGAAGTGTGTTTGGAGTCAAGCGGAAAAAGTATAGCATAATCAAGAAAGTCCTTGCACGGAAAGTAAGAGAACCTCTCGACTGCTCTTGCCACTGAATGAACTAAATTAACCACCCGGCAGAGCCATTCCACAACAGCTAACCACAACCCCACTGTACAGCAACACTCAAGACAGAGCATGGAGTCTCGGTTTCCCAGAAATCTGATGTTAAACACACAGCTTATTGTATATTTTGCATGTAAAACCGTATTCTGTCAAGTAACAAGTAACTTAAGTTGTCACATACATGTAATGAAGTAAAAAAAAGCAGAAAATTACCCTCTGAAATACTACAACATAAATTCAATATAAAACTGAACAACACTATTTGCATTTTTGCCAGACTGTTGAGCCAGACGGGCAATAACCGCGGATGTCTGTTACTGACTCCTCACTGTTGAAATGCTCGTCAGAGGGCACGCAGTGAGGGAATATGTGGTATAATAGCATTTCTTTCAGTTGAGCAGAGATGATTGTTTTATTTTGTTTACTGTTAAATGTTTATTCTTGCTCTAACTGACCTCATTTTTAATGTGTAGATTACATTAATGGTTAATTTTTTTCTACAGCATCAGTATTAACTTTCAGTTTGGGGTGGAATGGCTGCAGTGGTTAGCAGCGTCTCCTTACAGCAAAAAAGGTACTGGATCTAAATCCTCCAGCCTTCGTGTGCTCTGGATTCCTCCGACAGTCCAAACACACTCAGTTTTGATGAACTTTAAATTGCTCCTAGATGTGAATGTATTTGTCTGTTATCTACTGTCTGTATGCTAGCCCTGTGATAAAGTACAACCTGTTTAGGGCTTACCCAAGGCATGCTGGGATAGACTCCAGCCACCTTGAATGGATGGAAAGATTATATGGTTTACAAATTTAGAGCTCTGTACGATAAATATAAATATGAATATAAATACAATAAATATGAAGCTACAGCTAGCCTGGTTAATAGCTTAGCATAAAGAATGAAAACATAGAGAAGCAGCTAGCCTGGCTCTGTCAACCATACTAATCACTAATCTTGTTTAATACATGCAAAAACCGATGTGTGAAAAGTCACTATGCCTGGCTAAGAAATAGTAATTAAACAAATATAATCATTGAGCTTTATACATTTTGGTAGGGGGATTTTTTTAGGCTAGCTGTTTCCCGTGCCTTCAGCCTTTATGCTAACCGAAGCTAACCAGCAGCTGGCTGTAACTTCATATGAGTGTGGTATCAATCTTCTCGTCTAACTTTCGGCAAGAAAGCCAATAAGCGTATTTCCCCAAATGTTTAATTATTCCTTTTAAGCTTCCAGCTTATGTGTCTCTTAGTGTATGTTATAGTTTGTCTTTATTGTATAAAGCCAGTGGGTTGAGGAGAAGAACTAAAATTACGAAAAACTACAAAGACAACAAATACACCACAGATCCCAGACAATCAAGTTAGGTCCAGGGATGTGAGGGAGTACATCTTAAAAAGAAGCTGCTTCTCTTTAGCATCTAACACCAACAACGCTTGATGAGAGGACAGTGACACTATATGATGCGTGTAATGTGGTGCCTCTGTGGTCCTCAGTCCTTGTCAAGATGTCAAGATATATTCAGTTTGGTTATTTAGATTAGTTTGTTACACAGTAGTTGTAGTATGGCAGGCAAAGCACTTCCTCTCGCTATAAAAACTTTGTCCAACATTGTTGTCTTTCCATCTAACAGTCCTTAATCTGATAAGCTACTGTTCTTGTGGAACCCTGTCCTCAAATACCCTTGTGTATCCTTGACTTGGTAAAGATCTCACCAGTCATTTCCACTGATAAACCCTATTATCAAATCGTCCATTCAGATAAGATACAGATCTCTGACAGATGCCGTTGTTGGTAATTACAGCTGAATTGATTGCTGAAGCAGTGGGATGGGTCAGGGCAGGATGGCAGTCCTGAACTTTTTGTCCTTCATCTGTTCCATATACCGTCTTTACAGCAGGATGAACATATCAAAGGGTAACCTATGATTGAAACTGCTTATTAACCTTCTGCATAGTCATCACTATTTGCATTTGATATGCTCAAGTAAGACTGCAGCATACTCACACAGCACATTACAGATCTTGATATAAACCAGCACACACAAATCAACATTTGCCTGATTTTTATTTAATTTAACATCTAATTTTGATATTTTATCATTTATATCTTTAGACCCTAATTTGTGGCTGTATTTCTTATCATCACTTACTACATTTGGCATCTCATTACAGTTAATTCCTGATAAAATATTTTGACTTCTTTTGCATAATGCTAGTAGACTTTTTCACATACATTTATAATTTTCCTTGTTTTTCCTTTTGAAAGCATTTTTTTTGCCATGAAGCTAAGTCCTTTTCCACTTTGACCTAGTTACACATTTTCCCCAGTTTTTATTCATTTACCTTTAAAGAGAAGCATCTGTTTAACCCATTTATCATCGACTTGCTCACCACCACTACAGATAAATCCCCTCTTACTTTTTTAACTGTGCCGCTTATTGCTTTCCCATACTGCAGTCACAGCAGATACATCACAAAGACAAATCTACATGTCGGCAGAGGTCACTGCTCCAGATATGCATGAATTTCAAATCTGTCTCATTGTATTAATAATTAGCTTGCTAGCTGGTGTGTTCCTGGATATGGTCGGTGCTGTTGTAGGTGAGAGAAGAATGTCTTTGAATTAAACACGGTGTTGTAGCAGTGGAATAAAATCACAACATCTTATGCGTGTAATTACATGCAATGCAAGACTGAAGTGTTTATTTCATGTCTCTAAGACATTGTCAACAACACAGTAAATTAAGAAATGATGAATTACAGGTACAATGGTAAGCTGAGAGAAAAAGGTAAGGTCCAGCGTGTCTGCCTGACTGGATGGTCCAAAGAGATTGCAACCTGGCCTCAGTCCATCCCTGGATGACAGAAACAAGCTTGCACTATAAATATTAGGTTAGCGTGTCTGCTGTTTTCAAGGAATGTTGTTGAGATGAGGATCGATAGCTTCATAGCTGAAAGAAATATGAACTGTTCAGTCCAAGTAAGGAGGGAGCAGGGGGCTCAAGTGGAAAAGTTCACATAAGACGGTTAAAAGGACCATGATACAAATGCTAGGTTAACATTAAATATAACACTACAATTAGTTGGAAGAAAATGTTGGGTTTCATCATTTTTAATAAAGGTTTAGTAATTTCCTAAAACAGCTGGGCACTTTCATTTTTAGCAAATGTTACTCAAACTGGAGTGAATACTCTGAATTTGTTGAGGACTATTTTCACATGTGGAGTAATACACATTTGGTGCATTAGTGAGTATTTACAGCAGCTCGACGATGTATGTGGGATTGACTCAAAATAAACTACAGTAGCCATGTTAATACTAATAAAGGAACATGTCACACAGTGCAAGGGCATAGCTCACTGACTATACACAGGCAATACTTGTTGGGATCAATTAATTGCTGGTGTTTGTCTTTTCATGACATTTGTTCACAATCAGAAAAAAATTAGGTAGATCAATATTTTAATTTTAGACTTTAAGGAACAACAGTATAGTGACACTAGTATTGACACTTATTAACTTAAGAGAAGTGGTCACTTTCTGGCTATTGCCTTGTTTAATGGTTTCATCAAAATATGAATACAAATGGTATTGCATCGTAGTATAATTCCTATCTTCATCACGTCTGCATGGAGGCACATATTGTGGTTGTTACAGAACTAGGGCTTCTTCTACTTCTTAGAGTAGTAAAGTAAAAAGTATTATTTGGCCAGTGGTTCTCAAACAGGGGGCACGCGTAGAGTCACTGAAGGGGGGCATGGATATTGAGCAGACCTAAAGTTGCATGAATATGATTCATGTGGTGACATAAACAAATATGTTCTGGTGCTAGCAAGGCTATTTTGCTAACCTGAATCTTTTCCTGTGGGTGCTCCCTCAAGCAAGGCACTGACTCACTGCTACTATCTCATTTCTATGACATGTTCTGCATGTGTAAACTGTAAGATGCATGTGTACATTGTTCCTCAAAGAAACTTCATTGTACTGTGAGGTCTACTTCATTTCCATTCCCATGCAAATCTGCTGTTGAAAGACTCCAGGCTACTTGCCCTGTGAGCTGACCACAGCTGTTTACAACATTCTTTACGTAGCTCAACAACCCAAACTTGTCACAAGCATCAAACAACAACAACCACAGCAAGCCTCAGTGGCAATTAACATTAGAGTGCCCAGAGACCACACTGCCACACAATAAAGGAGAAAGTACATCATAAAATTCACATTTAATTGAGCATGTGTGAGTATGTCTGCAGTTGTGTCTACATATGAATATTTCAACTCTGTGTTTTGTGTATATGTGTGTGTGTATGTGTGTGTGTGTGCTGTGTGTGTAGAGATGTGTTTTAACAACCAGAGCAGAAAGTGCCCTCCCTTCCACTAGCTCCTCTGTATTCCCAGGAGGGGCCTAATCAGACAAACAAGGCTTCTCTCACTCCTGGTCCGTACGCTTTGATTCCTCACTGAGCATCACAAACACACATGTAAACACACACACACACACACACACACACACACACACACTGTATGTACAACGATAGATGTACCTGCATGCATTCAAACCCAGAGATGTGACTGCACATACACTTTGAGGCCTTTTCCAATGTGGGAACTTAACGACCTGTGACATGGAGCTTCCCAGTAAGGCGTTGGTTCTAGGTTCTGCCTTGTGTTTTCACTTGCCACTCTGTTTTACAAACCAGAACGTTATGGATATACGTCATCAAAAAGATGACACCACTTCGAATACAAGGTAACGCCGTGACAAACAGCAGTTTGGTTAGACATAAATAAAACACTGGACATCGAATAAATGTGGCTAATATTGATTTCTTTTGTGTTTAGTGTTCAAAATAACTTTTAAATGTATCATTAGGTTAATAGGGGGGCCCCATCCACAGACAGAATGGAGCACAGCTTGAACCAGCCTGTTTGTTTGATTCTCTAATGACTCACAAGACGTGGAGGTGCATTGAGGACAGACTGCGGGATGCAGCGGATTTCTGAGCTGTTTTTCTTCAAGATAAACTAAAATAAATGTGATGTAGCATTTGGTCACGCTACCTCGCTACCTCGCTAGAGGAAACAAGACTAAGAGTCTACAGCCATGCTAGCAGCTCTGTGAAGCTACACCCAGGCACAGCAGTGCTTTGAGTAAAATGCTAATGTCAGCATGCTAACACACTTACAGTGACAATGTGTTAAGCATGCAGATGTTTAGCAGGTATAATGTTTACCATGTTAGTGTTTTGTTTTTGTTTAATGTGCTAACATTTGCTAATTAGCAACAAACAGAAAGTACAGCTGAGGCTGATGGGAATGTCATGAGTTTAGCAGGTATTTGGTCATAAACCAAAGTATTGGACAAATCACAAATTTTACCTGAATTTAGTTTTTTTTTTCATTCTGCATTCATGCATGCTCTCAATCTTGCAAATTCCTATCTATATTGCTGACAGCTGTATTTATATGTCAGGGTGGAGTGTTCCAGGTTAAGTCATAGGTTTTTCCCAGAATTTTTGGGGGGTCAAGTTGACAGAATTATTGGATTTATTTTGGAGTTAATAAGATCGTGCAGTGGATACAGCTCATACCACTCACCACTAGAGGTGAAAATTCAGATGCCGAAAAGTAATTTTTGTTTCAGTGAGACTAAACATAATGGATTCGGTTCTCTCTCTCCTCTCACCTGCTGCCCTGCCTGCTCTCCTTCCCGTTACCTCCTCTCTGTCTTCCTAACTCTCCTGCAAATTCTCCTTCCTAAAATCTTTTCTCCTTGCCTCTCCTCACCCTCCTTTCCTTATCTTGATTTTGTCTACCTGCCCCTCTGCCTCCTCTCTCACTCCCTTTCAAATTCTTCCCCTTTCATCCATCTCCGTTGCCTTCCCTCCTCACCCTTTACTGCTCTCAACCATCCCTCACACCCCGCCCTTGGTTTGCCTAGCCACCCTCCCTCCCCTCCTCCCCCTCTATCTCCCCCTATGTCTCGCCACGTCTCTCCCTCCTGCCCCGCCACTCCCGAGCCCTCCTCTTCTCCTCTTTCTTCAGACAGAAAGCCAATTGGAGCTGTCTAAACAAATGAGAGGTGTCTGAGATCATTTAAACAGCCATAAATAACATCAAGAGAGGAGGCAGACGATGAGTGGACCCCACTGCTAAATGCACAGACACACACAAGATTACGCACGCCAGTGCACACACACACACACTCTTAAGTGGACCCCATTGCTAATTTGTCTGATAGCGTGTTAGGGGAAGATAAGAGCGGAGGCAGGAATCTGGCCTGCCTGAGATGCATTAGCTCACCTTGTACTGTTTTCATCACCCAGGCTATGGGAGCACAGCGTATTGTTTGCTAATTTGCCTTTTGCAGCTATTGTTTGGAAATGCTGGTGGAGCTATCACCAGAGGTAATGGGCTTTGTGTGTGTGTTTGTGTGTGTGTGCACCTGAAGTATAGTGTGAGACTTTAGAGTCTTGATAGAGAGATCATTCCACGTAATGAGGCTCTAAAAGAATGAATGGCGCCCTTTGTGTTGATTTAATGCTATGTTGCTGGGATCTCGCTGTCGCTGCTCACTGGTCTGAAACCCACAAATATGAAGCCCGCACATCACAAGCTGGAGAAGTAAGAGAAGGGGCTTGAGTCGGATCTTAATTCATTACGCTTGTCCATGTCTTGAAAAGAAGAAGACGAATGGTGATTTTGTTCTGTCAGTCCTTGGCAACTCTCCACTCTCCTGGTTTCTGACAGCTCTCTGCCAAGTAGGACATTAAATAATAAGCTTCCTCCTTCTTCTCTCTCTCTCTGTCTGTCTGTCTCTCTCTTACTCTCCCTCATGTCTAGCTCTGAGTGTGTGTGTGTGTGTGTGTGTACGTGTGTGTCTGTCTGACTTACTTAGTGTCTTTCTCTGTTATAAATATTTAGCCAGGAATGAAACACTGGCAGCTTTGTGTGTGTGGAGTAAAACATACGCCCGCACATGCACACACACATACACATACAATGTCTCTCCGCCAGTACCCTCTTAAATACTACAGAGTTGGCACTTGTTATAAGCCTCTGCACATCAGGCCAAATCCATTTTGGGAGTGCCAATTTCATTCTTGGGATGTTAAGCATCTACGCCGCAAGGTCAAAACATTCCAATGAAAGCCCATCTCGCTCCATTGCAGAATTGGATGAAAATGAATGTTATTTCTTCTGTTGAAATAGCCATCACGTTTCACTGGGTTCACACACAGCGGGCAAGCATATGCTAATATACTGGGTAAATATACAGCATGACACTGGTGGTGCATAAAGTGGGACTTCTCATATAATTTGGTAGTTCCGTGTCATCTTATCCTAGACTTTATATTTGCACAGATATGTGTGAGGGTTGTGTTGACATATTCCTGTGTAGGTATGCTTATGCTGCTATGTGTGCGTCATATTCCAATTGGTTTGCTCATAGATGTCACACATCGACATTGCCAGAAGGTGCAGTGGGTGTGGGGATGTGGGTGTTTTGTTTTATATATACCAGCTTTGAGCTTTCTGATTATGCTTATGATGTTGTGTGTGACAGTTTGCCTCTGGAGGTGCTAGAGATCACAAAGGGCCCTGGACACATGTATGGCATGTATATTGTTGGGGTGGGGGGTGGGGGTATCATATTAGATTGAAGTGAACAGCAAAAAAACATACTGTATGTTTATAGGTACTGGTGATATGTCTGTGGAGTTTGCATGTTCTCCCAGTATCTGTCTCTTCGTCTTTCTATGTGTTAGCACTATGACAGTGGTTCCCAACATGGGGAGGGGGGTTCTAAATTAAATTTTCTAACATTTCTCTAGTTTTGGCTTTTTTGTGAACTGTTATGAAATGTTGTTTTATGTCAGGTCTCAAAAACTGTTTAAATTAAACAATCTGAGAAGGTAAAAATCATTCTCTCTCAAACCAGCGACTAGAGGAGGCTAGAAGACAAAAAACTTACAATAAGATGTTCCCTGCTTCTCACCCAGTGATGTTGGATGGTCTCGAGCCTGCACAGGATAGGCATTTATGAATAATGAATGGCAATACAAAGATAAATTACTGATTGATGTGTCATATCCCAGTGTATGTAGAATTGCATTATCACAGTGAAAAAAATATTTGGTTGGGTGCCTGGATGGCCTGGGGGTTAAGGAGCTGACCATGAACTGCACCGTCCCTGGTTCATTTCCGGCAAAGGACCTTTGTGGAATGTTATTCCTGACATTTATCTTAAAAGCCATACAATGTCCAAAAAAGGAATAAAAAGCATTTGCTTTGTGTAATTATTAAACAATCATATTAAAGGAAATATGTGTTGACTTTGTAACTTACTCTCTATGCCTGTTAGTTTCTTTAGGCCCTCCACTTGGCTGGGGACAGAACAGAACAGAAGTGGCACTAAAAATGTCTGGGGGCACTGTGCTAAAGTAGGCAAAGACATTTGAAATATTATTGTTTACATCCTATGGGTTTATGGAAGGCAGCTAAGATGCTAGAACGCAATGGAGTGTGAAGAAGAACCCAAACCATTGTATGGCTTAAAAAATAATCAATCCATAGCGAACAAGCTGTCAAACGGAAACAAATGGATAGAACCACCTTTGATTTCCAGGTTCTCTGGTGTAATGGTAAAAGCTATTGTTTAGTGTAGATGTGTTTGATTGCCAGAGGTTGTTGTGTTTAGGTGAAGGTGGACTGGATCTCTAGAGGTTCTGAATAACTCTAGAGCAAATGTGATTTCTAGGGCGTCTGCCACACTGGCCTATCCGTAGGCCTATCCTAAAGGGCAACAGCAACTGATATACGCTTTCAGAAAAATTTCAACTGCCATCTACTGATCTTTCTGTATTCCGTGCCATAACCCTGAGAGATTTAGTGGCTACCTTTAGAATTTGAATCCTCAGATGGTGGAGGAGGGGAGATGTGGACAAGTGGCTGGGTCTTATTTAAAAACCAGTCGAGGGTTGAGTAAAGTAGCCAAGTCTTAAAACAGCACTGGATGACAGAGAGGTACTTAACATTTTCTCAATTTCTCCACATTAAATTCCTTGTGACTGGAAAGCAGATTTATATAACATGAGTATCGGGGTATCAGTCTTACAAAAACTTGTTTTTGTCCTCTAATTCCTTAATAATGACACAGTTGGTAATACGATTTTGGATGGACTGACACTCTGCTTGTGATTATCTTCAGCCTAATATGAAAATGTAAGTCTTATACTACATGCATTTTTGTTGCTATTGCTTAATGATTACTGTTTTGATTATAAATCAAATGAACAGAGAGTTGAAAGGTGGCAGAGAACCAGTGAGGGGGAACAATGGATGGGTCAGTAGGGACTAGAGAGGAAAGACCAGCAGTGAGAAAAGAGATGGGTAGATAAAGAGAAAAGGATTAAAACATCCCCAAATCTCTTTGAAGCCTCAGGTCTTCAGCTACCTTTCCTGTTTGGCCCACTTCTCTCCTGTCTCCCCTACGGTCATCCAACTCTGCTCTCTGTGTATTGTTGGAATAGGGGAGCAAAGTGGAGAGAGGGAAGATGAGGGGCAATGCGATAGTTGCAATCAGCTCTTCGGCCTCTAAGAAGCTTTCAGCCCTGAGGTTCTTCTCCATTCATTTACACTCTAATGGTGCTTTCCTCTTCTTTCTCCCTAACCCCTTTTCCTCTTCATCTCTGTCTCCCTCAGTCCCTTTTTTCTCCATCTGTTTCTCATCTCTCATTCTTGCTTCCTTTCAGCCATGCTTAGCCATTCTGCTTTCAGTTTCCCCTTCTTCCTCCTCCTCCCTCACTTCTCCTTTCATTTCTGCATAGCCCTTGTCTGATGCTTCCCCTCTTTCTCTTCGATCTCACCCCCTTTCTTCTCTCTAGCTCGTCCTCTTAATTCTCTCTCCCCACTCATCATGGGGACAGTAAATCCCTTGGTGTTTGGAGCACAGAGCCACGGAGCTCTTTGATCGTTTGCATGGAACTGACATTCTGGACAGAGCTCTGTCTGGTGTCTGCTCGGTGGATGCCAAGGGAGGAGCACTTGGTTCTCACACGCACTGTTCTCGCTTCCCAGAAACACACACACACACACACATTCAGGCAAGTGTTGCCTGTGTATAATTAAATTTCCTGAAGACCAGAAGAGCGAGTTCATAATACAACCAAACCAAATATCATAAATGCCCTTCATGAGTTTCCTCACCCCACCCGCAATCTCTCTCTCTCACCTCTTTCTTTTCTCCTCTGCCATTCACTCTGAAGGCTTTATGGAGCCGTTTATCCAAAATATGCTGTTTAATCTGGCGAAATGAGAAATGATCATCAAACAAGAAATATGGACTTATGAATACTGATTTAGCATGTACCGTTCCCTTGCAATGACTTAAAATGTAATGAAATGATTCAGTCGTTTATAATGCATGAGTGCACGGCTTGTAATCAAACGAAATTGTGTTGTTCACTTGCTGGGGAAAATGAAATAATGATGATGTTCTTCAAAATGAATGCTTTGTGGGATTTCAATTCAGTAAGAGTGAGTTAGGTGAACTAATCTCATTGCATGTAATATGTGATTTAGCTTCAAGACAGTGGGGGGATATATACATTTCACATGTAATATAAGCCATTTTGTAGCACACTGGAGAAAAGAAACATAAAAGGTCGAATGATTCAAATATATCTCTCTATGATGCTTTGGCATTTTGTTCACTTGCTTGTTGCTCTTCTTCTGCAAAGTCTCCACAGGCAGCATTTCTGTTTGTACGACATTAAAAAGGCTTTTGGAAAATCAAAAAACAAACAGAAATGTCATTTCATTTTTCTCCCTAATGTGAACGGCAAGTCTTAAATATTAATACTATATTCCTCATGTTCTGCTGACGCTAATGGAATAGAAGGTCAATCCCTCATCTTTGAGTAGTCCAAACTATCTTTTAATAACTGCTGTCAAAGGATGTCTTCTGTCTTCTGAGGGGACACAAGTTAAAGAAAGCACATTCCTGATATCTGATATCATTATCACGTTTATTCTTTACCCTGTGATATTTATTTGGGAATATGAAAATCCATTTCTATTTAACACTTTGTCTCAGTTGTCAGATGTGGGGAAACAATATGAACGTTTAATAAAGGCTCGAATCCCCTTAAATCCCCCTGATTTTATTTGACATTTGGTTCAATACACTCATTATGACAGCATTTAACATGTGACAAAGACAGCCCCCCCACGCACGCACACACACACACACACACACACACACCAATTTTAGTGTCACTCTCTGTCTAGAAACAGGAGCACTTTAAGAAAATGCATCTGAAGAATGCACACAAACACACTCACACACGCACACACACACCACCCACCTGGTTAAGCCTGTGGAATTGATGTGCCCCTAAGCCTGTTTTTTTCCATGCATTATGCCCCAAGGAGAGAGCTTCTGAATGGTGGTGGCTGCCACTCACTAGAGTATAAGCTCAGGATCAGACTGCAGAGGTAAACACACACACACACACACACACACACACACACCTACAGGGTGGATGAGAGCAAATTTAGGGGCACAAATGCACAATTTCAGAGAGGAAACATACATTTTTGAGGGCAACACATTCTGTTTCACACATGCACGCACACAATCTCTCCCTTTCTCTCTCCCTCACACACACAGCAACATAAACACTCACCTCTAAGCTAAGGGATGAAACCTGCACAGTGTGTCTCTGCCTCATGCTGGCTTAGCCACAGAGCTGAAGAACAGTGAGGGGATAGAAAGCGGAGATGAAGACATATGACAGAAAAGCTCTGTAAACAAGACACACACAAAGACGCATACTTACAAGCAAATGCATGCACACACACACGCACACACACACACGCACGTACAGGGGGGCTGCTCCCGCCTGTCTCTCCCTTCTGCTCAGCCACAGTTAGGTGTGGTGCTTTGTGTCAGACTGGCTGTCCTGTGCCATGTTTATGTCTCTCTCCTGTCCTGTGTTCAGCACTACAGGGGCTGCTTGATGTCAGTTTACTGTGAAGCAGAGAAGGCCGGGTGAAGGGCTGACTAGGCCTCTCTGTGGGAGGGTTTGACTTGTGTCTTAAGATGCTGCTAAACCTTTCAGACCTACAGTACCTACATTACACCACTTGCTGTGCTGGAAGAGGCAGCTAACTGCTGACTTCTGGGTGATCAACACTGTGCTCAGTGGGGCGTGGCAGATCTCCCTGTTTGTCGGTGGGTGTTAAGTGCTTGTGCCTTAGGCTTATTACATATTCTACATATTGAACAGACAATCTAGTGCAAAGTTTAACCCACATGAAAACACTTGCATAGCAAAATATGTAGTCCAAAATGTATAATGCAATGCTACCGACTGCTGCAACGCAAAACACCTGGATTGTGCATTAAATGAAAGCACATGCTGAATGAAGTATTAATGATAATGAATAAGCAATTTCCTATGTAAACACATGAATTATTTCTCAGGCATTGTTAACCTGTTTAAAGCTGTACTAATAAAATATATCTGTGTAAACAATAGATCAAATGACTGGGCAATGTGAAGGGTGACGGCTGGTCGTGATCAACTCACAGAGAATTCTCTCCTGAGCTTTTTAGCATCTTTGAGCTCATTGTTTTGGTTTTATGACCCACAGTTTTACTGTTTTGGTTCACTCAGCTGCAGCTGTTTTCAATAAAAAACCTCATCACCAAACAGCAGATAGACAAAGTTAGAAACTAGCTGGTGAACATATTGGAGCATTTAGCAGCTAAAGAGTCAGATATTTACCTCAGGAGCTGGTGGAGACCCAAACAGCCTAGCACCCTATTGCCAAGACTAACCAACCTGTCACCTAGCAACAATAACCACCTCCATTTATTTCTGTGCATGTTAGCATTGTTTTTATGATGTGTCCTTTCTTATTTTGTTTTAAACGGAACACCCCTATCTTCCTGTAGGTTTCGTTCAGAGAAAGCCAGACTAAACGACAGCATATTTAAATAGTCATCACTGTATATCGTATATTATACACTACATGGTTACATTACAGTATGTTGATTCCATGGGCATCAATATGCTGCCATTCCAGCCTCCACTCTTCTGAGAAGACTTTCTACAAGATTTTGGAACCTGGCTGTAAGGATTTTCTCCCATTTAGCTGAAGTCAGGCACTGATGTTAGTCGATAAGGCCTGGCTCACAGTTCGTGTTCCAGTTCACCACCGAGTTTTGGATGGGGTTGAGGTCACAGCTCTGTGAAGGTCAGACAAGTTCTTCCACACCAAACTCAGAAAACCATTTCTTGATGTACCTCACAGTGCATGAGGACACTGTCATGTTGAAACAGGAAAGGAGCTTCCTGAAACTGCTGTCACAAAGTTGGAAACAAACTATTGTTCAAAATGCCATTGTTTACTGTAGCGTTAGGAGCTTCCTTAACTGGAAGTAAAAGGCCCAACCCAAACCACAAAAAAAACCAGCCAGAAACCAAAAGTACACAAAAGTATAGATGATGGTTATGCATGGTAACCTTGGTGCTGTGAACACAGGTGGGTCTAACCAGCTCCTGCCAGTGCCTAGTCACTCAAGACTTAGGGGAGGAAGTGCGAATGCCGTCTTTACATTGGGCCAGCTGCCATACAGTCGTGTGGGCAAATCCTTTTTGGCTGAGCACATACATGCATTTTTTCAGTGTGTGGAGCCGCAGAGATGAGCGGTCAAGCATAAAGAACTCAGAGTGTGAAGCATGTGTGAAAATACAACAAAGATTTTGGAATCAAGAAGTCTCCCCCTCACTATCACACACACACACACACACACTCTCACAGAGCCGTGAGGCTCTTCACTGACCATTACTCTTGGCAATGAGTGCTGAGCAAAAAGTGCTTAGTTGAAAACAACAGGATACTTCTACTCCAACTCAAACAGCATCCCTCAGCCATACAGTGTATGTGTGTATTTTCTCTGCATTTCTGTGCGTGTATGTTCAGGGAGAAAGAAAGAAAGAAAGAGGGAGAAGGAGATTTTTCTGCTGTCACCTCAGTAATGAAGGCCTGGGTTCTCCCAGCATCCCTCTGACCTTCATGCTCAGTTTCAGCACACTTACATCACCCGTCTCAAACACGGGCCTTCATCACTTCTGAATGTATGTGTGAGAATGTGTGTGTGTCTGTGTGTGAGAGGGAGAGAATGAGCTAGAGAGATGATGAGGATTGAATGTGAGAGACACACAAGCATATTGTACATCTATCTAACCTTGTGTTAAGACATCTGCAGTTTTTATTGATTTCTGAGGCCTTTGGGCTGCAAGGTGTTTTCCTTTACCTTTCACATCTTTTTCTTCCCTTTATTATTTTCTCTTCAAGTTTTACATCCTGTGTCTTTCCTCTTCCATTTGATGTAGCACCTCGTTTGGGTACATTGGTTTGAATATATCGCTAGTCATCAAAGTGAAATGACTCACGATTGTTCACTGGATAACCAACCATCAGACTTTCTGTGTTTACTTTCATTTGGACTTAAAAATTCAAGGTTATGTGGTGAATGCAAAGTTAGAATGACCCATTTATCAGACAGGACACAATTATAAAAACTAGTCCCAGCTTGAAAATGACCAGAATTTTCTTTGTGTATTAATAAAAAAATTCTTTGTATGTCTGTTTTGTTGTTCTTCTGCTACATGAGATGGAGAAGGAAAGACAAAGAAAGAAGGCAGAAAGACAGCAGAAACCTGTCTCACAGGAAAATGTAACTCAAGAAACTGGTGGTGTTTCAGCGGTCACTGCTCTCCAAAACTGACAGAGGAGGAAAGCTTTCCTGTAAAGAGAGGGACATGGTGATGACAGACTTGAAAAATCTAGACATATTCACACATGAGAGAGAGCGATCCTAGCTGTGTAACTGCAACTTTGCAACTCTTATCAATATTGCCATGTCGGAGACTGTGTTTCACCTCCCCCAAAATCAACAGGAAGAAAATACAGAGCCCGGCTGGACTAAAACAGTTAGCATACGATGAGCAACAGCAATAACCAGCTCTACAAAGCAATTTGTAATATCTGGTTACCTCTGTCGAAGTAGAATCATGCTATATATGAAACTAATAAATGCTTTGTATTACTGCAGATTAATTCATAGTTTGTAAGTTGTCTAACAGCTAGCTTGGTTAGCTGGCTGGTTGCCCCATAAGTAGATCCGTATTCGGTTAGCTACAAAACTTAAACCAAACTTCTGTGTTTACTTTCGACTTGGACTCAGACATAAATGTTCGAAATGATTTATGTAAAATTAAAGTTGATTTGTAAAGCCTTCTGAGGCTCATGCTGCTTTCCCCAGTATACGCTGTTTCCCAAATTTCTATAACAGAGATGAAGTGAAAAGTTAGCATGACACATAGTCAGAATGGACACAATAATAAACAATTTTCACTACACATTTAACCTCATAACCATAATTTTAACCAAATTATGGTTGTAACCATAATCTATAAGTTGCAATAGCAACAGGGCAAGTAGAGAAGCCTACATATCCTAATGTACCTCAAGATGTGTTATCTGGGATACTTGTTCTTTATTTGACGTTGGCAGACTTTAGTCATAAAGTCATATTTTAAGGTTGAGACATTTTTGCGATTCTGATGATAGTTCTGAGTTGCAAGACAATGGTCTGTGGAAGTTTGAATGCAGAGGCTATAATAATGAAATATTAGAGCACACTTTTAAAATGGTAGCAGAAGTGCAACACAGGAATTTATGGAGGCTCAGACAAAGAGATTTATCCTCTCAGTGTAGTCACATTAGTTTATACTCTATTATAGCTCTGTATCTCAAGATGTGAAGGTGGAGGTGAAAGCACACTGGCTTATATTAAAGCTGACCTTCACATTGGCAGGTTTGTTCTATCACTGTCCAGATTTCATCATAAGAGATCTTTAGTTCAATGTGTGGTTGAGTCAGTTTTGCCAAAGGCTTACTCACATTTGGTTAAAAAAAATCCAGACAGTTATTTTTCATGTCACATTTATCGAGCTGTATGCAATATGTAATAAGTAATGCCTAGTGGGAATTGGTTTGATTGCATGAAGCCTGTATTGGCTGATAGGTATTGGGGATTTCATTTAGATTTTAGTTATTGTGGTTCCTTTAAGGGGAGCCAACAGAGATGTAATTCTTGCTCAGAGATAGTCCGGCCAAATGATCTCTTGGTTACACAAAGAGGCATAATTAAAGAGAGAAAATTAATCATTAATAATTTAGATTATCGATTAGTTTTTTTTAAAGGCAAAACTACACTGGTTCTTGGTTGGTTTTCTTAGTCTAGGATGGTAAACTTTATATATTGTGGTTAGGGTTAGAAAAAAACAACAATTAAAATATGTCAATTTGGACTCTGAGAAACTGTGATGGACATTTTAGCCACGCTCATGGGATGGCGATGAGGGTCTGTCGGTCGGTCCACCACTTTGATCCAGACTTTACCTCTAGCATCACCAGCAGCTTAAAATTTTTGGCTTTTAGTGACATGTCTTGACAGCTATTGGATGGACTGTCATGAAATTTGGTACAGACATCCATGGTCCCCAGAGGATGAATCCTACTGACTTTGGTGATCCCTTGACTTTTCCTCTAGCGCCACCATGAGGTTCTCTTTTGTTGTTTCTTTTTACTATTATTCGGATTGCACTGAACCTTCATGTTCCCAAAAGGATGAATTGTAATGACTTTAGTGATCCCCTGACCTTTTTAAGTGGCATCATCATCAGGTCAAAATTTCAATCAATGACATTCCCATCAGCCTCAGCTGTAGCAAATGTTAGCATGCTAATAGGCTAGCGTGGCGGTAGACTCCTGTTGACTGTTTTCTGACATTTCATAGACCAAACAATTAACTGCGAACAAATAATCTGCATGATTACTCGACAACGAAGGTTGGTATTTTGTGGTTATAATTGTTTTTATTATGACTACCATTTGTGTTCCTATCGTGAGGAGATCCTTACATACTATGCTGTCCTTTTATGCATAATTATTTGCACCAGTGTCATGCCACTCCTAGGAAGAGAGTTTTCTCCAAATTGTCTCTGCAGCAATTAATGAACAGTGATAAAAGCACTGCTGTCATGCGCATGTGCGTATTCATACACACTATACAGTATCTGCATAAGAGTTCTGTATGCGCTATAGTGACTTTTGTATGGTGGATATTCTGCTGATTAAGTGGGTATGTCTCACTATGAAGTCAGTGATAATTAGGCTGATAGATTGGTGGTGGGTGTATATGTGCATGTTGTTTGGTATGTGTGTGTGTAGGCTGCATCTGATTCACTGACTAGGCTGTTTATTTGGATCCACATACATTACAGGCAGTTTCTACTGGATTATTTGGGCTTTTAACAGATATCATTTACATTTTCCCTGATGATCCACTCATTACATAGCCTAACACAAGAGACAGCCAGGATGCTGTGCCTACTGCGCATTACCTTACTGAAGCATTGTTATGAATTATCAGTAGTATACACCTTGAAAATGAGTCGATAATGTGGAGGTGCAGCACAAACGACAGGACGTATGGATGCTTTATGAAGGGTGGAGACTAAACAGAAAGTAAGAGAGGGAGAGAAAGAGCAAATACTCCTGTCTGTCTCTCTGTCTGTCTGCGTGTGTTGTCCCCCCCCCCCCGTTAAGGAGATTAAATGCCACACTCATTGTTTAATAGGATTGCTTGGCAAGGACCAGTGTGTGTGTGGTTGCATTGTGGGTGGGGCTAGGGTGGGAGTTTTAACAAGATTGCTGGCACAATATTAATTCTATTTTCCCCTGGCACCACATCGTCTGCTGGACATCATGTCTCTCTCTGTGTCATATATCATACATTTCAGAGAATAAGGATACAATTCAAAGCAACACAAAGTTTGCCCTGTGACAGATGCAGTGCATGTCAGAAAGAAGGGAGAGGAGTTGGGATAAGATGAGGATGCAGAGCTGCAGCTGTGTGTGTGAGTTTTGGGATGTTAGTCATCTCACATTTATGATCATGACAAAGACAAATAAAATGCTGGCCAGCGCAGCTCTCATCAACAAACAATGTGTCTCTGACTCATAAAAGAAACATTATCTGTAATTGACAGTCATTTTTCCCAATTGACTGGTCTGCTCATAGCAGGGAGTACATGCAGATGTTAATACTTTCTACTTTTATTACTGTAATGTGTGAATACAAATAAAGATAATAGTAGATAATATAATAGTTTCACTCAGAATCATGGTTATAATATCTGAGTCAAAACTTATAATACTAATACATAATATAATATATAATACGTAATATATAATATAATACTAAACTAATAGCATATGCCATCATTTTTAATGTGCAGCGTTTCCATTCATATAGGTCCATGTGTAAAAAAAAACAAGGTCTAGCTAAAACCTTCTTACAACAGTGTGTATATCTGTGTGGATTATTCACACATCTTTAAAGCTGCATTAATTCATTTTATGGTTCATGGGGACACAAAAACTCCAAAACAAGTTTACAGCCCTGACTTTATAAAGTTGTTTTAGCTAACATGTTAGCAAACAGTTGTCTAATTCAAACCTTCATTTCAGACATGGAAGAACATTACCATCCAATTTGAAAAAGTGGAAGACCAAAAAATAATATGAAAAAAATATCTGCTGCTTTAGCTTGCAAGAGGTTGGACTTTCTTCACTAGCTAGTTGCTAACTTTGTCTGCTTGCTTTTTAGTGATGGCAGCTAGCATACACTATGTTTATCAGAGCTTCTTAGCTAAAAAAAAATATCTGCTTGCTGTGGCTAAATGTGGGGTTGATGACATAGGTACTGTCAGTAGCAAATGAAAGAAGTAAAAGCATGCAGCTTTAAAATGACCACTAACAGTGAAATGCACTGCACTATTACTAGGAAATCAGACTGCCATGCTATAGAAGAGGAGTGGTAATAGCGAGGTCAACATAAAAGACTACTTGACAAAATCTTGTGTCGGAGCACTATAACAGATGAAAACATTAGTGACAGTGCACCTTGACATACTGAAAACCTATTTTTGGAAGCTTTGCTTTTTCTTTCTCAAATGTTTCTTTTAATTTTCGCTTCTGCAACCTGCGTTATTGTTTGTAGTCCATTGCTCATCTCTCACTTACTTTCTGCCCTGAAACTTTTTCTATCCATTAGTACACATGTCCATAATTACCATAACCCAGAATTACGTGGGCACACTTTTCACATTTCTGAACATAAAATCGCCCACTGATCCTTATTTAAACTGGATTTAGAAATGTAACATAGAGGTATAAGTCAAGAAACTATATGCTTGCATGTAATACTGTTTTGTGTTATTGTGTTATTTATTTGGTGAATGGCATCAAATATGTGACACCATCGAGCAGATGACTTGGCTCATTGAGTACTATGAATACTTAAAGATAACCATAAAAGCTTAGAAGTTGCGTGTATACTTCAGACTCAGTATTTTGATACGATAGTGGCGAGATAAAGGCGGGCCCGTGCATGTCCATTATCTGCATATATGGTGGTTTTGCCACTGGTTGTAGCTGAGTGCTACAGGATGTAACAAAGCATTAACTAGAGCTGGATTTAACTGGTTTGTTGATTATAATAAAGAGAAATAATAAAAGACAGTGCTATCACTATTCTGCATACAGTATGTTTGGCAATCCACATGCTGTTTTTGTCTAAAGTCATAAAAAATGCAATAGTTTGCAGGTTGCAAATTTTAACCTTGTGTCCACAGTATCACAGTATGCCAGTTAATCACATAAACAAACTGATTTCATGGTAATGACATCTTGCACAGCAGAATGTAATATTGTGCGGTATAAAACATAATAATAATAGAAACCACATTAGATCCTTTAATATGCAGAAAGAAGTGCTTAACCATTAAAACCTCTAAGATACTGTACAGGACAGATTTAGCAGAGAACAGTCTCACAGCTTATATGAGCAAAATCTCAAACAGCTTGTGTTACAATCCAATACTACAACTGTAGTATTGTAAACAACTTATTTAATACTACACAGTATCCTCATGGTATACTGTTTCTGCAGTATTGTGTTTGAAAAGTGCATTAGTTTACCATTTTGTTGTAAATTGTGACTTTGAAAAGTTAGTTTTATCTGGCTCAGCCCTCCCTCTCCTTGTGTACATAGATCTGGTTTCTCCACAGCTGTTGTCATTGGTTTAGCTCTACTTTCACCTCACAGCGTGAGCAGCTCCAGCTGAAAAGTTCTACTCTAAGGGTGAAATACTGTGATCTTATCTCTGTCAACAGCTATCATCTTTTGAATGCTCTAGGATTCTGGCATGATGCGTACTGGAGGAGCAGTAAGAGAAAGTCGTGAACTTGAAGCATCTTAAGATGTGGCCGATTCGACCCATTTCATACTGTTTATGAAAACACCATCCATCTGTCATACTGTGCCTTTGTGTATGTGTGTCTCTGTGTGTGGGGGTGGGTGCTCATTTGATGTGTTGTGAGGTTGAAAAAGGAGATGAGCGACTTCTCTTTAGGTGGATATATTCACTCTGCATCTGGTAACTGAAAATGTGTTTAATTAGAATGATTTATTCAAATGCAAATACAGTACATACTTCCAGTGTGAATTGTGACATTGTGAAAGTGGAAAAAAGTCTCCACTCTGAAAGACAGAGCAACGGTGTAGTCTATATACTGTATCTGCCTTCAACTCTGATGGTTAAGGTGTAATCAGACTGAATGAAAGTGAATTTTCACCTTGATTTAATTGTGCAAATTAAACTGTTACTCCTGAATTACTCCAGCGCTTAGCAACTTTCAGCTAGACTAGGCTGACTGAAGTTCACGTAGCAAACTGACTCTGGTCCCTGAAATTCACAGCAGAATAATTTCCCCTGGGATGTATGACTGCGACCCTGAAGCAAGCCAAGCAAAGTGACATCTGTCAAAGTTGCGACAGTGGAGCGATCCTCTACTAAATTAAAGCTAATCAGAGAGAGTTTGCAGAGGAGCCAGTGAATGAGATGGTTAATCTGCAGTATCTACTGAGAACAGAAGAGGTGGATGCGGATATAGAGGACAATGTTGAGCATTTTGCACACTGCATGGTCTGTCAGATGCTGCTTAAATAGATGAAAATGTGCTTTTTCAGGCTGAATTGAGGTTTCTGATTGGCCCCTGTGCCCCCTGCCATAATTTGGGCTTGTGTCTTGCATAATCCAACTACATTACAAACAACTAAATATACAGTAGTCTGTTGATTTGTTAATAAGCTAATTTGATTTTGTGACTGTGGCTGAGTTCTAATGTGTGTTTCACACGTGCACATCCATTTCAGAGTTAAGAGGGGTCCCCATAAAAAGTCTTTCACTGTGGTCCATCATAACTAGCAGCTGCTAAGGGTCACCATTCTGGTTACATTTACATTTTCTGTACATTTATGGCATTTGGCACAAGCTCTTATCCAGTTACAACTCAGCATTTTTGAGTAAATTCAAGCGAGAGCAGACATTCGGCAGTGATTAGCTCATCCCAGTGATTATGTGACCATAAGGTGCTACAAAGAGGGCTGTGCGGACCTAACAAACTTTAACTCACTCTGTAGAACAGGTTTCCCATTATCCCATTGTAAATTTTCCAGTTATCGTATGTACCTGAAAATGGAAATAGATGGGTCATGGAGCTTAATGTTTGCTAAATGCAGATCATTATGAAAACATATGTAAGAGACTGTGGGAAAAGGTCCAGGTGGGCAACTGCTCAGTGTAAATTTCGTCATTGAAAACTATGAGGAAAAACATCTGTTGACGACCTATTTTTCACGAGAAAACAAGACTGAAACGAAATAAAAAGTAACCTTTGAAAACAAGAACTATGATGACATGTAAACATGTAATGTAAACATAAAAACGAAATGTGAAAGAACTGCACAAAATATTTCTTGACCTGTTGCACTACCATGAATAAGAAGCATCTTGCATTCAGTAACATTATGTCTCTTTCAGTAATGTTATCTGACGTCACTGGTTCTCGGAAGAAACTGATTTATGGACTAAATTCATCTACAATCCCGACAAAAAGCAGCAACAAAACAGCTGAGACAAACTACGAAAACATACAGGCAGCATGCTAACATTTATAAAAAGTTACCTTATATGACATTATCAAGTACTGTGGATGTTGATGTAACGTTAAAGTTACTTTCAGTCGGCTCTCTTTTGTGTTACTATCGAAGAGAATAAGTAAATTCCAGGATTGAAGTCAGCAGTCAATCATCTAAATCTTCCTCTAGATGTTTGCTAAAGAAATATCACTACGTTATCCAACGTTTTAGCTTCTCCTCTCAAATTAAACCCTTGGTAACTTTACACAACAAGGATTGAAAGCTGTAACCTCAAAATGCTTAGAAGACATGAAAATAAAAAAATTCATGACTACAGTTTCACAGACGAAATCTCGACTCTTTAGTTTTTGGTGAGCTCAGACAGACGGCCATTGTGGAGTTAACAGCTCTGACTGTCATGCACGTCCTGCAAAATGTGACAGTATAGCTCACACTGTACTGTAGTTGCACTTGGATTGCTGCATGAATGATAAAATCATTTATGCAGACACTAGTTCCTAATTGTTTAAATGTGGATTAAGAAGATTATATAAATTGATTAAAAGCCTAAGTGGTTGAGCTGTGTGCAGCACAACACAGAAGCAGAGTAAAGCGCCTGTTACACTAGATGCAAGTCTGGCTGACACAGGGTTGTGCCTGTGTTCATAGAATTATGGTGGCCATGCATAACCTAAATATTTATTTGAATGTGTGCCTGTCTCTCCTGTGTCTACCTGCCTCCTTGTTTTTCCCTTTCTTTGTTTTCTTGTTAGTAAAAACAACTCGAAACCAATAAAACATTGCCTGTCCCTCCTGGGCACCTCTGTGGCATTCTCTCATTTCAGCATGAAATGATACATTAATCAATGGCTAGACTAAATTACATTTTCAAGAAAATACAAGACCAACTTTGCACACGGAAATTCTCTCAGAATATTCCTTGGCCTGACAAGTCAGGGGGGCCTACGCACATACCTTCAAAGGACGAATTAAAAATAATCCACTCTTCACTCTGTATTGCCTCTCCTTTCTTAGTCTACTGTACTTTTCTGTTCTCCTAGGGATCTCAATATACTGGTTTAAACCCATAAAAATCATGTAAATCCATTATGCAACATGCCATAAATCTCTCAAAACCCACACTCATAATCCTAATCCCAGGTTGCGGATTAATTTAATCCAGTGTTTAGATCTAATGCACTAGTCTCGAGGGCAGCGGAAGAGACGGAGCCATGAGATGTGTAATGATGGAAATCTACATAATCAAACTTTATTTATTTTTTCCTTTACTTGGTAGTTTGTTAGAATGCTTTCCCGTTACTCTCTGTATCCGTCTCCGCCTGCTCTCTGTTTTTCTACCTCTCTTTACTTCAGCCCCATAGGGAGTTTCCCATAGGGAAATATTCAGAGATGTAATTATGCAGTCTGCTTTTCATAATTTGAACATTTACACTCCATGGCTGCATCTCTCATCTCAATCAACAAACACAAACAAATCAATTAAGACAGGATATCAACCATGTTTACTTTGCCACTTGACAGGAAACTTTGCTTGGGTGGTGAGACCCCCTCGCCCTCCCTGCTCTGTCTCTCTCAAATAACCAAAGACAAACTTGAGCGTGCGGAGAACACACAATTTTGAAAACATGTTAGATAGTGCAGTAAGAAAACACACATGCACACAAGAAAAGCATACAGTACATGACTGCAATGCATACACACACACACACATAAAGAAACAAAGATACAATTGTGTTACCGCTAATTGCATCAGTTCCATCAAGCCATTCTCAGAGAGCCACAAACACAAATCAAATTAGCACTTCACGTCGCTGTGTCCCCTGCCTCAGATACTCCAATTAGGCCGTGACTGAGGGACTAGATTTATTCACATATGCATACTCACACATGTGCACGCACAAACTCGTAGCTTGAACAGTCTGGGGGTATGGTACAACTTTCAGAAGCTTCAGTTGATTTTTGGTATTTTGATTAGATAAACTATGCGTGTATGTGAGCAGCAGAAGATAAGGGAACAGAGTTAGAGATAGTCAGAGAGAAGGGAGGAAGGGGTGAGATGGGCCTTGAGAATGCACTGATGGATTTTATTGTCAGATTCACACATTTCAGATTTGGCTCATTATGTGACTCTGACCCTGCAGGATTTTGCATGCCTTTGCCTTGATGCATCTTCTAAACTCTCTCACTGTGTTTATGTGGGTTGTCTGTACTTTTTGTCTGTAATTGTATTTGTGTGTATTAAGGCTGTTGTTGATGGCTATGTATGCTGGTTTTGGCAATATTTACTAAAGCTTTTGTGCTACCTGCTGTAGAGATGTCTATATTATTTATGTGCACCCACCTATAAGGGCCTGTGTATTAAACAATTCAACTGGCTTTGGTTCAAACACACCCTGTACTTGAGACATTGTTTTGTTGACTTACATGGCGCAAGGGTTCGGGTGTGAGACTGAAGAATTCACAGTAAGTGCTTCATAATAAAACAGAGATACAGACAGACAGACAGGTGGAATACTTACAGAAACAGACCTACCAATAGCATGCACCACAATGTATTTTTGTGGCATGTTGCTATTTCCCAGACCTTAAAGCAGTATTATAAAATCACAATTCTCTAGTACACTGACATATTATCACCTTATAAAGTTGTGGGGCAGAACAGTTGCCTTTTTACACATCCAACAGACACGGAGCAACATTAGCATTCATTTAGAGTTGTGTTTCTGGTAATATGACCAATATAAGTACAATATTTGCTCTCCTTCTAGCTATGTTTTGGTCTCCACCAACTTCTGAGAGAAATATCTGGCTCGTTAGCTTCTAAATGCTCCACTATGTTCACCAGCTAGTTGCTAGCTTTTTCTGCTTTTTGTTGGTGGGTTGTCTGGAAACAACACTGATGAGAGCAAAACAATGAGATGAAAGACGCTAAAATGCTCTGCAGAGCTAAGAGAAACTTCAAAGTTGTGTGATAATTCTCTGTGGGTTCGTCAGAGAGACCAACTTTTCATTACATATAGTAATTTGACCCATTGTTAATATGAAAATATTAATAGTGCAGCCAAATGGTGCAAGACTGTCAATTAGATGACAAAAGGGCAATGTGTTGATATTTAAGGGATAATAAAGTAATTGTCCTGATGATCATGCCTATTATCACCTCAACGCTGATCATCAATAATGTGGGGATTGCACCAGCATGCAAAAAAAAAACTGTATGGATGTGCACAGCATTAGAATAAAGATGAATAATGCTTATGAACACTTTAATTAAATTATACATTCAAAAATACAGTTTTAACCTATTTATTGAGGAGCACAATGGAAGGAGAGGGCGCCCTGTTTCCAATTTCTGCTGGTAAATAAGGCAAACCAAAGTCATTATGACTCTTTTCAGCTGGATAATATGCCAGAGAAAGGCTGTAACATCTCAGTTTCTTTCTATCAGAAGCAAGTTTTAGTGATGTCACTGGGACCCATCTATTGCTAAATTACACTAAACTAGGTCTAGTGTAATTCTATGCTTGTATGTGGAAGCAGAGGACCGATGAAAAGTCTTACTGTAGTGTGATGCATTATTCTCTTATATCTTCTCAGACTCATCAATGTGTGCACCACTTAAAACAGATTGTGAGTATTTTTTATCTGAGAGCCTGTGTTTGACTAACTGTCTTAGAGTACAATACCTGGAATCACTCCGAGATCTGAGATGAAAGGCTTGCTGTGAAAGCCGGATATTTGTCTGGAGAGACACTGACCTCACAGATCATGCCTGGTTTAAAATTTTTAAAAGCAAAATCATTCACAATCTACTGTTGAAGGACGTTCGCTCAGCAAACTCACCAAAGTGCTTTATAAATGTTCTCCGAATATTAATGTAAACCTCATTTTCTTGGTGTTTTCATTCAATGTGCAATTGTCCCTCTAAAGTAAATCATTTCCCAGCACCTGTGCAGGGAGAACAGATGGGGTATTGTCTTAAAATCATGTTTATCAGTCTTAGTAATACTCTGGCAAAAGTGTAAAGAAACTGAAACAATTAGTTTCTTTAAAGATGGTGGTGCTAAGCAGAAGCAGATGTGGGATGTTGGATTTTAATTATTTAAATATAACTTTATATTACTAGGTCTGTTATTCACTTATGACAAAAATAAAGTAAAAAAATAAATAAGTATGAATGTTAAGTAGATAGATAGACATATAGACAGACAGACGGCCCAGAGGCCATAATGAACTCCAAAAATTTGTGAGTGTTATGTAATTGTTACTATATGTGTATATACACTGCGTATGAAGGGTATGAAGAAGGTTCTTCTCATGTGCCTTCAAGCCTTTGAAACCTTTTTTACTGCAGCAGACTGCTGCTCTAAATTCATTACACATAAATAAATCACTCCGTGTGTCTTCATGTGTCATATTGATGTCGAATCTCAATAGATAGCCAGTGTGATTTCATGCTCAGGTGTAGACAAATGTGAGTGGAGAAAGAAAGAAAGGGGAGAGAGTAATTTCTATGGCTGTAATCTGAACTGAATTTACCTCTAAAGTCCACAATTCCACTACATTTAGAGGAAGATAGATGGCAAACAGACGGGGAGAGGGAGAAAGTCAGGCGGAGAGAAACAGAGCAAAGGACATCCAGAAGCCAAGACATGTGAAGAGACAGATGGACACAGAGAAATCCACAACCCGTCAGGATACACAAAAATTGAATCCCCTTGGTGACACTGAAGGGATGGAGGGATGGGAAAGAAAGCGTAGGGAGCAAGGGTGCCTGTGCTCAGAATACAAGTCCAGCGTGTGAATGAGACTCCCTGGTGGACAAGTGTGTGCATGTATGTGTGCGTTTGTGGACATGCCGGCTTGTATGCATAACCGTGTGTCTGTGTCTCTGTGTGTTTGAGAGCACCAGACAATCCAGCTCAAGGTTTCCCTTTAGAGCGGAATACAAACTGTCCATAGAGCACCAAGCTGATTCAACTCAAGGATCCTTAGATTTGTGGAAGACGCTGCTGGACACCTGATGTCCTTCATCATGGCCAAAACACTCCTACACCTACTCTCCTCCTACTATGGCTACAACAAACTGTGTGTATGTGTGTGTATGTGTGCATGCAGAGATGTGACATCAGTACACATCGTGTGTTCCTTAATATTTCTTGTATTTGTTGCAAGCAGGGCTGTTTTTCGGTCTAGGCAAGCTAAGGGGTCCTCTAAGAGGGGCACAAAAAAACCCAATTTACTTTTAAAAGTCTTGTCACACAAATATGCAATGTATGCATTTCATTGTTAAATAAATCCACCGCACTGCACTATACACCCGATGCTGTGGACAATCTGGGGGCTAATGCCTGCTACCATAAGCCTTATAACAGGGACAATAGTGTGCATGTAAATGTACTAACTGACGAGACACGGACACACACACTCACACAGTGAGTCCATCTTTCCCCCAGTTTTCCTCATTTTGTCTCCTTTGTTTTTGTTATGGGGAACACAAAAGAGCTTTGCAGTTAGTAATTCGTGAAACAGGCGTGGAATAGCTTGTACATCGACAGTGGGAATGGTTCTCTGTGAACCCATTCCGTCCACCCATTGTTGTTTTTTTTGTTTTTTTTACACCTCTTCTGCTCCCACAGCACCTGCTTGTACAGTAACACATGCAGCCTTGAGGCACTCCAAACGTTCTAGCAACATCTACACACAGGAGACCAATTACAACAACATCAGGATGTGTGAACCTTAAAGAATTACTATAACAAACCAGGGGAGACTGGAAGTCTCAGACAAGGACATTGCACAGCTGCAAAATAAATTGTTTTTGTCTCTTGCAATGGGTAAGCAAAGGTTCACTACTGTATACAGCTGTGAAATGTCTTGACAAGACTGTCATGTATGCACTCTTTCGCCTTCTTCCCTCTGTTTAGTTGTTACTCCCTCTTTTATCTCTCCCTCCTTCCTTCCCTCCCCAGAGGCCATGGTAGTTAAGTAATGCACCCTACTATCCACAGTTTCAGGGCCAGTTATTTTTATGTTCCATTAACAATCCCTCAACTAGGCGAAGTGTAATCAGAGAGCAGAATCTTACTTAAGAACCGAGAGGCACCAATCTCTCACTGATGAAAATGGAGGCAGGCCTTAGCGGCAGCAGTGGAACAGGACAGCACTTTGAAGTGAGGCATTTGAAAAAAAGGTACCTGCGATTGATTTCACGCAAACAGGTCTGGGAACTTCAAAAGGCTAAAGAAGGTTTTCCCGGGCTTTGAATTCACCACTCACCCTCAAAAACCAGAGAGATAAGACCAGGTTCAAGGAAGGACATTATTTTGCAGAGCAGAAAGTGAGTCTGCAGGTGCTCAGGCATCATTTACTAAGACAGGAAACTGGACAACAGTAATGGACAGTTGCAAGTTTGGGAACATCTGAGAACCAAGATTGGGACACTGAAAGTGATAATTCCAACACTACAATCTCAGATGTGCTACACTTTACATCAAAACAAACCAAAATGTTCAAGCACAAAACAGAGAAATACACAGAATCAGACACACACTGGGTCTCATGCACACACACAGGGTTTGGTTTTTGGCACCAATATTGGCTTTGCTGCAGCCCATTTCTTTAAGCCACAGATTTTCCCTGTTAGGTCCTGACTTTCCAGCTGCCCCAAACAGCTTTCACTCCTGTGACAAGCCTGTCAATTAATCCAGCCAAAATGCAGTCAAAGAAAAAAGTGGCCCATATCACCAAGGCCCCTGAAAGCTTGGATTATAACATAAACCGGGGGATTTTACCCTTCCTTGTGATGGATTTCTTGCCAGCTCCACAGCCTGCCTTTTGACAGCTAATTATTTCATTAAACATCTTTCGATGGCTCTTTTCGTTTATCTTTCAATGACTTTAGCTGGTTTAAGTCCCACTGACGCACAGGCTCCTCTGTTTTCAGGCAGCCCAAGTGTAGAGTGTTGTCAGAATATATTGGTCTTGTTTGATGGGACTTTAGTTAAGGTTTAATCAGTCATCTAGCATTGATTTTCCTCTTTTTGGGGGGTGGGGGTTCGCTGTTTGTGTTTGCATTTGCAGGGAGTGTGGGAGTTTTATAAAGGCAAAAGGGAAACCTCTCTCATATCTTTCTGTGACACCATCTTTGATGGTCTAACCACACAGCTCGGGCCTGGGGCGCTCCCACACACACTGTGCGCCATTGACTGCAAATGTTCCCATACAAGTCTAATAATCTTTGCCTTGACACGGGCAAATTCAAGCTTTTCATAACCACCGTTATAAGTGCGTGTCATTGCTTGTCTGTCAAGAATGCGCAAAGACGGAAGCGCCCTTTGCTGTGCACACATATTAAAAAGCCTCTCGCTTTCAGACACATTGTGCAGAACTCTAAATATTGTGCTCATCACAATAGAGCTGAAATGTGTTTTTGGAGGTTTCAGAAAGTCGTAACACTGTAGAGAATATTAGATAAGAACCAAATAAATCAGCTTTTCATTATGACCTTATTATATTTAGAAGGTAAATAACATTTTATACGAGGGACTGAATTACCCGTGTAATTATTGTAATACTTTTCACTCATATACAGACTCTTGGCCTCATAATAAGAATAAGAAATGTGTCTGAAAGATAAAAAAAGATGGCGAGCAGAAAGTTACTGTCCAATTAGTATTTCCCTGCTGTCTGCCTACCAATCAGGCTGACTCAAGCTCAACTTATATTTTCCACATAGTCGACAAGAGTCTGACGTAAATTTTGTCATCTGTCCATGTCCTCTCTTGGCTTTGGTCAGTGTATACAGTCCTGACCGCACACGCCAGCTTCACATTGGAGGTATTTATGTATGAACAACAGAATCGTCAAACTATACTGACAATATGGAGCTCCCCTCACTAATGAATGAGAGCATCATGTCAGCTCAGCCGTGATACACACCTTCCTTGTTTAAAGCTTTAAAGACAGCAAGAGCCAAAGAAACAATCTGGATGTGATAACTCTGTTGCAAACAGCTGGCTGCTAAGCCAGGAACCTCAGAAACAGTGCTCGTATTATGCCTGGTTTTGTACTGAGCTGAGCGTAACACTTTGAATCAGCAACAGAAGTGAAGACAATCAGAACGAGTGCCTTATGCCGTGATGCATTCGCTTACCGATTACTAAAGCACATTTGAACTGTGACATGATGGCTTACCTTAGAAAATTGAATGATATAGATATCTATCTATATATATATATATATACACATATATATATTTATATATACATAGACTACTACTGTAGGAGTAGGTAACATTTCGAAGGTAACAACAGGCTGAGAACTTAATGTGGTGGATCACCCCCCAGGGTGGTGTAGGTTATGTGTTGGTGGGAGGCCCTGACATTGTATACATGAATTCTATTCTGCACATGGCAACTACAGTATGGGTATGGTAAGGGAAAGATCATGGTCATGCTTAAAAAAGCAAATATTAATTGCTGGTCTGTTATGAGATGCAAACTCCGGTCTGCTGCATGAACTACATGCCCATCCACCACAACGACCTCTACACCCTTACTTTCTGCCTCACCACATAAAAGGCATGCTACTCCCTGCATTGGTACTGAACACTGGCATTGGATGTTTGTTGTTTTTTTTTAGCTTTAAAAGCTAAAACATGTCCAACTTTTTGACACAAGTTGCAGAGTCGCACCATTTGTCGATGTTGACTCTAGATGCACTGAGTCATTTTGTCCAAGGCTTTTTGGAATCTGGTGGCAACCTGAAGTAATGTTCCCACTAAATGCGATATTTTGGCAGATTTCTTCAGATCAGTCTGCAATTTCAACAGCATTTCCACGCTGACATTTGAAAGAAAGGAAGAATAATAACAATAAATATAAAAACAGCACAGGCAGCACAGATAAAATCTGCACACAGCAACACCGCAGCAACAGTTAGTACATCACTAAAGGTTGTAGGTAGTGTTGTATTTCACGCAGAACTAAGCATTCTAACACAACTTATTAACAACAAATTTGAAATCAGGCTGACTGCTTCCACAGGGACAGAGTTTACTTCAGGAACCTGACATTTCAGCTCTAAACAAGGTATGACTCACTTGCAGACTCTCTCTCTCTCTCTCATTCATACACACACATCACACTTTCAATCTGCTTTGATTGCCTCTCTCCCACTAGTCTATTTGACTGGCCATTACTGTCTCTGCCTCTCTGTGTTGCATGTTTCTTTACAGAAGTGAGTGTCTCTTTTGCTTTATGTCTGGTTTCCCACTGGACCCTCTCTGCACTCCAATTAGGTTTGTCACTCAACTACTGTGGATGGGATTAAGGGAAAGAGGGGGGTGGGGGTGGGAGGGGGAGAGATAGATAGTTAGAGAGAGCAGAAAGATTTTAAAAATATAGAGAGAAAACAAGAATGGGAGTAGGGGCAATAGAGAAGGAGAATGAGAGCAAAGGGAAAAGAGAGGGGGAAAATAATAGTGAGTGCAAGCAAGGGACTACGAGTGAACAGCTGGATTTGGCCTGGAGGACTTCTGAATAATGTGGTGCCATTAAAGGAGGATTCATACACTGGCTGTCCTCCATTCTCCTCCCCTCACCTCACTGCCTATTTTCCCTGTTTTATCCTTTTACTTTAATATTCCCATAACATGCATACGGGAAGCTCTTGCATATTCTCTACAGCGTCTTTACGGCTAGTCAAACCACATATGGATAATAAGCTGCGATGTTGCTATATACCCCAGCTATTGTAGTGTATAGTAAAAATGACAGAGTGGTAAACGTTTCCTATGAAGATGTATGGTCTTGTTGGCTTTAGGCAGCCCTACGTACAGTAATATCGTATAAATATTTGATAGTTCAGATGCTGCGTGTATATTATGTTGATGATGTTGTTGTTGCTGAGGCAAGGGAGCGATGGAAAAACAGCAGGAGGAAGGAGAGCACCGGCAGCTGTTAGACTGTTATTCTGAGTGCTGGCTGCTGACCTGGCGCTGAACTTTGACCTGGTCATAATGCACAGCTGCTCACCTTAGTAGAGTTATGTCATATGTCAAAAATAAATGCATTAAACAGTAGGTAAGAATAGTCCAAGAAAACCCAACAAAAGCCATAGCAGCTGCATGAGCCAACTTGCTGACATTGACGACAT
>LKNJ01000138.1:164842-184842 GCA_002120245.1 Maccullochella peelii | reverse complement strand
TACAAAGCAAAGAGAAAGGATAGGGTGAGAGAGAGTGAGAGAGAGAGAGAGAACAAGAGGTGCCAGTTTGCAGATGAGAGGCTTGGAAGCCAGAAGGCAATTTAAACAGGCTTGGCTCCCTCTCAGGCATGACAGACTGCTCATTCCCCATCCTCTCACGCACACACAAACGCACACACACGTACACACACACACACACACACACAGATACAAAGTCATTCATGCATGCTGGCATACAAAACTACTAAGAAAAGTTAAACAACCAGAAACACTCAAGAAGCACAAGTGTGCAGGCAGTTGTCACAAAAAAAAGTACAAAAATGTGCAGATGCATATGCAAAACGCCCGAGCTTTATGGAAGTGTGAACTATACAGCCACGTAAATCCTTTCAATCCCCAAAACTCTGCATATTTTCCAAAACGTGTGTGCTCAAGCAAAGACACACAGATATTCAGCAGTTACACAAACACATGCACACACATATATCACCTTAATCATTATCAGTTCACAGCTTGGAACTGGGAGTAGATTGAATCGGCTATTGTGCGATGGCAGACATACTAATGGTTATTAAAAATCTACATTCAATGCACTCTCACTTTCTCAATTTGGGAAGCTTGCCCCTTACTGCAGCCCCCACAGATAATAACAGGAATTTTAGTCTAACTCTACAGCTGCATTGTCTTCTCTGGCAGACTGAAATGAAAGAGACAGAGTCTAACCTGTCCCTGTAGCAGAGCAGTTACTCCAGTCAACTTTTGACTTTGATTGACCAAAGACTCTCTTTCATTTGCTTCACTTGTATTCCGAGCACAGTGCACCTTGCTCCATTTCGTTCTCTTTTCTCACACCTGACTTCAATGTTATCGAGGGAGATTCATTTTCTCTGAAATTCAATTTCTTTGTGTCTGTCTGATGCTGTTGGTCGGTCTGTCTGTCCCCTGCTTGTCCTCTCTTATCCTCGATATAATCAAAGTGACCACTTACTGTATTTGCCTATATTCTCAGACACATGTACTGTATGGTACTCCAAACTGGCCAATATTAGATAAATAAATAAGACCTTATGAAATAATTAAATAAAGAAATGCAGTAAAATATTTTAACAGTAGTCTGATAATCCGTGTGTTCATATTAGTAATTTTCTGTATGGGGTGTTAATAAGATCCATCCCTCCGACGTTATTTTCAGTCGACCAAAAGTTGCAGTAGCACTTGCTAAGAGTGCTTAACTTAAAATTTGTTTTAAGAGTTATTCATGCAAGTCTCTTACAAGTACCTTTACAGCTGTGTTGATCTCATCGATGCTTTTTGCAGTGCAAATGAAATTGCTGTTTCTCCTTGGAAAAACATTTCAGGCAGACTGTGGACATTTGTGAGATCACGAAAATACCTTTGAAGATGCAACAACAGATATATTATAATGTTTAGTATAAACATATAATGTAAGTGCTTTAACTTTTTGTTTCCACAGTATGGAGTATGGAGTAGTAAGTATGGGGGAAGCTTCTTTCTCTCTGTTATGTATGTCCAAGCAGGCACACACACACACGCAGTTAAACCTCCCAGACCGCAAAAGGTGCTTAACAGGGGCCTCCGGAGAAGCCCATGTTTTCAAAATAAAATCCCCCAGACAGAAACAAGAGCTTACTGGGGGGCCATGGAGTAGGCTGGATTTTCAAAATAAAAGCACCCAACGGTAACAGGAGCTTTTGGCTGGCTTCATGAGCACTGAATGACACCCCAACTCCTTCTCTGTACATTTAAGCTCATATATGTCCTCACACTATAACTGTCATTTCAACACATTTCATTGCTTGCACTATATTTTGTCCCCTTTGTCCCTTTCCTATTATTCCAACTCTACATACTACTTCATACAAATTTAATCCAACAATTCAGTTTAGCTCCTAGTCATTTGTAAAGCAATGCTGTTCGGCTCACAGCTATAATACATAAAGCAATACAGTCCAGATTCCAGTGAGAAAGGAATGTAGTATCATCGGCAAAAAATATGATATGAAATAAAAACTGGGTTTTGATTTAGGGCATGGGTTTTCATATATATGTGTGTGTAATAACTATATAATAATAATAATAATAATAATGGCTGTTTTTGAGTGTCACACATTCCCATATCCATATTCACACTTAATGCTACCCTTCCTATCACCAAGCCAGCAGTCATGTGGAGGCCACTGGTCGATTAAAATATGGCCTGGCACTAACAAGTCAGGCCTTACTGAAATTATTCACTGGCTGGTCAACCATTTTACGTGTCCATGCACAAATAAACTCCAGTCATTAGGCTTACATGGTGCAAGTGAATTTGAGTGTGCGTGTGTGTGTGTGTGTGTGTGTGTGTGTGTGTGTGTTGGGTGGCCCTGAGTGAATTTGCAAGTGTTGCATATATGCAGTGCACTAACACAAGGGTCTACAAGGTTAATGAAAACAGGTTCTAAATACATTAATTTGGATGGAATTATGGATTATGACTGCTTGGCCGGCTGACAACCACCTATTAACATGTCTGACACATTCTTGGACTGTGTGTATACCTGCCTGGTTGCTTTTCAGGACACTTTTTTGTCAACCCTACCTATCTGCTGCCATGTACCCATCTGCTTGCAGCAGTACTCTTGCCAGTCCATCTCTGGCTGTACTGTGTGTTTTACTGTCTTTACCTCAGCCTCTCTCTTACTCCCTTTCCCATCACCAGCCACTGTTTTTTTTTTTTTTTTTTAAATCTCTTGCTTGTGTTTCTCATCTTTTACCTTCATTGACCAACCTCTCCAATGTAATCTAATGTCTCTTCATAGGGAGCTCAGCTGCATACCGAGATTAAAGCCCACAGATGGAAAAATAAGATGGAGATGGAGCCTGGCAGATTGGTAAATAAAACAATAGCGGAGAGTTTCCTCAGGTACAGCTAATAGGCACTTTCCTCTCTCTTCATTTTATTCCAGCAAAAGCGACTCCCTTTCAGTTCTCTGACGCAGTTTAAGTTGGTGAAATCGCATGTTGCATTTTCCTCTACATCGAAGCCAATTTTACATTAGTTCACTCTCTTTGTATGAGAATCCACAGGTAGTCTTAAAACCCCATTTCCAGTGGTAAGCCTCTCAACTCTAATGCTTTTGCACTGAGAGCTTCTTTGTGCCTGTTCTTTGTGTGTGTGTGTGTGTGTGTGTGTGAGTGAGAGAGAGTGGGGGTGTATGTACATTCATACTGTAAGCAGTAGTGGTATGTATGTGTGTGTGTGTGTGTGTATGTGTGTGCGAGGGCTTTCAGTTGTGTTTGTGCTGCCTCACCATACAGTTGCCAAACCCTTTCAACATACTATAGCGGTCCCTTTACCGCCACAACCCCCCCCCCCCACAATGCAGTCCTGTGAGCCACCCTCCAGTCGCCTGACAGTTGCCATGGTGACCATCACTACACCATGGAGACAGCAGTGGGAAGCTGACTGGGAGGGTTGAGAGGGGAAAGCAGCACTTAGGGATGAGAGAAAGATGATGGCAGATAGGGGAGAGGATGGTTGGTACAAAGAAAAGAGTGGAAGAAATGCTGAAGGAGATGTCACGGTGGCTGTGCAGGGGCAGTTAGGGTGAGAGGAAGGAGGTGATGGAGGTGAGAGAGGCTCTGACACAGAGAAACACTGACAGAGCCAGAGAGAATGAGAGGCAAAATCAGATGAAGAGACTGTCAATGTGTGTGTGTGTTTTGTAACCAAAAAGTAGCACTAAAGCAAAGGAAAAATAAAAATCATGGAGGAGTGTATATTTTCCACACCAGGGAAATGGACTTCAGATGTGAAAGTGTGTCCTTTTCAGTGAATGCTAACCTTGAAAGCTATTTCAGAAAAGCCATTATTCATCTAACCAGCCCCCAAGTTCAATTTCAAAACTTAGTTCTCCGGCAAGCCAAACACGGCACTACATCACAAGACGAACTCTGGAGAAAATATTGCATTAGCTTTATTTACTGTGTGCTCTTTCAGGAGACAATTACAATCTGGGGCAGGAGGGGCGAGGAGGAGGAGGAGTAAGAGCAGAGTAGGAGTAGGAGGATGCTGGTCGTTTTGGCACTTACTAAAAAGCTGCATTTAGCACAGGTAAATTATAGGGCCTATTTCTGTTGTGAGCCTGTTATGAATGCTACAGCATCTCTGCACCTCTTTTATGCCTGTGGCTGTGTGTGACTGTGTGTGCGTGTGTTGGAGTGTAAAAGCAAGTGGAAATGTGCATTTGCTAAATATGTGTATATGTGTGCATAGATGTGTGTGTGTGTGTGTCTTCCCACACCGCCCACAAATAAACCTTGCACGCCAGAGGGCCAAACATCAAGGCGCTGTTGTTCCTTATTAGGAGTCCCAGTGGCTTTAACAGAATTAGCAGAAAGACGCGAGCAGTGCCTCGCCCTCAGATGAGCTGATCTCAACGCTGATACCTGTCACATTTAAAAGCCTCAGTCTGCACACCGTAGAGAATCAGATTTATATATGCAAAGGGCAAATACATTAGCAGAAACACAAACCTGTCAGTCGCATTTCCCAAGCATGCTCTGACAACAAGGGATGCAGAGAGAGAGATGTGAAATTCCACTAAAGAAAACAAAAACACTGTATTTATCTCAAGGTTTTTGCTTTAAGACAGGAAATTATATGAGCGCTGAAAAACACTTAAAAAGTGTCTTATATTAAGACACTAAGAGCGCAAGGTAATGGAAAGAATAAATCTTGGTGAGTCATATAATGCTGCTTGTGGAGTCTAAGTATGGCACACATTTGTCAGAGAAGGAGAGAGCAAGAAAAAAAAGAGAGAGAGATAGCCTCATGAGTGAGAGCGATATGACAAATATTTCAATCTGGATGGAATACGCCTTGCTGTTCCTTCCCCAACGCGTAAACCAAATCATCTGTGTTTCACTGCTGAGGAAGTAGGAATCAGAAGGAATCAGAGCTGGGTTAAATGGTGTTTGCAAAATATCCTTAGCATTTGTCGTATCTTGCTTGGAGTAACAGATGGGTGGGGTTTGCCACATAGTACAGAAGAATGTGTGCCAGATAGTGGCAACAGTCACAGCGAATAAACGCTGAAATTTGAAGGTAGTTCTTGTGTGTGTTTGATTGGCAACTTGAAAAGGTTGGTAATTTGTCAGATAATATATCATCTGCTACAATTATTTCAATAGGCAAGTTTAAAGCCCCTGAAAACTTGGTTTCAAATCTTTAGTATTTCTTTATAATTTTAAAGGGGCACTCCACCGATTATACACATGAAGTTTACTTTTTCACAAGGAGTACTATCATCCTGTGAAAACAGTTGTATAGTGTCTTCTGAGGCTCTGTGGGAGCTCTCCAAAGATTTAAACAATAACCCTGATGATGTCATCAGGGTTATCTCAGCTTGGGCCTGAGACTTAACACTTTTAACAGAAAGTCTGTGTTACAAACTGGAGGTGTAGGGTTTGAAAGAAGTGGGCATATAGGAGGTAGGAAGGGTATAATGAAAAACACAATTGAATTGCATTATGGGAAATGTAGTATCAGGTGTTTTTTTTTTTAGCTTAGCCTAATACTAGAGACTGAAACTTGTGATATGTCGACTTCTGCTGCTTCAATTCTGACAATTGTTTTTGTAATCTGTCCTCCGACTTTATGAAAATGCAGTATTGAATCACTGGACTAAACCTTTAGTTTTTCATTACTAAGTGCACAAAAACCAGTGTTAAAGTTCAGAAAAAATGTCCTTAGAGTTTAACAGTCAAAAACTCTAATCTAAACTTATCTGCTTCATCAGGACTGCGCGTGTGGTTGGTTTGATCAGGTTTGATTGACAGTGGCCTGTCAGGCAACGACCCCACAAATGTCATCAGAAATACAACACATCTCCATTCATTTCAAACCAGTTAGAAGAGCACAGACAAAGGCCCAAATCGATAAATCTCTCATGTGTAAAAAACAAACAAAACTGTTCTAAATTTGGCATAAAATGTTGTGTTCATGTATGACCCACTTGCTTAGGTAAAAAGCTGTTTGAGGAAGTAGGTTTTAAGGGCCTTTAAATAAATATAACACAACGGTATTTTCACAATGTAATTTGCCTATCTTGCACACAAGACCACAGTAGTGTAAAAATCCCATATTTCATTAGTGAAAAGGGCACGTAACAGACGGAAAAAAACAATCTCTATGCTAATTTTCCTTTATTAAGGTTGGCATATAAGCAAGGTGGTGCTAGGAGAAGTCAGTCTGCAGCTGCCTCTGGAACAGCAATGGATGCAAGGGACTCCCATCATGCAAGGGGAGGCTGGATGCGGAGTGAATCATGCTGCAGGAAGTGTTTCATGCACTCCCAATGACAACTAGAAGTGGAACACGGTTTTGCTAAGGCTATCTGTGACACGGGGGAAGAAAAGGAACCCGCTTTACAGCTGTGCAAAAAGCGGTGTCAAAATTTGCCAAATTGACAGTTGTAGTATATGCATGGTGTCAAGTCGACAATGATGTTATTGTGAAACAAAGGAAATCATTTGACAGGTGGGAAATGTTGGTTTAGACCCCATGTGTTTTCAGCGAGGAAGGATGTGTCAATGACAAGCTGCACTGATGCAACCTGGAGAAATAGGAGATGAAAAGCACACTTCCTGTGTGGCCTAATCAGGTTCCTGTGTGTCTGTAGCCACTGGTGCTAGCTCTCTCTAACTCTATTATTTCAGACACACTCACACAAAAAAAAGTCTGAAAGGAGATAAACAAATTGTCTCCATTCCTTGTCCTTGACACCTGAAAATAATGTAAGGATAAATATATAAGATTCACAATTCATCACACTGAGCTTTTTGAGAAAGCAGTGAGGAAGCAATCAAAGTGAGGAGTCATTTTAAAAGCAGAGCTAATGCAGCAATCAGCTTTGGGTGATTTGTCAATAGCAAGCGATTCATGTTTCTGCTCTAGTGCAATGCCCTACAGGTAAACAAGGGAAGAAATGAGAAACGTTCAAGAGCACTCTTCCTCTCCGCCACACACACACAAACACCTCCTCAGCTGTTGTTTTCAGCATGTTAATCAGGCTTTGGTATGGTTGTAGCCCTGAGGCGCTGTGTGATATAAACACAGATAGAATAAATATCTGATTTTAGTACCTTTAAATGACTAACTTTGTTGTCTTCCTCCCTGATGGCTCTGAGAAGAAAGTTTGTGATTAAGTATTTATGATGTTTAGCATTCAACAAGGCCACCATCTCTCAGATGCTGGAGCATTAAATCTTAAAAAAAAAAAGAATGATACTGTACAATGTGCTGCTGTGAGGGCTAGTGACCTCTCTGTGAGAGGCCATCGGTGGTACACGGCTGGCACTTGAGACAAGATCATTACGGCTCTGGTTTTAATTGAAGCCTTTATCCCAGGTGTAATCAGGGCTAAACAAACAACGCTGGAATCAACCAAGACCCAATTAGGCCTATGGCGAGAGTTGTGTGCGGAGATGCAATGTGCTGCTTCTTCATAATCAGCTGAAACTAATACTTGATGAAAGAGTCTGATATCTCTACCTGTCTCTGCGACTAATTGTCTGTAATTAGTACAAGGCAGGGGTAATTGTGAAGGTTGATTTTATTATGAGAAATATCACTGGGTGCAATATTCAAATTTTCTATTGTGTGGGCTTGAAAAAAATACCTCTGGAATGCCATTAACTGCTGTCAAATTGGGCATTTTCACATGGGAATATTACATGATACCATTAAGACAAAATGGGGGTGTTTGAGAAATGAATCTTCATTAGGAGGATTTTGTCATCTTCTAATCAGTGTTGAAATGGAAGCTTCCACAGCAGTAGACAGGCGTTAATCTTCACACAATGCCTCCACAAGACCTCCAAATGACTCCACACCTCTGTGGCCGAGAGATAAACACAACTGAAACAGAAAGGAAAAGACATACCAGTGATACTCCTCACTGAAGTTAATTAAGTGACGAAATGAGCTTGGAAATCCCCTGAATCAAATTACACAACAGGGGCTGCGCACATACAGTATACACACCACTGCTGCTGTGTAACGAATTGGCTTAATGCAATCACACATCTTTAATGAAATCATGTGAATTAATGTCTTAGATCTTTGCTTTTATGAATTTGCCTCCGGTGGCCAATGCACCAGGAAGTCAACGGAAATTATTCAGCCGTGGCTCTGTGGAACAAAGTCTGTGTTTGTCAGCACATGCCTAGGAGGAAATGGGAAAGTAATAGGACAATGAGAGATGATGCACTTATTCCTTGAAATTGCAATATAGTGTGTCTATATAGGTGTGCTTTACATCTATTTCTGCAATGACTTACATGTAAATTAGGCAATTACTGATTTCATTACTACTGTTTAACATACGAAGCAAGTTTTCTTTTACAGTTTATATCCCTTACCCTTATGTGGTGAGTCAAGGTGCAAAAGTGGGTTGCAGGTCTGTTTTAAGTGGATTGCTAGCATGTGCATGTGCATGTACTGCACATTATTGGGGAAAAAAACCCAAACGTATTTTCAAGTGTATTGAATTTCTGATGCTTCACTTTTATTTTAAAGCACCGTGCCGCTGCAGCATGCCAGTGTGGAAGCGCAATCAGATGCATCTCTTCCATTGGCTTCTTCATGCTGGCTCTAAGACAGCCTGTATGAAAGACCATCACATTTTCTCTACGTATACAAAGTAACAATTGCTCAGTAAGAGGTTAGTGTCTCAATTGCTAATTTCGCTTTTTCTAATGTGTGTATTGGTAGGCCTTTGCCATGGAGGCTCATCATTTTAGGTTTTCCTTCATTATAAACTTATTAACATTTACAACAACTGAAGACATCCATTTATTGACGAGTTATAACTAGTTTATGAGAAAGTCTAGACTCAACAGCCAGAGAGATTTTTCACAACCTGGCAATCCCAAAGTTGTGTTCATTAATGGCTTATAACTGATCTGTAAAGCATTATCCAATTATTTATTACCCTTCAGGCCTTTAGTCAACTTATAACTTATATAAGTTCTAACAATAAATAATATGTTTGTTCATGGATCTGTTTATTCTACATTAAAAGACAACAAACATGATTAGCCCTATACATGGCACGTGGGTGTTAAAGTACAGTAACAGCACGGAGCAAAGCACATGAAAGTGTTAGGAAGATAATGCGAAATGGCTTTCAACCTCCATCCCCAGCACTTGCTCGATCTCATGACTCATTGTAAATGCATTCAGAGGTAAATGGATGTGGAGTTGACTTTTCGCAGCGAGAGAGTGAGAGTGACTGTGGGTGTGATCGTGATAAAAAAAAAAAAAAGTCAGCAGCTCATCTGATACACGGCAACATGGCTTAGTGATCGACTCACCTACAATGATCTCTTTGTTAGCTAAATGTCAGCGCCCCACCTGGCTCCTATCATACGCTGTCTCATACCCCCAGGCAGCACTCAGAGATACCGCTGGGGTCCAAAGGTTCAAACTCGCTCTCTCAGTCAGTTTACAGCCAAATGTATGGTGCTGCACATCTGCCTGGGCAAGGTGAGGGTGAAGATGAGTGACACCTGTCTGCTTTTCACTTGGGGGGCTTACCTATATTCTTACAATATGTGATTTATCAGGACCAGTGGTTTAAATAACACAATTCCTCAGCTGCCCCATCACCTTTACAAGTGAAAAAGCGGGGACCGGGTACATATTAATTAAATATTTCTCTTCCCCTTAGACAGTTTCCAATGTTATGAAATTGAATGCAATATGTATGCAGTAGAATTAAAATAGCAAATTATGTTGTCTTGTGAAAAGAAAAATGCATTAGTTTGTTTATTTTGTGTTGAACTCCATGATCACAAGACCGTGAAAAACTGCAGGGATTGATAACACCTGATTAACTAGATAGCAAGCTGCATAACACCCCAGAGCATATTTTGCATGAACAACTTTGACACTGTGCTTGAAATTTATTTTAATGATAGTAATTTATGAAAGCCGCATTCCGCTATGTTAGCTATTTAGTTAGGTTTGCTTCATAAATAGATTTGGCCAGACTCAACATAATGGTCCTGTTTGGAATACCATTTTCAGCTGCTCTTGACTCAACTGAAGTCGAGCAGCTGTGGAGTTTGTATGCTCTCTGGAGATCTTTTAGGCAGGTTTGAATTAAGTCATTCAGGTGAATAATAGAGGAAATATGTGTTGCATAACTTTGGTTATTTTCAAGCATAAAAAAATTCAGCAGCAGCACTTTTAAGTGATTTAATGAAATTTAACTTGTCTGCAAAAATTGTGTAATGGTGATTGTGTGGTGAGTGCCTCTTCACTCATCAAAAAAAGTAGTGTTAGTCTACATTTCTGGTGATTGGAAGTGGGTGCTGGATGTGTGTGATTGCTCATATCACCAACATCCAATTACCACTTAAAGTTAATCCAACAACCGTCAGATTATAATACTGCACCACATAAATCAGATGTTCACCACCTTGCACCTTACAGTTTCCTCCTACTTTATGTCTCTCGGTTCTGCTGCAACACCTACGTATAAGACAAACTTAATTTGCATTTATTGACATTTATCAGCACAAATATAAAACATTGTTCATTGCGTAACCCTATAGCCATGTTGGCTACATCATTGGAACCGATTCCTAGCTTGCCTCATCCTCAATAGCATTTTGTGCTGAAGCCAAATTCTTAGGATCCCCCTGCAATGGCAGCTCAAACCCATTAAGTCCACTAAACCCTCAACCCTATCCTCTCCACTCACTTGCCTAAGTTTGTGCATTCTTGCAAAGGGTTTGACATATTAAGCATCATTTCAAACATGTTAGGGGGGAGTGGACCCTAGACACTGTGCACCAGTGCTGACCTGCCATACTGTCCCTTCACTACCCCTAAATGGGAGCACAAGTGCAAGAGAATGGAGGGACCATCACACAATTTTGATTTCTGTCTTGCTACTTCACTAAGTATCTTTTGTGGTGAGCCTTTGGTACACTTTACATACAAAGTCTTTTATTTTGGCTGTGTAGCAGAACTGCAGTGACCCTAACAATAAAGAGTTTGTGTATATTGTAGCATGTGTTCATTGTTTTGGTAATGTTTGCATTTTCAGGTTAAAAGCCCATAATATACCACAACTGTCTGCCTGTATCCATGGTGAGGCTGCTTCCTGCTTTTATGGGTGGAGTTTAGGTGCTTATTTACACTGTCCCATTGACGGATTGTCCTCCATAGCTGTGAGCTGTGGCTTCATGCAGAGTGAAGTGCTAAGTGGGGAGGGACCGCTTTGGAAAAGTGCAAACGCATCCTGGAAAAGGCTCACTTCCTAGACAACTGTGAATCTTTGCCTTCGCTGCATGTTGTGACGGTGTGCCACATAATTATCAGGTAAGGGAACATTATTAACTTGCTAAACTATCTCTGTCGTCTTATAGTCAGGGCTGTCTTATACTACAGCCAATACGGTAATTGGTTCACACATTGCATATCAAGAAGGCTTTAAGAAACCTCAATGGAATTATTGACATCTTACACTACAACGGCCACGACGGTCATTTTGACCGTTTTAAAATTTAGATGTGCAATAACTTTGCTGAATTTTCATATTCTCATTTAAAATGTTTTTTATATCAATTACACAAAAGACAAAGAAAACATGATCAGTTTTACCTATTTCGGCCATATGCGGTCATTTTGACCACACAGAATTTCGCACGATTCTATTGTTATTTTTTCGCACGGTTGTGGATGCATCTTGGTTGCTTAGCAGCTGTCATTGTCTCTGTCAAAGAAATGTCATGAGTGGTCTTGAGTCCCATTTGCCAATTTGCATACACTGAAATACAAATAATTAGACTAAATTTGCCTAATCAGTAGAATAATTGAAGAAATGAATTGCCTACGGGAATGTGCTTTACTGTCTGCCCTGCACTGCACTGTACTATAGCCTATGCTATTTATTAGTGTTGTTGGTAAACAATAGATTAAATATTTTTAATATTAAAAAAATACATTTAATTGTTATTTTCTCATTCCGAGTAATGCTAAATTAATTACAATGTGAATGGGATCTCTGGTTATTACCCTACAGGAAAATACTGGTGTGAATATATTCAATAATTACGGTTTATATGCAATGGTATGCATATTGATAAATACATAATTTAACTTGTTACTTCATTTTTTTTAAAGATATCCTAACAGAATAAATGCATTAATCCTTTATTTGGGTATTTATCATGAGAGCTTATAGAGTTTGGAATTGAAACGATCAAAACGACTGCTTACGGCAATTCTAGTATTTATGGAATTCTGGCACTTCTCGTGTCAAAATGAGTTATTGAAAGCATGTCTTCTATGTGTGGTTGATGGAGGCATGACACTGTGATTTAATGAAACATCTAAAACACTCAGCATGAGCAAAGCTACTTTGCAGACAAAACCTTATTTCATCCCCACAAAATACTAGCATATGCAAAGTTGTCATTTTTGTGCAGGAAAACTGTGATTTATTGTCAGCAAGTACAGCTATTAGCTATGTGCTGGGCCTGCTTTGAGTGCACTGATCTGTGTGTGCTTGCAGCATTACGCAGCATTTCATGTAAAAGTCTGTGGTCACTTTCTGTCATCACCTTACATACTCTCTCTCTTTGTATTTTATCTCAACACTGTTGAGAATAAATATGCCTGTCCGTACACCTAAGGGAATTTTGGCAACACAGCCATCCTGCATACTTGAACCTACAACCTCTACAATTTGCCATTAGCTAAACACTCTGAAAGTCGCTGCAAGCCCTGAGGCCAGGTGTTTCACTAAGAGCCACTCAGTCTCTTTTTTAGCCCTGAGCTACACTACAGTTCTAACAGGAATGAGAGCAGCCAAAGATTGGCTCCACAGGTACTACCAGTGAAGATGTGTAAAAAAAAGACCTGAGGATAGCCCTGTGTCCAGAACAAACCCCCTTCTAGGAGTATCAATAATTCAAAGGACAAAGTGTTTGATACACGAGAGTAAAATGCAGCTTGCTTTCCCCCTCCTGTGTCAATATTTTGACTGCGAGTGCGAAGAGGAGAAGGAATCCGAAGGGACTCTGCCATGTAAAGTGTTCTTTCATGTTTTGCAAAGTGAGTGCCACCTCTCCCTCTACATCCATGAAATGGAAAGTTAAGAGGAAGCCACTGTGAGGGTGCAGTCTGTTCGGACTGACTGACTAACTTAACAAGTGACTGGCTGGGAAAACTGACTGAGCTCCATGCCGCTAGTCTCTTCTTCTCTGTGGCTGCTTTTCTTACTTCTTTTGTCTTTCAGCGTTCATTTTTTTCAGGTTTTTTTCTCATTCTTACACGCCCTCACCTCCCACAGCAAAAGAAAAGAGCGGGTGGGGAAGGTCATTAAAGTTATGAGGAGAGAGAATAACACACAGGAAGACGGAGAGAGCTGCAGAGACGAAGGGGGTGAGAATAAAACAAATGGAGAGGAGTGTACAAAAGGTAATGAGGCCAAAAGAAAGGGAGCGACTGAAAGGAGTATGATAACAAGATAATGTGCTACTGCCAGTGTAGTCCTGTTATTAAACAAATGGCTTCTATCATCTTCAACAGTTTTCTATTATGTTAGTTTTTGGGGCATTTTGTACCAGTCAAAGTCGAAGAAGATGTTCTTTTTGGATTGTAAAAACCACAGACTGTGGCATCCTCTAAAGGACTATTCATCAAGGTTCGAGGTTGGTAGTTAAAGCAGGTAGTGAGAAGGGTGTCATCCACATTTGGGTTGCATACTGCGACTAATCACTTAACTCTCCTCCCAAAAGTATCTTTGTGCTGCGATGTACAAACACACACACACACACACACACAAAGTGAGACGAGGGTGTACGCCACAAACACTCCTTTAATTATGCTGTGAAGTTTTCTCCCAGATGCCCTAGTTATTCCGGGATACAGGGATGCAGTGGAGTCTTTGGGGACAGACAACTCTCCCTGAAGTGGGCAAAGGAGGATGCAAGACGTCCCTGGTGGCACCAGGGGAAGACCACGTCAGTGCTCTCGTGGGGGAGAGCAAATCAGGACCTTGTTTTCTCCTTCCTTCTGTTCCCTCTCCAATGGATGAAAAGAAAACAACATCTCAGAACCGCTTTTGTCTTTTTGGGAACATGATGATACTGGATATAAATGAATAAAGAGTGGGGATAAAATCATCAGATGGGCTATTAGTGTTTCACAGGATGTTCTTTGTTGTCTCTTTTGACAATGGGAATTGTGATTAGATCAACAAGTTAAAATGAGCGAAAGGGGAAAGGATCTCAAGTTGCAAATCATACATTGCATGTTGCTAATTTGGTGAAAGGTGCCCACGGTGGACCTCTGTTGCACCAGACAGTGTAACAGCAGCTCTAATGGAGCTGCCAGGCTGTTAACAAGATCCAAGAGAAGTGACCACATTACACCTGTTTAAGCCTCCTTGCATTGGCTCCCAGTATGTTTTACAATATATTTTAACATCTTACTGTTGACTTTTAAGGCTCTCCATGGCCTCGCTCCATCCGACCTCTTAGTTGCGTACGAACCAGTACGTAGCCTGAGATCCTTGGGCAGAGGTCTTTTATCTGTTCCCGAGGCACGGCTGATAAGTTCCTCTTTAAAATCTATTCTTAAAACATACTTTTACGGGAAACTTTTGCTGATTTTTCTTGATTTTCACTGACTGCCCTTTGGCTGGTTTTATTTGTTTTATTTTGCTTTTACTTTATTGGAAAAAGTGTATCATCTACTTGTTCTGACGTTGTTGCCTTGTGTGAAGCACTTTGTAACAGGGTTTAGAAAAGTTCTCTATAAATAAACATTATTATTATTATTAATGGAGTGTATTTTCTAGTCTATCTCCGTGACTTCCACATAGTCATGACCCGTTTTGCTTTACCAAGAGGGTTTTTTTTTGTTTTTTTTTACACCAAACCCTACCATCTTTATTTCTGTCATGTTATGGCTCTGTGATGACAGGGTGTTGACAGCTGCAGTCATTTTTAGGTCGCCTTATAACACTACTGACAAAACTAAATTTGTTATGTTCTGGTCTGCTAATTTCAAGACTTGAAACACTGCGGTGAGAAATTCTGTTTTATTCTGGGATGACATTTTTGTGAATGAAACTTGCCCACTTATATAGCAATTTGAGAATATCTATTACGCTTATGGTCACATCTCACAAATGTGATGGGAGCGATTTACGACGACTTTGTGCGATTAACAGGAATTGCTGAATCTGACTTGGAACATTTGTTTGAACAGCCCTCGTGGAAAAACAGTATTGTAAGAGAGGTTTAAGGTCAAAATACTAAATTGTTCTTGCATGAGGCCCAAGTCTTTCATATTCTCTATGTGTGACTGCTGGTTGTCTGTGCGATTCCCTCAGTGACTCATCTGACACTCTCAGAACAGAAGAAGGTAGGTAGTTCCCAAAAGAACAAATTTAACCTAGAAAAACACTGTAGTTCTTGTTTCTAATCAGCATATGCTCACTTTGACACGCCCCATCACCAACTGTCACTGCATTTTAACTAGTCGCTAAGCATCTGACCCCGCCGGCGCTCCCACATCAGGTGACTGCAACCCTGTAATTGACAAAACGGTCTGGCTGTTGACGCCAACCCTCCTTTATGACACTGGATAATTAGCCTGATATTATGATTCATATTAAAATTAATTAACACACTGGCCTGCTCCGCACTCATCAGTCAAGTCTGCAGTTCTACATCTAATAACCATGTCACTTTTCCATTTCATTTATTTATTCTCCTTTATTTGCTTCCAGTCTCATCAGTTATTAAGATGGGTCTAATTAATAAAGTCCATGTGGACTGTGAGCTCCTCTGAGTGATGGTCAGAGTCATAATCAACAACTTGTTATATTAGTACGCATTAAACAAGGAGTTATCATGTGTCAAGCGACCATTCATCTTATATATAATCTGTAGCAAAAGGTTTAAGCTAAAACTGTATTTCTGCCATTTTTACCTGACAAAATGCCAGCTAGTTTACAGGTTTGATCCCATATGTTTTATACATGTTGAGGAAATAAACTGACATGTAAACATGTGCACCTAAACCATATGCATAATAGGCTAAGCTAAGATGAATTTCAGTTAAAGTGCTTGTAATGATTATTCAATTTTGTACTTAAGTATATTTTGACAGAAACATGAAAGTAATGTTCAGCATAAAATAAAATGCCAAAAAACAACATTTTGTCTTAGTGGTGAAAATGTACAGACTCACAGGGCAGAATTTAAGAAATAAATACCAGAACAAATAATCACACCTCTGTGTTAATGTAGCATGTGTAAGACTGTGCTGCATACCAAATACACCAGGATAAACAGATGGCACAGTACTGCAATGTTGAGATTTCACACTGTGTATAATTTAAAACTCCAGTGATACCTACCATCATACAGCTAAAGCCCTATTGCTGTGAACTCAACCACAGACTCATTTGAAGAGAGAAGATAATAAAATAATAATTAGAAATTACATATTTTTATCCAAAGCAAACAGTTAGCCAGGATTTTTGTCATTCTTGGATTTTGGTATGGCCCTATCATTCCTAGAAGCTCGTCAGAGAACTAGTACCTAAATTTCATTACAGAAACTTCTTGTCACATTTGCTGCCAACAAAGCCAAACATCCCAACTTCAAACAGCTTTCCCTCTTGCTAATGAGCAAAGGATGCATCCTGTTTTCGAATCCACGAAGCACCACCTTCTCTGAAATGCATTTCCCTTTCTCTGTTTTCCAACCCACCCCCTTCATCCCTCCACCCCTTCGCAATTGAACTCTGAAGTGCCGGCACGCAAATCAAGCGCTAATCCATTTGAAGCTGACAGGGCGTTCTGATTACGGCGGCGGCTTTCTTCTTCAAACGTCCTATCACCATCATCTATCCAGGAACACATGTCGAAACATGAAAGTGCTCCCAAGTTCAATTAGCCGATCAATTGTTTGTCGGATGTGCCAACAAACTGAGGGCAAATTGTCATACACACACCTGAGCCCAGGAGTTTAAGCCATAGAGTTTGTATGAAAGCACAGATTCAGACACAGTCTCAAACAGACAAACACGCAGGGCACATTCATTTGTGGAGAGAAATCCCACAGCACATGCACGGTTGTTTAATTCCTGTCACTTTCACTTTCTTGTTGAATTACTAATATTTAGATATTAAAATTTGCAGAAAGAGTTGGAAAGCTTTGAGTCTGGATATGAAAGAAGGAAGATGGAAGGCCAGGGTGAATCACTTTCATGATTAAGCGTCTTTCTTCCAAACTGCTAATGAAGCTGCAGCAAAAGTTCAGTTCACTTCATGAAGGCCTCCTGTCTCACACATATCTAATAGTGTTAGAAAGTAGGAGTATTTTTTTACCATTATAAATTCCCACAGTGAAAAGCTTTTAATTAAATCTTCAGTTTTCCTTGAAATAGAATCTCAAGTCTCCTGGATAATTCAACAGTACTACAGATTTATATTATTCCCACTGTTTATGAGAAATTGGGGTATAAGGTTTTTTTTTTGTTTGTCAGTTTTGTGTCAAATTTTCCTAAATTCTATGAGTCCTAACCACCATTGCTATGGACAAGAAGCCAGGCAGAGGCGCCTGTCAGGGCTGTAGCAAATTTGTGTTGTTTCGTTGTTTTGTGAGTGGGAACAAAACACAGTGCCATAGTTGCTTACATAATACATTGAACACCCAAAATCTGAAAGTGAACTAATCTAAACAGAGTGTTTTGTCATGTTTTTACAAAACATAATTGCTAGCTTTAGCTTGTCATTAGTGGCACATGCAACATTGAGACTTTTAAGTTTCTTACTGAAATTCTGGGAATCGTAGTTGACTTCTCACTTTAAAGAAGCATTAATCATTAATCCAGCATTAGTCCGTTTTTTGGCCAGACCTCCATAACAAGCTGAACATCACACATGTTTGCCATTTTATGGCCTGACAAAGTTATTATATTTACACATCCAGCAGAAACTTAACAACATTAGCAAGTGTGTCTCTGGAGACTATGTCCAATATTCACTCTCCTTCTAGCTCTTTGGTTTTGGTCTTCAGCAACACTTATAATAACTCTTAAAATATCTGGTTCTTTAGATAGCTAAATACTCCACTATGTTATCATTTAGAGGCTAACTTTGTCTGTTTGCCGTGTGGCGCGAGGCAAGTTGTGTGTAATGGGTTATTAGGGTTGCCTTTCAGCAGATATGCAGAAACTGATGAGATCTGTGAAACTGAACCAAAACAGTAAAGTTGCAGGCCGTAAAACCAAAACAGTAAGATGAAAGACACTAAAATGCTCTGTAGAGCTGAAGGGAACTGCAGAATCGGGTGATAAAACTCTGAGTTTGTCACTACAAGTGACCCATCTTACACTACTTCATAGAATTGAATCCAAACAGGTTATTTCCCATGCTTAAAATACTTGTCTTTCTCCAAAGTCATTTATCCAAACATAACCTCTATCAAATATATTTAAAGTGTGGCATGCTGAAAGATGCCACGATGCTCCCCCAGCTCCACCTCAGGGCTCACAGCCTTTTTTAAGCTACATTGTCTCAAGCACACAACCTCACCTGCACCATCGCCAACTAATTAGATTTCAAATGCTAACTGACTTTGATCGCTATGCTTAATAGTAATTAGTGCCGTGAAACTTTGTCACCATTTTTCCTCCCCCCCCATTTCTCTCACACATTACTCCCTGCTGTCTCATCTGTCTCCATCTCTCCTTGTGACTCGGCTTTTCTCTCTTTCCATATCTCTAACTCTAATTTTCTCACTTCCTTCTCACCTCCCCTCCTTGATGAATTTTCCTCTCTCTCGCTGTACCTTCTCTTTCTGCTCTTTTTTTCTCATTCGCTCCCTTCCCTCTCATCTTTCTCTGTTCCTTCATGACTTGGGCCTCTCGTTCCTTCTCTTTACCTTTCTCACTTTCTCCTACTTTCTTTGCAGGAAAGAAGTCACAGAGATCAAAGGGAGGCAAAGCTAACCCCCACGCATATGTCTTCCCTGCACTTTCTTTTCTTTCCCACTCTAGCTACTAAATCTAAGTCTGTCTTCCGCTAAACATCTCTGCGACATACCCATTCCATCTCTTCCTCCCTCTTCTTTCTCTTACACTTTCCACCATGCCAACTCAATTGCAGCCTTTTTCCTGTTGCACCACATCGCCTTTTCTCCTTGTTTCGCTCTCCTCCGATCTGAATACATGTCGTTACAGCTAACATCAGTCCAGGGAATCATTCAAAACACACTCTGACACATGAGGAACCAGCAAAAGACAGATTCACTAGATTGCAAGATGAAAAAAGAAGAAAAGGGATGGGAGAAAAGAATAAAGACTAGCTCCCACATACGTAGAGATGCTTAGCCCCCGGAGCTGCCAAGAGGGCCACGCATCTCTGTTCTCCTCATAATTCAACAGCCTTATTTCATGTCTGTGTCTTTGTTTTTTTCTTTTTGTTTTTAACCACAAAGTAGTGGGGGGGGGTGTTAGCTGTTAGCACATACTCATGTTCACACAAAACATGAACACACACCTGAGCAAATGACAATATAAGCATATACACATGCAGAAAATCACACACAACTACACACCATACACCTACTTACACTCAAACTCTTTATATGTTAATAAAGTCCCTCTAGACTTTCTTTGTTCTCCAAGCTGCTTCATTCATCACCTTCCATTTCCCCTAGAGTGTTGTCTCCAAACACACTCGCATACACACGTACAAGTCATGATCAAGAGCACCAAGAGTGTGTGTGCATCTTGGAATGTCCATTTAATGTATTCACATGGGCTGCATGTGAACACACAGTGTTTGCGCAACAAAAATATTAGAAGTACAGCAATGTGATGAAATTTCTAACACAACACTGCAAATCTCTCCAGCGCGTCATTAGGCTTGTACATGATAACTTGCTCAAAGAAGCG